>BSBM01000055.1:40900000-41500000 GCA_027924585.1 Larix kaempferi | reverse complement strand
ATGAAAAATTTGGTTGTCTCCCTAATTAAAGGATGTTCCCTCCCCAAAAATAAATCTTATTTGGTGTATTTTATTAATTAATTGAAAAAGACCAAATGACGTGGCATGAAAATCAAATGGTGGAAGGATGGCCACCACAATTATTTCTTGTTGGATGTTAAAAATGAAAATGACATGGCATGGTGGGTTAATTCCTTGATTAAAGGATGGCCATATTAAATAAATCATATTTGATTTATTTAATCATTTTAATGATAACAAAAAGGGATGTCGCCCTCCAATTTTTATGGAAAGAAAAAGGTATAAATAGAAGACACGATCTTTATTTTTAAAAGAATCAAGAGGTGTGCAGCAACTCTGAGTTTGGTGGTCTGATTTTTCTGGGTATTGGGGTAGAAACAACAACAAGAAAATCAATGAAGTAATCTTCCTTCTTTCAGATTTTATTGGGGTTAAATTGAGGCAACACTTTGTGATGAGCATGATTATTGGATGAAATTTTAATGATAATTTGGGGCTTTTGAATGAAGTGATATTGTGCTCTTTGTATGAGTTGGTGTTGAATTACCTTAACAGTTGTAGTCGGTCCCACAAAATACAAAAAGACTACAAAGATTAAATTGTGTTGTGTTCTCTTGTGCTATGGTTCTTGTTATGACTCCATGATTTAGATGCTTATGATTCATGAATGATTAAGTGATGGATGTTTATGAAATGATCATGTAAATGGTAGAATAATGCATTGATGAATTGTTAGTTGATTGGTAGAAGTTGAAAAGGATTGAAAATTGGCCTCACACTGATTCACCCCCCCTCTCAGTGTGAACATTATGTCCAACATATATATTCCTCCTCAGAGACTCTTTGGACAATATGAGACCGTGGTTGGATGCACCAAACAACATTCTAGAGATCCAAACTCTCAAAATTATTTAAGACATCACAGTTAAGACATGGCGGGCATTTTACTTAGGTCACTTAGGCAGTTTTAGTGATTTTACACACTAGGTTTTTTGGACCCAAAATACGATGGCCACAAAGTCGGATTTTCTACATCTTGTGGTCGACTATCCGAAAATCTCAGTATTTTTTTAACGTCGGTCCAAATTTGGATTAAAACCGACGCCTCGGACGTCATCGGTTCTTTGACACCATAGGAGGTCGGATAACCGACGCTCGTTACAATTGAAAAGGTCTTGGATATGACGTCTTTTTTCCATCGGATCTATGGCATACGTGTCGGTATTTTTCACTACGGCCGTCGGATAACCGATGTCACCCAAAACTGAAAATGGCCGAGCACCGACGTCTTTTGGCATCGGATCTATGGCAAAGTCATCGGTTTTGTGCACTATGGAGGTCGAAAAAACCGATGCCCATCCCACTTGAAAATGGATAAGCACCGACGTCTTTTTCCGTCGGAGCTATGGCAAAGTAGTCGATTTTATGCACTGTGGAGGTCAGAAAACCGACACCCATCCCACTTGAAAATGGTTGGGCACTGACGTCTTTTGCCGTCGGAGCTATGGCAAAGTCGTCGGTTGTCTTTGTTGTGACCGTCGGTTATCCGACACCATTGGGAAATTAAAAAAAAAACATTGTTGTTTGGAAGTGTATGTTGATATAATTCCAAATAAAGGTCTAGAAGAATTAATTGTAGCAAAATACAATAAGGAAAAGATTGGAGGTAAGGGTCGAGCTTGTACAAGAAACTCAAGAAACAATGGAAAAGTTGTAATGGATATATGTTGCAGTAGTGATTGGTGTTGTTGTAGAAGATGACACTATAGAAGAGAGTGGTGTTACAATGGTGGAGTTGCAAGGAGATGATATTTAATTAGATGTAGTAGTGGAAGATGCAAATGTTAATGTCTTATTCCCATAAGTAAAAATATAGCAGTTGTGTCATAACAGAGCAGTTGTATCATAAGAGTTTATGGAAAAGAGTGGAGATGAAGTAGAGCAACATTGTGTTGAATATGATTGCAATAGAGGAGTTCTTGCATTAAAAAAAAATCAAAATGAGGAGATGATTGAGAAGTCCAAGCATTTGTGGAGTTTGTTGCTTGAAAATGGTAATGTTGTAGAAGAGGGAGGATGGAGAGGCAGTAAGCATGATTCAAAAAAAAATGAGAGAGAGAGAGAGATTTGAGGGAGTATGGAATGATGGTGCATGCTTACCTTTTATGAATTTACTTAACAAAACCTTGTTGAAGTTTGAAGTAGCATAAGGGGGAGCATTTTCGCATGAAAAAACCAACAACAAAATGTTGATGAAGATGGCAAGGTACAAGGATAATTTATAAGACACAATATCAAGATCAGTCAATAGGCGGAGTAGTCGAAGCAAATGAACTTTTACTTCATTTGCTCCAACTACTCCCCCTATCATATGAACTTGTCCCACCGTATCCAACTAGTCTTACCTTGATTTCAAGAGGCGACTGTGAAGTCGGACTGTCATAATGCATGGTTTCATATATCTCTAGTTTTCTCAAAACTCTAGAATGAACATAAAGAGGATTTCAACAGTAATATATTCCATATTCCAAACCTATCAAGTGCACTTTTAGGTCAGCAATTTGACGTCTCCAAACTGTGGCAGCTCTATGGCCATGATTTTCACCCTGTAAATTGAAGGATTCCTGCAAACGCAAACCACTATGTTACGCGAACTTCTTTTAGGGATTTGTTACATTTGATTCTAAGATATTTCATCGCTTTGTTACAAGAATATTTTTGACCTAAAAGTACACTTGATAGGTTTTGATGGAACAGATTTCAGTGGAAATCCTCTTTACGTTCATTCTCGAGTGACTTGATATTAACAATTCGAATTATCACAAGGAGATACATAATGTTAAAAAAGGAAAATAAAGAAAACACATAAAGGGATACGTAAAGTTGACAAAGGAAAATAAATAAAATCTATAATTTGTATCAAAAGAATAACCGGGTACGAATTGAACTGAGGAGATTCGAACCTGCGACCTATGTCTAGTCCCAAGGCTACCACCTTCAATCCTGACCTTATCAATCAATTCCCATCGCCATTTCCTCTCATATGAAGTCCCACAACCATTTCTCTCGACACCCAATTCTCTTCATTCATTATGCATGCATTTCACTATGCAACAGTCTCAGATTCACTGTGTTTTTCATGAATTAGTGTCTCAATTCAATATGATCGACGCCCGTCATCCAAGGAGTGTTGCCAACGGTCTTGAGTTTCATCCTAGAAATGGTGACAATTCATGGTATTATGTTTCCCTTCAGCTGCAATATGGAAACTCATAGTCCATTGCGAATTTTTGTCTGACAAATTAATGTGACTGTTTGGGTCATGCTGAATCGAGAAACTAAAACCATCACATTTGTCAGACAAACCTTCGTATGAGAGATTTGAGTTTGTCATATTGCAACCGAAGGGAAACATAATACCATGAATCGTCACCGTTGCGAGGATGAGACTCTAGACCTCTGGCAACACTCCTTGGACGGCGGGCGTGGGTCATGCTGAATCAAGAAACTAATTGAGGCAAAGCGCAGAGGGAATTTGAGATTGTTGCATAGTGAAATGCATGCATAGTGAAATGCATGCATAATGAATCAAGCAAGGTGGTATCCCGTCGTCTCCCACTATGAAATGCATGCAAAATCAATCAAGCTGCTTGAAGGTGGTCTCCCATTGTCAGTTGCACTTCAAGCTTGAAGGTGTTAGCCTTGGGACTAGACATAGGTCGCAGGTTCGAATCTCCTCAGTTAAGTTGCAGCCCTAAAAAATGATGAACATTGACGACATGCAACATGTTTATAATTGTTGTTGGTGTATGCTAGATTAGTTGCAAATATCATGCTTCAGAAGCCAGGCTTCAATGGTAAATAGACCATTTTGGGAGGGTTTAATGTGAGGTTAAGGATATCAATTCCAAGGAAATTAAAGAAAAGGTTAAGGATATTGATTCCAGTGCATCATTTACTCAGCCTTTGAAGTTGTGGAAACTCGAAATCGGTTATGATGAGCAACTAGACATCACAACAAGCTCTAAGAAATTGTCAAAATTTAGATGACACGCGAGTGGATTGTAGAAGGCCAGCATTGTAGCCATTCATTGAGCTCCTCTCTGTTTCGAGAATAATTTAATATTTTCTATTGAACAGGGCCAACCACGTGAAGGTGTAAGCTCTTATGGCCCCTCCCCCCCCCTCACATCACTCTCAATTCCCCATACCCAATGCATGTACTTGAAAAAAACAAATACATGCAAATTCATCCATATTTCATCATGAACTTTCATCTACCATTCATTCAATAAAGGCTAACATTCATTAAACCATTGTTTCATTCAGTCAACACATACATACAATAAAAGATAAAATTCAGTAAGCCATTCATTCATTCAGTCAACACATTCATTCAATAAAAACTGACATTCAATAAAGGTAACAGTTTACTACACTGAATCATTAAACCATTAAGCCATTCATTCATTCATTAGGCCAAAAATCATGGACAATATATTGTTATAAAAAATAATTAGACGACATTTTTCCAGACACTTCTTTTTACTAGTTTTTCTTCTCTTTATAATTGGTAAATAATCTCTGAGAGGAGCATCTACATATGGACTTTCTCTTCCAGTTCTTGGTTCTTCATCAAGTGCGTGTGGTGATGTCTGCATCCTAGAGTGTTGACGTAGACGTGGATTTTGCGGCAAGGGGTTCGGATTTGCTGCAATAATGTGAAAATGTTACATGGTTGTATTTTGATATTGTAATGACAATTATTCCAATTAAAAAAAATTACAAAGGTGTTTTTTTACCTGGTGTGACCACATCATGTAGTTCATGTTTTTGTCCATGCTCAACCTGTACAGTTTCACCCTCTACATGCTCTGCAGTTGAAATATGGTCAACTACAATTAATGTTCACCATTTGCAATGCTATACATAAAATTGTAGCATATGAATAAATTCATTACCAGGATTTGAAGCATGATCTCCGATTTGTTGTTCTCCCTCCTTGACATTAGGGGGATCATTGCTTTCGTGCTCAAAACAGAGTCTATATTTTTTGTCAAGTATTTATAACGAATAGATTGCACAAGCGGTTAATCTTCAATAAAGTATATAGATTCTATTTACCTGTGCACCGGATGGATTGGTACCAGAAGACTGTGTTTGGCCAGACAAGCTTTTTCGGTGTTCAACAATAGCTCCAAAGCCTTCCTTGAAGCCAAGCTTCATGTCTTCCTCAATGGCATGTTCATTGAATCATTTAGCCTACATATTTGCATAACGTTGTTAATTAACATTTCCCGGTGCAATAAAACGAAAAATAATTTGCAATTTATTATTTGTATGCATTATTGGTTTTTCGAAACTTACAAATCGTGCCGCGAAATTGGAATAACCACCAGGCCCAAGCTTGTGCTGACCTATTTTTTCAACTCTTGCTTTTGTGGCCTTTGATGTGTCTGGCAGCCTATGCAAGTGTTGAAATACGTTAGATGTTCCAAGTTCGATATAGAAATATTCGATAATAATAAGGTTTTGAATTACATTGCGGAAAGTATTGCATACCTCCCTGTGCCTGGTGTTATCTTTCCTTCTCTTCTCTGAGCCCTCTCCCTTCCATCCTCCACTAGAGCTCTCCATTCCATTGGTGGAATCATTCGAGGGCGCTCATACCTAGGGTTTTTTTCCAGGTGGGTCCTATGTTGGTCTCGGACAACCTTCACATGTAGTCCAGCCGTGCTAGTGACATGGGTAGATCCTGGAAATGTAGCTAGGTTGATATCAATATTACCAGGATTCTGATCGATGTCGACGCCTTCTTCTGGAGGATCCAGTGTACATCGGTCACTAGCGGCCGGTGCACTCACAGTTGGGGTCCGTGGTGTGTCGGAATGTGTTGCCGACTGTTTAGTTGACAACAATGGAAAAGGAGTAGTCGATGCACGTGGATTCGTTTGCTCATGATGCCACGTCTCTCCACGAGCCTTGCCGGGGCCAACATCACCTCCACCACTATTGTGTGTTTTCCGATAATTCTATAAATGCAAACCACGTCTTACACGTTCAGTACTATCATATAAAAGAGAAAATTATAAAGTCATAAATGAATTATTTTATGAATTAATATTCCTCAACTTACTTCCAAGGATTCAGATTTCCGTTCCAACAATTCAATCCTTGTCAGGTTCTGGCTTGTCTGCAGAATCTTGATTAGCAGAGAAACGAGTTCTGCACTATATTTTTCCAACAATTTGTCTATCATCTTAATCGGTTTTGTGGCTTCACCAATTACGTGGGAATCTTTGATGATCTTAGCCACTTCAGGATCTACTGAACATTCTTCTAATGCTGTTTCATACAACAATTCACTGGGCTACAACAAAAATATATAAAACACTATTGAGTTATATCATGATAGATTCCTAAAATTATTATATTAACAAAACATATCTATGATCATGATAGATTCCTAAAATTAGAACTAGGTTTACTTGGTTCCTAGACGATGGTGTCGTCTGATCCACAACTGTCAAGTTGCCCCAATCATTGGGCCCCTGCAAAAAAGAATTAGAAAACATTATCACAACGAAACCAGTATACACACGAAAAATACATAACAAAATAAACATTATGCTATGTATTATATTGGTACAATTCCAATGGATTATACCTGCAACGTAGAGGATCGTGATCCACTCCTCGGATCGATGCTCATAGGTGACTTGCCCCGATCTTCTAATATTTGGGAGCTGCCCCTTACAAATACCTAAATAAAAAACATAGTGAAAGTGATCACCTAAACGAATCCAAAACTAATCATGAGAAAACACATCGATTAAAAACTATTATTAAGTATTATATTTTTACTATTACAAAGAATATGTATACATGTTGCGTCGAGGGTACGGTGACCCTTGCAGAACTGGACTGCATCAAAAACATAGAGAAAATTATTACGTAAATGAAATAATTAGATATCATTATAGGAACGAAACCAATATACTAATAATGAAAAAACAAAGGAAAAAAAAACTATTTTTTCTTATTATATTTGCACTATTACAAAGATGTATACCTGATCCCTCGAGGAAGATGTACTCCTCTGACCATCTGCTGGCCGGTTTTTATCCCAATCACTAGCCTGCGAAGTAAATATGGAAAATTTAAACGAAATAAACTAACGAAAAAATCCTTAATATGTTAAATTCATTGATAAAAGGTTGGTTAAATTGTTATATGTACCACTCCCATAGTAACCTTTTTTGTATCTACTCAATTCAAATTGTAATTAATAAGCAACTCTTCCCCTGCAGATATTGATTTAATGGAAACTACAAAAACATGGTTTCCTTCATGCCCCTCAAATTCGCAGTTTGGTTGCTTAATTGTAGACCCTGGTTGTGTACTGTTTATAAACCCCGCAATATTCCCTGTGGCCTTTGGCCTTCTGTCCATGTACAACGTTGCTCCTTTATTTTGATTTTTGTCTTTCAACTGTAAATAGTTTGTTGACAATCCACAGCTACGCATCTCGTTCACACAAAAATCTGTGTTCGGTTGAGGAAGATCCTTGGGTACCCATTGTTTCACTAAATGTCTGTACCTCAAGGGCACCTCGAGGTCTTCTTTTGTCTCATCACCATAGGAACATGACCCCTCTCGACCGCGAAAAAATTCATTGCGTTTATCGAATTTTCTTCTGGTCTTTTGACATCTAGTTGATACAACTCTTCTAGACCTACTGGATGTCTCACTTTCCTTTGGCCTTCCTAAACTCCCCTCGCTCAAGGAAGACAGATCTGACAAATACCTGTTTGGTTCTACCTGCACCATGGAAAAAAAGTTTAGATACGACCATAAGGCATAGCGCCTCTTAAAAGGTGACGTGTAATGCCTTTTATAATGTTACTTGATCCTCATTCCCTTTCTCAACATGTAGGCATTCAAGCAATGAGGAAGACGATCACTTTATCTTTCTTATGAGTACAAATTCACGCAATTATGAGCTTTCTTTTATTACTCCTTTGTGTCTTGACTCCCATATCAAACTATCCAACTATCAGCTTTGTCGTCATAGCCCTAAAGTCTCTCTCATCCCATCAGTTTGGGTTCATCAACTCGGTAGTTGTAGTACAGTCACATTTAGTAAGATATTTATATTCGGCAATAATAATATAAAATAAAAATCACTAACCATTATGGAAAACGTCTAAAAGTTTTTATGACTTTTAAAAGTAAGATATTTTAGGTGGTTAATAAGTGTTCAAAAATCTTCAAAAAAAATATTTTGTATAATGTGGGGGAACTTGTATAATCTTATTCAAGCATGGTCTTCTTAGATGACTGAAATTAATTGAATTAAGCAAAAACGGAACCGTAAACATGTAAGTTGTTTTGAAAAATGGGAGATTTCAGTCATACTCCCAACTAATGCTGCCTTTGGACAATTACTTGTAATATTGACTTAGGGTATTTAATTCATAACATAGATTTTCAATCATATTGACATAGAGAAAAGTAGGGCTTTCCTTATATTATCATGACATAGTTACAAATACTTTCTTTTCAATCTTTATGACAATTTGAATGGATAGGCCCCACTCATAGCCAAATACTTTTGAGATATTTACAATTCATCGGAGTATGGGGGACCATATAATTCTCGAAAGACATTGGATTCAACAACCCATGCCTTTGAATAAATAGACCTCAGGACCACGCGTCTATTCTGATGCGTGTGGACGTTTATGTGGGTTTTGACAAGCCACTGTTGTTCGTTTTTAACGCAGTACCTAAGGATTTGAGCCTCAGTAAGCTTTGTCTGCAAAATATCTTTGACTTGTTCGAAAGATTCTCCAACTTCCCATTTTAGATTATAAATAGCACCTAGATCTAATGCTGTCAGGTTGATGCCGAATTACCGCCACCAGTCTCTAGTCCAATCAGGGACGAACCATGCAGGATACTCATGGATATGTGTCATTTGAGGTCCAAACTTTAGCATGGTATAATATGTTCTATTTGTATTTTCTTTTCTCAAGAATTTCCACCATAATTTTTTATATTTTTCATAAGTGTGTGTAGTACTTGGAAACCGAAGACTAGCGTCTTGATGTGGCCATGCTTCCAAAGAATGTATCAGGTTAATACAGTAGTATTGTTCTTCTAGTCGTATCCCGGGGTGAGGTGTAGAGCCCTCCGTCGAGATTAAGTTAAGATCATGGTATAGGTGAGTTAACCAATTGCTTGCATCAACTGCTTTTCTCAATGATTTGTTGTAAATCATCTCTGGTACAATACTGGATCTCATAGGCATTCTTCTGAGTTCTGGCACTAGTCTAATAAAAGCATCAGATCCCTGTAAGTTAGCATCTAATACTTCAGCATGTCTCAACTCCCACCTAGGTTTCCAGTATTGCATATAATCCAACCAACTCATATTATCATTGATAGTATAGATATTATTTTTTCCTCTAGTCCAAGCATAGATTTTCATGTTTACTTGTGGGTTATGGGCCCACTGGATTCCACTTTGAACTTCTACGCTCGCTTGCCTCGTGCTCGCTTGCACCAGGCTCACTTGTTTCAGGCTCGCTTGCTTCAGGCCCGCTTCTTAAAAATTAACAACACACTTTTGTGTCAAATATTCTCTTGTTAAAAATTCAGGAATGCTTTTTGCTTTCTGAGAAATGTGCTCATGAACAGTACAGTTATAACATCAAAAAAATGATTTCCATGTTGCAAACTTTCCTTTTGTTGTTTCAAATTTTATTGTGTTGTTTAGCACAAATGGAAGTCTGTAGAAATCTGTTCTAGTTATGATAAGGTCATGGTTCAACAAATAAAGTCATAGTTCTACTCAATTTTCTGTCATGAGGACACTTATTCTCCAAGATAATTTTCCTCACGAGTTCAATTGAGGTCGAGTTCCACGTATTCTATTACCAACAATTTTATTACTTAAGTCTTATAACCAACACATATTTGATTATCTGGGTGTAGATGTTTCCTGTAATATACTCAGAAGAGTTACTTTCAAAAATGATTGTGCCTCTTAGAGGCCAGTCAACTCTAGGAACCAAGTGACCCTATTATAGGGTTAGTACAAACCAGAGAGAGAGAGATGACTGGGATATGGGACGGTCAATCAAAGAAAGTCAATGACAGTTAAAAGGCTTAAATCACAATAAAGATGAGCTGACAGCTAGCAGACTGAGGCCAGAGAGACTCACGGCCCCCAGTAAGGTAGAAGGACCAACATAAGGGTCAAAAAACCAACCAGTAAGGTACAAGTAAAAAAGAAAAGAGTGGTTATAAATTAGAATCATAACCCTTGGGACCAAAAGTAAATCAACCATTGTGGGGAAGGTACAAATAAGGTCTAATATATATTGCAATAGCTCCTTGTAACTACTTGTTATTTGACATGACAAAGAGATGGAAGTCAAATAATGTCAAATATATGCATGAATAGCTCCTTGTAACTACCTCTTATATGCAATAGCTCCTTGTAACTACCTCTTATATGCAATATCTCCTTGTAACTACCTCAAATGTGGAAAAAATACCGTAGTACCCACAAAGACCAAAAACATAAAAGGTGGTACAAATCAAAAGATATACCAAGATTAGTAAAAGATCCAAAAGGTAAAAGGCAAGGTACAAATCAAAATATATCTCAAGATCAGTAAAAGACCCAAAAGGTGAGAGGCAAGGTACCACAAAAAAATGAAAGGACCAAAATTAAAGGACAAGCTACCACAAGACCAATAAACAACAGGGTGTAAGGACCAAAAGTAAATCAACCATTGTGGGGAAGGTACAAATAAGGTCAAATATATATTGCAATAGCTCCTTGTAACTACCTGTTATTTGACATGCCAAAGAGATGGAAGGTCAAATATTGTCAAATATATGCAATAGCTCCTTGTAACTACCTCTTATATGCAATATCTCCTTGTAACTCAAATAGGACCACCATAAGGTATGATAGCGAGCAACCTTCCTAACTAAGGTCTAGAGGGTGGTACGAAGTGCGTATAAATACTCATAACAACTTGGACAAAGGGGTTAGTACCTCAAATGTGGACAAACTACTGTAGTACCCACAAGACCAAAAACATAAAAGGTGGTACAAATCAAAAGATATACCAAGATGAGTAAAAGACCCAAAAGGTAAAAGGAAAGGCACCACACAAATATTATCGACAAAATGGAAAGACCATAAGACAATCAACCAAGGTGGGGTACAACCAATCATCTCTCTCTCAAATGTACCATTTTTCCATATAACCTGAAAGACCATCATCATAGTAAACGGAAAATTCCACACGGATGATGTGATCACGTTGTCCTCTAGACTACTCCTAAGGTCAAGCGTTAGTGGCTCCATCAAGGGGTGTTCATTCCCTTGAGAAGACCATCTAACTCAACCATCTCAAAGACCTAGGAGAAGAGGACATCTCACATCATCAGATAATTGGTAACTGACCATGTAAGAACTCAAAAACCCTAAAGCAATCGAGCGTGCAGAAGCGGAGCTAGGAAAATACAAGGCTCGCAGGCCAAAAAAGAAAGCTCAAAAACCTGTACTGGGACCGGTGTCATAGTAAGCGAGTTGAAACAAAAGTGGCCAGAATGCCAACAAGCAGCACTAAAAAGAAAAAGACCCTCTAAAAAGGTGAAATAGCAAGCAAAACCTCCTAACTAAGAGTTGGAGACCTCAACAAGTTGTATCCTTCACAAGGTGATGAAATCCAAGTCGAACAATACAAAATGAGAGACCAATAATGGAAGGATGTCCCTCTACCGACAGGGATCCTGGGTAAAAGATCCCTAGTAGAAAAGTCACTAAGCTACCTCGTTCATGACACGTCGGAAAAGGTTTTCAGCACTTCTGCCTTATCACCCTTGTATCACCAGTATTGTGGCTGAAGAATACAAGGAAGACAATGATCGATGTTTCCTTAGGGCTAAGTGGAGTGCGGCATTCCACAGAGTCTGTTCGGTTTTCGATCTCATGGTGGTTTAACCCTTGAACAGGAGGCCCCTCCACAAACTGGTCGATGACTTTGTCAACAAGTACAAAAGGATTTTAGTACCCTAGAGGACAACAACTATGTCTCGGATGATAATGACAAGGGGGAATTATTTGAATGCCTATCCCCAGTGTCCTACCTAACTAAAAAATTCTTTTTATCCTCAAGCGAGGTTAAAGTGTGTTGAGTTAACGAGTTAAATTTTAATGGTTGTATTACTCAGTCGGATGATGGAAGTGCAACTCGTGGTGTGATGACTGACTCAAACCATGCAAATGCATATGAATAAAATACGCCTTTCCTTTCAATGAATGCTAGCTAAGGTAAGGAGAGAGTTCTTTCAAACTATAACTACTCTTTCAAATTAAATGAATGCAACAAGTGTTCAAGTTCATTCATGGGATCTCAAGGAGAGCTTCAGATATACTCAAGTCATGCAAATGAATTCATCACATAAAACAAAGTGATAATAAATATAAGGAATTGTATATATCCATGTTCATAATTATTTAGGCACACTTATAAAATTCTTCAATCATTCATCACAAAAGCACAGTGATAGTAGAAACAATAAACTGCATATAAATGTTCATGAGCTTAATAAAAAAATAGTAACCACAACTGGGGAATATCATGATGCTAATAGTGTTATATGATCTATCTCACATGGTTCTACTTCATAATGGGATGGGGCCAATTAATCTTACTTTCAAAACTCATATGGTGGCACCATGAAAGAAAAACATTATGGGGGCTCCAACCTACAAGGTTATCTGACTTTACATTAAGGATGGATTTGTAGTCCTTTTGATCCCAACCACTGATATTATCAATTACAAGCTAGTACCTTAGGAGTGAATACATACCTTACTCATGGAATTTCAACCCACCAAGTGCTCAAAGCAACCAAAATATGCCCACATTAGCCTCCTCCAAAGGCTTCCGTCAAGATTACTTGTTCAATAAGCAAGGTCCTCAAAGGGGGTTTGCACCCATCAAGATTGTCCACTTTGGAAAATGAAGCGACCATCCATGTCCAATAACACACATAACGTTCAAAAACACTAATAACACACATAACGTTCAAAATTTATAGGGAATAGCTTACATAATGGAATTCACTGCTACTTCACTAATAACACACCCAATGTTCAAAACCAAAATCAGGGAATACAATTTAAATGAAGATACCACTGGAGTTGAAAAATTGAATGCGGGGATTCACTTTTCTTCTAGAATGCAAGCATTTTGAAGCAACCAAACCACGATCATAGATTAAATCTTATGGATCAGAACTAATGTGTAGACCACTGATTAGTAAGTATATATACTAAGGAAGAATATCTTGTGTGAAACCTAAAAGATGCTAATAAGAGATTTCTACAAATATTCATCTAAATGAATTTCTCCATAGTAGTCTTGATGTACAATATCAAGACTTTCCCATATTTGATCAAGGGATGCATGACTATATGAATCAGGAGTGACAATTGAGGCTTCCCCAATTGTAGTTTTAAAACCATCAGTGAATGATACATTCTCTTTCATCCATTCCTTGGATATATAACTGTCTATTAGTGGTGTATATTCTCACATATTCACACAATTCTTTTTTTCAATGATTTTTAACCATCAAAAGGTAAATTATAGGAAAGCACGGGGTTAACAGGTTGGGTTAACCTCTCTCAGTTGGAAGTCTATGATAGGTTGGTTTAAGGGACTCGTGAGTGCATGGGCATGGCAGCAACTGACAGATATTTAAAAAATGTTCATTCAAGGATAACAAAGGGGCAGAAGGTTTTCACAAAGATGATTGTGGATATTGCAATAATTGGTATAAAATTGTTGACAGTGCACAACTTCAGAGATATTTACTCAGGCTCAGGCTTCAAGCTCAGGTTTTAAACATGGTCGTGATTAATTATACAATCATATGGTTAGCAGAAATATTTTTTGTCAAGTTGGATATGGGTCATCTTGGTCAGGACTAAGAAATATGGGGATGTACTATAGGATCAATTACATAACAGAGTTTTCTATTTTAGAAAAAATGCCATTTGCTTTCAAATGACCTCCCATTATAGATAAGGTGATTTATTGATGTCTATGGATGACCAAAAATACAGGTCAAAGAGATCCAAGTCAATATAGTAGTGACAAATTGTGAGTGCCAAAGCAACTCAAAGAAATTAAACAAAACCACTGAGTAAGCTAAACTACTGAATAAGAGAAGCATAACCATAGATACAATAAAGGGCTAATGATAATCATTAGTAGACACAAAATGTGAGAGTAAAAGAGGAATCCCTAGTGAACACATCATAAACAAAGGTGGAAGAGGAAGCCCTGTGAACACATCATAAACAAAGGTGGAAGAGGAGGCCCTAGTGAAAGTAGAAACAGAGTTGGAATTAGAGTTAGAAGGTTTGAGTCAAGTCATCTCAACCCTGGACATCTTTGTATGGCAATATACCACTTTTTGCCATCGATAGATGAGATAGAGGAGAAATGCAAGTGATATGCTTGGTGAGGTACATCCCAAGGGGCCCCAATAACCTTGGTCTCCTATGTAACTTAATACCTACCTCATAAAAAGAGCTAGGAATCTTTTCTTTGGATAAAGATAGAAGGGGTTTGTACTGGAAATTTGCTATGGTGGACAAAGAACCAAGAAGGGGTACCTCTCTCTCTTCATTATCAAAACCACCTTCATTTGCTAAGGAGAATGACACATTGTTGGGGTCTATCATTCCAAGGTAATAAACGTTGAAAGCATCCCCGTGAGGGGAAGGAGTAGGATCAATAGTTCCATTGCATCCCCATGAAGAGAAGGAGTAGCATCAGTAGTTCCATTTCATCCCCTTGAGGGACACGAGTAGCAAAGAAAGAAGGGTTCAATGGGTGGAGCAGCCTTCTGTCTCTTGCTAGGTGGATAGTGGGTTCACGTGGGGCTTGCCCCATGGTTGCTTGACCTGACATGAGAGCTACGAAGTATGGAAACATTGATATCTTTCGACCCAGGTGAAGGGTATGGGAGCTTTGAACCCTGACATGGGAGAAAGAGGATCAATCCTGAGCGACTCAAACCTTGTGAAAACTCAATGAACCGAACCTTGAACCTATTTTGTAACCCCCAAACCCTGAATGAATATGAGTAAAATGATAGATATGTTAGATATTACATAAACTCACCAATTTATGAGGCATTATGTTCCTGGCTTGTTAGATTACAGCAGCTTCGGTTCCAGTCGATGGGAGGTAGAGTCCACAGTTTGCTCGACAACGAGAGGTAGAGTCCACAGTCCACAGTTCGCTCGAAGAAGAGAGGCAGAGTCGATAGTTCGCTCGGAAACAAGAGGTAGAGTTCGGAGTCCACTAGGAATTAATGGGAGGCAGCTAGATTTCACAGTTCACTCCGCGGCGATGGGCGGCAGAGTTCATATTAATTTGTGTAATGAGAGAGTGAGGTAATATTTATAGTGTTTCTTTTTTAATTTTTGATATTTAATATTTAAAAAAAATAATAGTGTTTCATTTTTTTAATTAATAGTGTTTCTTTTTTAATTTTTGATATTTAATATTTAAAAAAAATATTTATTTATTTTTGTTAAATGATTTTTACGCTAGGTGATGTGTTAGGGTATAATAATTATAGTTATGCATTGTGGGTGCTAATATTGAGAACTTATTGCTAAAGAATGAGTAGGCCTAAATCATTCCTTGATTACAAACGATGAATATATGAATACTTGGGCTTGGAAAACCCTATCTTGAAGGGAGAAGCTCACCAACATAAAAAAAATAAGACAAAATATGAAGATAATAATAACAAATATGAAGATCCTTAAGTCAAAATAGATTAGTTTATTATGATGGCCAATTGGCCTGAAGAAGGAATACATTGTGTCCACTCAAGATGCACACACCTGATCAAGGGTTGAGAAAGAGATGGTAATGAAAACTTGCAAGTAGTCCAAAGTCTCATAATAGAAAACTAAATGATCAAACAATAAAACACATAATGGGGATGACACCCTGAATACTAACCTCATGAACAACATTAGGGGTTGTTGAGATTAATGGTATAGGATACTTCGAAAGGTCACCTTGATTATATAGATCATAATATGCTACATGTAATGACATCCAAGAGGATGCATTGTACACATGGGTGACTACACTATTTTTGGACAAGCTCTAGAATTTGACAGCTAGTGCCTACAACTTTGCAGTTCAATAATTCTAGATTTTATTTTCCACTGGTTCAATTAAAACCTCCCATAAATCCATAGCAAATTCTCCAAAAGCAATGGGGATGCCTAAAACCCTTGGAAAATCATTGGCCTCTATATTTCCCAATAGCATTGTATTTTGGCCCATTAAATACTTGAACCTTAAGCCATTAAAGGGGGATTTATATGTCCATTGTATTCACTTACAAGGTTTAATATTCAAGAGGTACATGTCATGAGGAAAACCCTCACTATAAGAATAAATGTATATTTTTGAAAAAATTATATCAACAATATACATTTATACTTGATTGTCAAAAAATGATGCATGATTATAGAGAAATCTATCGACCCTAGGTGGAGATGGATGTTTGGTCCCTTCAATGTTAGATTTTAGAAATGCAACAACATTATAATTGATTTATCATAAATAATTGGACATATAGAAGACAAGAAATTGACATAATGAGACATTGATATCCATTCAATTCTCATTCAACTACAAAATTAAATCTTATGAAAATATAAAACAAAAGCATTTTTCATACCCATTTGATATATTGTAAGGAGTTTTTCAAAATTACTTAATTGCAATCATAAGGTGAATATTTTGGCTCCATAAGTGAATCATTGGCGATGATGAGGATGATGAAGATGATGATGATGATGAAGAAGATGATGATGATGACGGTGATGATGAAGATGATGATCATGATGAAGATGATGAGGACAATGACGATGATGACGATGACGATGATCATGATGATATTGACGATGTTGATGATGATGTTGATGATGATGATTAAGATGATGATTAAGATGATGATGATGATAATTGTGATTACGATGATTATGGTGATGATGATGATTATCATGATTAAGATGATTATGATGATGATGATTATTATGATGATGATGTTTGAGTCTTGATAATTGTGCATTTCCTTACTAAGCTTCTCTCTGTTTCGAGAATAATTTAATATCCTCTACTAAATAGGGCCAACCACGTGAAGGTGGAAGCTCTTATGGCCCCTCCGCCCCCTCACATCACTCTCAATTCCCCATAACTCGAAAAAAAATCTATGTACATAAACTTTAAATGTGTTTTTGACATACTCTAAAACAAGCAATGTTTCTAATTATATCATACAGGAAAATGGAAACTCACTACGAAACAATTAATTTATTATTACTGCATACCTCGTAAAATTCAATGGTCTTCATCATCTTCTTCATCTGGGTCATCGTCTGTACTATCATCCGATGATCCAGATTCAACATTGTAAGGATTGGCCATATCATCCTCGTCGTCGATGTCAGTTACGATCATCATGTCATCGTCGATATCATCTTCATGGACATTGTCTGATACATCATCTAATTCAATAAGTTCTTCAACATCTTCTTCTGGACCATGATCATCTAACTCATGTTGATCATGATCATCTTCTACGGCGTCTTCTTCTTCGAGAACGTCTTCATTACCTTCATCTACGTTATACTTTACCAGCCTTCTCCTTGGATCGTGTTTCACAGCAAATGACCACCCCGCTCTACCTGGAACCTCATAGTAAAATACTTGTTCACATTGGGTTGGAAGAACATAGGGCTCCGTTCCTGGATCAAACAACCTTGTATTTACCATGGTAAATCCATTATCATGTTCAATTATTGTTTTATCGGGATCACGTTGATTCAATCGACACCTGTACCATTTGAAAACGAATAGAAATACCTTGAAGGAGTTAAATTCACATTGAAGAATGTCTTCCAGATACCCATAGTATCGATTTTCAGAGAGTTCTGGATGTCTGTCACTTCTAGAAGAAACATTGGTTAGCTCAAAGACTGCAGATATCCCACAATCAGATGGTTTCTTTGTTTCATCCAACTTTTTGATTCGATATCTACATCCATTGCACCACATAGCCTTATGGTGTTTTACCTACAACAATCCATACAGGAAAAGATTACGTAATGATCCAATATTTATGATTAACTAGTGCATGTTTATAATGCCATACAATGAAAAAAACAGCGTGACGTACAACGACATTATTTAAAAAAAAAATAGTGTGGATGATTAATATGCTTACCTTCTTATCTTTTAAACCTCTTGCTAAATCAATTTCCCTTTGTGTTAGATTGGTGTCTCCATTGCGATATGCAGCTTTAATCAATGAAGCCACACCTTCCCATGATATTCCATGACCAGATTATTCACATCGTTCGATCCATACCTTCATCCAGTCAAGATTGTTTGCGATGTAGAAATGAATTGCATCCCACTCTCGACCAACTGTTTCATGACAATAAAATTAAAATTCAATACAAATGTAATATAGTAACTTAACAAAGTATATTACACTCTAAATTTATGCAAAATACTGAATATAAAAATAGAATATGTATGATATTATATATACATAAAAATCACCAGTCAAATGTGTTATATTACCTTTCACCTTCCTCGATCTACCTTTCCCCTTCGGGTACTCCCCTTCAAAACTCTTATTGGATTCCAGATCACAAATGCGACGTAAATTGAGCTTTTCTGCTAATTTAGGAAAATATTCACTAATATACAGCATGTTTTGGTATACCATATATCCCTCCATCATAGAACCCTCAGCATATGCTCGTTGTCTGACCAAACCCTTCATAAATTTCAAGTGCCTCTCAACCATCCACATGGACCTTGAGTGCGCAAGTCCACACAGTTCAATCTCCTAAACTTGGTGTATGAGGTAGTGTTCTTGTACATTGAAAAATGCCGAAGGTAGATGCTTCTGCATTTCACACATGAGACGAGGAATTTCTCTCCTCCAATACTTTATGTCTTCTTTATGGAATTCTTTAGATGACAACCATCTACAAGTGACATGACAACCAAATCAAGAGATTAAAGAAAAAAACAATATATTACATAACATCATGAATTACAGAACGAAAATCAAGTATAAGTTCTATGTTGAATTAAACAAACACTAAGAGCATGGAAAAAATCACCACTTACCTCATGTATTTCCCGAGACTATATATTATTTGCTTGACATTGTTGTCGAAGTTGTCCGGGATAGAGAGAGGTAGAACATATTGTAACAATAATATACAAATCGTTTCATTTTATCAACAAAGAGTAGACAAATAAAAAATATACCAACCATATTCACTGGAATAGGAAAAAAAAATAATTACATATATAACATAATAATTACCTTCATGAAGACATGCCAATCGTGAGTTTTCACCCTCGTGAAATCACCTTTCTTTGTTATGATATTCTTCATGTTCGCACAAAATCCAGTAGGAAATTTAATTTTTCGAATGACTTCTTTTACAACATTACTTTGGTGGTCCGTTAACATCCATGGAAGTGAGTTTATATTAATTTGCTCTCCATTGCTAAGAAATTGAATGATGTATTTCATTGCACGGTTTCTATCTTGAATGTCTTTGCAAATTTTGACAATTTTTTCTTTGTCACTCCTTCCATCCAATATTTGCCATAATGTTTCGGTCACATTCTTTCTGATATGCATTGTATCAAATAGATGAGCAATTTGTAGGTGCTCATAGTAGGGAAACCTACTGAATTGTCTAGGATAACTTTTCATTCCTTGTGGAAGCCCATTAATGCCTTCATGATCACATGAATGACAATCATGAAATTACATAAATTAATGTCAATTACAGTAAAAAACACACAATATAAAAAATACAATATAACATATCATATACGATGATTCATTATACGTACCTTGACGATTTCTATTATATTGCAACTTCCATAGGCGAGGTGTCATTCTTTGTGGTTTTAATGCAGTCTCTTGCTTTCCATTGAACAAATGTTTTTCGGTAGTTCGATACCTGTGATTCTTATAGAGGAAGTGCCTATACTCATCAAACACCTCCTTTCCTAAGCTTTTTGAACGACGAGATTTGATCTTAGGACCACAAACTGGACATGCAAATTTCCCCTTTGTCTGAAGACCTACATAAAGAAATGGAATATCTATGTCAATTATAATTATATACAAAATGACTGGATTATTTAGAAAAACATGCGTGCGTAGTAAATTAACTAGTAGTTCGTATAATGTTTTGCAAATAAAGTGGAACTTATAATCACATACCACAAAAGTGGGTTAACCCTGGGGCATCATGTATTGTCCATACAAGCATTGCATGGAATTGAAATTGCCTTTGTCGTATTGGTCTAGATACGTCATACATAGTGATTCCATTCCATAACTTCAGTAGCTCGTCAATAAGAGGTTCGATATATACATTCATATCTTTCACTTGGTACTTACTTGATTGATTTGAACATATTAAAAATATAAATATGAGATGTACCTTTTAGATTATATATATTAAACCATATTGCACAATAGAAAAACATTAAATATATATATGACATTATGCGACAAAAATACAACAAATGAGATACCACTACATTAAAAAAAAACTGCAGGGTTCGTACCTGGAACAATCATCGACAACATTATGTGCTCCCTCTTTATTGTCAACCATGGAGGAATGTTGTTGTTGATAACAAAAATAGGCCACACCAAGTAAATGGATCTCATCTCTGCAAATGGATTGACACCATCTGCTGCCAAAGAAATCCTAAGATTACGAAGTTCTTCTTTAAAGTGAGGCCATTTTTCCTCTATATCTCTAAATGAAGACCCATCTGTAGGCATCCGAATAATGTCGTCTTGACTTATGTTCCGTGCATGGAAATCCATAAACTGCGCTATGTTTTTGCACCCGAGCAGTCGTTGCAGACGTGGAAAAATGGGAATATAACGTAGAACCTTGCGAGGCACCTTTTTCGTTACTTGATCTTTGTGATATCTACTGATATGACATTCAGGACATTTTGTTTCAAATTCATGCTAATTGTAATATAGAACATGGTCATTGAGGCATGCATGAATTCCTTCATACTGCATTCCAATTTCTTTCATGATGGCAGATAAATATCGATATGTGCGAGGTAAAATGTTTGACGGTGGTAACAAATAACCACCTATCATGCTACAACAAATTAAAATTAAAATATAGTTAATATCATATAGAAATAATATTAATGGAACAAATTTCATCCGTAATAATTTGCTTATATATGAATGAACAACAAAATACACAATCATATATATTTTGTGATGGAATATATTACATACCTTAACATCCGTGTGACTGATATGTTTGAAAGACCATTCATAACCTTCAAGTTCATTATCAATAATATAGCAGAGAGAAGATTTGTCTTGGAGCTCTCATAAAGGGGTTCGCATGCCTTATCAAGAAGAGGTATATCATGAATATCATCAAAATATTCATCATTTTCATGATCATGATCATGATCATCAACATCCATTCCAACATTAAATGAATCATGGATCAAATTATTTGTAACATCATCTTCAACTATGTTTTCAGTATGACCATCTTCTTCATTAATGTGATCATTAATTTGTTCTCCATTAATATTCATAGCTTTCGGTACTTGTTCTGGAAGCACTTCCTCAAGACGAAGTGCCCTAGGATGTCTTTCCTTTATAATTACATGAAACCATCGATAGATAAAAGTTAATATAAGAAATTCAAACGCAAAATGTAAAAATTTCAAACGCAAAATGTAAACATTTATGTGATGCATTTAAAATGTAACAAATTTTGTACTGTTGGGATGAAAAGAACAACAACCAATTGTACTGTTGGTCAAATAGGCGCATCCAAACTATCCAAGAGACATAATAATTGACCCAATTACTGAGAAAAGCTACTCAAATATAACCCAAAATTTCTCATATTGTACTCCACTAAGGTAAGATAAATGATGCTATGGTAATTTCTATAGAGAAAATATAAGAGAAATTACAACATGCCAATATAGTCATTATTTCTATTATCATGATGGAAAGTGTCACAAATCTAGAGAGTTAAGTGCTTTCCCCGGTGAGTAGGTTAGTCTCACTAACGAACAAATAAATGAGTTATTCCACTATACCCTAGATTCAACATGCACAAAAGAAAAAGAAATAGTATAATAAATATTTAATATTAAAATAATATTTATTGTTCATGTTAGTCCCCATCTATTGAAACCACGATCAATACATAAATTTACAAAAGCAATCAAAATAAAAACATATATAATGCAAAACTTACAAATGGATGGTATTCATGTCCCCCCTCAGTGTGCCCATGCTCCCTACAATGTTTTCTGGCTGTTGTGATCAAAATTCTTCTCCTCTTAAAGCCCCTGCATTGACTACATGGACAATAGCATTTCCTATCACCCCTTCTTTCAACTCCTTCCCACAATCTAGCAAGCAATTGTCGATTTTGTTCGTCTGGATCAGGAATATTGCTAGTTGACATTTTCTCGTAAAGAGCTTGAATGAAGATTATCGATCTTAGAAAATGAAGCTCCACACTTCGCTCGCTTGAATCACAAAAACAATGGAAATAATGAAAAATAGTCCACCGAATAAAAAAATTCCGCAAACCGTCACTTGTATAGCAAACATGTCGAAATGTTTCAATATTTATAAGTTTTAAAAGTCATCCTTCTGTCGGATATCCGACGCCTTGAACCTAGTTACCGTTGGAGAATTGATGTTGGATTTTCGACATCCTCGAGTGGTACAGGTTGGCGTTGGATATCCGACATCCCGATGCTTAATATGATGTCATATATCCACAGAGCCGTCGGATATCACAGGGGCCTCGTCGGATATCAACATATCCGTCGGATATCCGACGTCTCCTTCGATCAATTTTAAAAAAATCATCAAATTTTGAAATTTTTAAGGTGAAATCCAAAGACATAGTCCTTCTTCGTTGGAGGTCGTCAGATTTTGTCGTCGGATTTTGGGTCCAAATCCAGTAGTGACACTTAGACAATTTTGCACATTCCTAGACTTGGTCCAATCGTCCTGAAACCCTGTTTTGGAAGATCCATAACTTCTTCCTCATACACTTTTAAGTCAATACGAGAACATGGTCAGGTAGTAAAAAACAACAACCTACAAGTTGAACATATGGTGCGGGAATTTTCTTCAACCCACAAACTATGGCAGGCATTTCCTTGAGGCCACTTAGGCAGTTTTGCTACTTTGTTGTAAAAGCAACCTGAAACCCTGTTTTGGCAGACTGTTATTTTTGTCATCAAACACGTTCTGTGAAAAATAAGTCCATGGTTGGATAGCCTCTTTGAAAAGATAGAGCATGATAGTTCCAAATAATTTTTATCATTCTCCCATGAGGTATGGTGGGCATTTTCCCAAGGCCACCTGGACCAGTTTTCCAACACTTAGCCATTTCCAGGAATTTCTCCAAGGCTTATCCTGAAACCCTATTTTGGTAGACTTATAACTTGCTCCTCATAAATGATTAAGGAAAACCGAGACCATGGCTAGATAGCCACTTCAACAAGCTATAGCCTGCTATGTTGGTGCAGGCATTTTATTCAAAATCTTAGAGTAGTTTTGACTACTTTTTCATACTTAGTCAATTTCCAAAGTTTCACAAACTTGCCATATTTTTCCAGAACGATGTCAAATTACAACACTGACTTCCTCATAGCACAAGAACACCATCATGTCTTTCCATCCTCATCATACATGCCACATCATCATAATTTCCATGTCATTACTTCCTTTGTCATTCCTTTGTCTTTCACTGAGTTTATCCTGCCATCATGTCTGGTTATCCTTTTGTCATTCACTAAACTCCTTTAACATCAATGACAATCACATTCAACATGTATCATATATTATATAAATCTTTGTTTTTTTTTAGTGAATTATGTTCAGCGCGGTATGTACCTATATTGATTAATTAGTGTTAATTTGATTTTGTTGATGTTCATGAATGTCATTAAGGCACAAATGGGATTCCATGAGGAATGAAAATTTACCCGATGCAATTTAGTAGGTTTCCATACTACGAGCACCTACAAATAGTTCATTTGTTTGATACAATGCATATCGGGAAGAACATAACATAAATGTTATGGCGAATATTAGATGGAAGGACTGACAAAGAAAGAATTGGAAAGATTTGTAGTGACATCCAAGAAGCTAATCACGCATTGAAAAGTGTGATCATTAATTCTAATGGTGATGGCCATCAATGGAATATTAGTCTTCCTTGGTGCTTGATGGAGAAACAGAGCAATATTGTAAAGAGGTCATCAGAAAAATCAAGTTTCCGACTAGGTTTTCGTCTAACATAAAGAATATCTTAACGAAAAAAGGTGATTTTGCTGGGGTTAAAACACATGACTGGCATACATTCATTAAGGTAATTATGAGTTTATAATATATTTCCTTATTGGTATGCACTATTTTATTAATTGTATTCTCTTATTTGGAAATAAATAATAATTATTATGTTTTTGATACAATATGTTCTACCTTTGTCTCTCCGAGATGACTTTGACAACAACATAAAACAAATTATTTATGTTCTTGGAAAATACATGAGGTAAGTAATGTTTTATGTGGAAAATGTACTTGGTCTGTGATTTGTAGCGAAACTTATTGACATATTATGTTTTTCCCACAAATTTTATATATGGCTTGATATTATTTTATTGCATCATTTGTAGGTGGCTTTCATCAAAAGAAATCCATACATAAGATATAAGTAAGTATTGGAAGAGAGAAATTCCCCAACTAATGTGTGAAATGCAACAGTATCTACCTCTAGCATTTTTCAATGCACAAGAACACTACCTCATACACCAAGTTGAGGAGATTGAATTATGTGGACCAGTACACACAAAGTCGATGTGGATGGTGGAGAGGCAGTTGAAGTCATTAAAGGATTTTGTTAGACAAAGAGCACATCGTGAGGGTTCTATGGTTGAGGGATACATGGTATATCAATGCATGGTGTATATTAGTGAATATCTACCTAAATTAGCAGAAAATATGAATGTGCCTCGCATTTGGCATCACGACTCAATCAAGAAATTCGAAGGGGAGGTCCTATTGGGGAAAGGTACAATGAGGACCATCAAAGGTAATTATTAGATTTTGTGGAATTAATATATTACACATGTATTTTTCCAATTTTATTTTATCATACTGATTTTTTATTTTTTTTATTAATCCTGCATATTCAACTATATTAAACTACGCCTTTAATGATATCTAATTAATGATATTGAATTGTTATTTTTTCATATAGTTTCTCAAGTGTGGGATGCTTAACATTTATACATTACAAACAACCTTGATTGGATGGAGCATTGGATAGAAGATTGTGAAGAACACTTCAGTAGGTTATCATGGGAAGGGGTCAATAAGATGATTAAAACAATTCATCGTCATCGACATCAATTTCTTAATCTTACGTCCCAAAGGGAAGTTGATTTAGCCTATGGTTTAAAAGATAAAAAGGCAAGTAAATTGTTTACCCACATTTTTCTAGTTACTTCCCATTTTTTCAATGTATTTGGTATGATTAAGTTTTCAAATATATTTTCTAAGTCCTATATGACGTTTATTAATTCACAATGTATTTTTTACTTGTTTTCAATGGTGTAGTTGAAACATCACAAGGCTATGTGGTGTAATGGTCGTAAATTTTGTATCAAAATGTTGGATGATAAGATGAAAACCTCGGATTGTGGGATAACTGCAGTGTTTAAGGTCACCAATGTTTCCTCTGGAAGTGACAGACATCCAAAAGAAACTGAGAATAGGTACTATGGGCATTTGGAGGACATAATTGAGTGTGATTTTATTTCCTTTAAAATAGTTTTGTTTGAGGTGAAGTGGTACAGGATACAGATGCATGAACGTGATCCTGAAAGAACTGTTATTGAGCATCCTAATGGATTTACCATGGTTAATACAAGGGAATTTGAACCAAGTACAGAGCCTTATGTTCCTCCAAGTCAATGCGAGCAAGTCTTTTACTCAGAGGTACCAGGTAAAGCAGGTTGGTCATATGCTGTTAGATATGATCCAAGAGGAAGACCAGTAAAGTATAATCATGTAGATGATGAAGATAATCACGAAGAAGAAGAAAATGACGATGATTCATATCAGGAGAAGGTGGTTGCAGTCGATGTGTTAGATGAAAAAGTTGAAGAGTTTGGTCATCCAAATGTAGAAGATGATGATCTCATTGACGATGTCGATGACTATATTAGAGAATATGCCTTTGATGATGATGTTAATGTGAATGAGCCTTTCATCAATATCTATTCTGAACCAGAACCTGATTCAGAT
Source organism: Larix kaempferi (assembly GCA_027924585.1). Lineage (NCBI taxonomy): Eukaryota > Viridiplantae > Streptophyta > Pinopsida > Pinales > Pinaceae > Larix > Larix kaempferi. The sequence continues at coordinate 41,473,450 of BSBM01000055.1, read as the reverse complement.
GTTGAGTTGGATGAAAAAGAAGATGAATGATATTTAATTGTTGAAAAGTAGAGGCATGTGTTTATATCTTTTATATCATGATTATCTTTATATGTTTTTATTTTGTATAATAGAGTATGTGCGTGTTATTTAATATTTCAAATTGGGTATGGGGAAATTGAGAGTGATGTGGGGGGGGGGGGGGGGGGGGCGCATAATTAGAGCTTCCACTTTCACGTGGTTGCCCCTATTTAGTAGAGAATGAACTATTCTCAAAACCAAGAGAATCTCAAAATTGGGGTGTATACCATATATAACTGAAATTTGACATGGTTTCAAATGACATGTTGGAATATTGGTCAATACTGAGAGGGGGGGGGTTAATCAGTATTGTTATCTTTTTAACAATTTAAACCAATTTTTTATATTAATTAAAACATGGAATCAACAAGATAAATTCGATCTCATTAGGCTCATATAAGTCCTGCGGGCATGTAAGTCTATGGGCATGGGCTATGGGAATATCCCACAGGCATCTCCAAGTTCTTGTGGGAATATCTTTAAGCCCTGCGGGCATAAGCCCTTCCTTTGCAGGCATACACCTCTTCCTATGGGCATAGGTCTTCAATCCCTTCCTTGCGGGCATAGAAGACCTCCGTTGCTTACTTGTGGGCATAAGTGTTCAAGCCCTTCCTTGCGGGCATGAGCTTTATCCCTTGCGGGCATATGCTTCTTCCTGCATACATTCCTAATCCCCTATGGGAATTTCAAATCCCCTGCGGAATTTAATCTTAGCCCTTGCGCGCATCCTTAAGCCTTTGCGGTCATTTCTTTAGCACTTGCGGGCATAATTAAGCCCCTGTGGGCATTTCTTTAGCCCCTGTGTGAATAATAAATCTCTTGGGAGCATTTTATTCCTTAAGCCCCTTGTGGGCATTCTATAAGCCCTTGCGGGCTTTTTACAAGCTCTTGCGGGCATTTTACAAGCCCTTGCGGCACTAATACATATGAGCAAATTTACCACGATTTTGCATTGATATTGCCACGTTGTTTCGTCTCAATTGCGACGATCATGGACTCGATTTTGTGTGGAACCTGTTTCATGGATATAACAATGAATTTGGAAATCCATCGCAATAGAGACAAACACTGGTCGCCACATGTCTTCTATAAGGAGGTCTTAAAAATGATTTTTTTATTCATTTTCTACAAACTGTCTCTCTATCAACGAACATCCGTCCCTATACTGACGAACATATGTCGAAAAAACGTAGCATAGAAATTTGATTCCACGAAAAACCATCTCTCTATCGACGATGATTCATTGAACAAACCAAAACAAATCCAGAGGCTGCGGCGGTTTTACTATACCGGCAATGATGTTTCGGCGAACGTTCGTCGATGTTTTGCTATAGCTTCGATGAAATGTCGTCGATATATAGACGATACCTGGAAGTTTTAAAAAAAAAAACCATGGAAACTAATGTCTTATGAGTATAAATGGGCCTCATTTGATTGATCAAATTGTAAAGTCGGAAGAGAAATGCTTCAACCTTTCATGAACAAATGAGGTTGGAAATGAATGCTTACAAGTTACAAAAAATTGAATGCAAAACTAGCATTAGCAGTGGATTTCATGCCCAAAACCGTGGCCTCATGCATGTCAATCAGAAATGGGCGCATGAGGCCACAATCAATGGCATTTGGAGCTCTAAGCACCCACAAGAGTCAGTTGACTCAGGTGGACTGCACTGGAACACTCAGTAGGTTCCTATAAAATAGGGAACTGAATGAAGTGGTCCTAAAATGATGCATGCAGGGATCAGAAGGTCGTAGATGGATCCTGGATGACATCTGCACAACACTAGGGGGAAAATGACATCATCAACTACTATTAAAATGAAATAATGCTAGGTAGGACAAGGATGGAATATTAAAATATCCTAACACCCCCCCTTAATCCATACTTTTGCATCCTAGACCCTGGTTACTAAGACCAAAGGTCACCCACATTCAAATAAATGATAAAAAATAAAGAACTGTCCATGAACCAAGGAAATGGGGAAAAACCTCATGGGAAAAATACCCCCCCTAAAAAAGAACAGTAGTAGGGAACTCAAAGAACCTTCATACTAAGAAGAGAAGGAAAAAACTTTCCTCAGTGAAAGCCTTTGCAAAATATTGGCAAGTTGCTCCTCTATAGGATAGCAATGAAGGTGCTAGATATGGATTTTGATCTACTTCTCTGATGTAGCTCCCACTGTGTAGAATTTTTTTTTCCAAAACAAGTATTTCAGGAACCCTTATTGCTATTGGAGTGAATGGATTATTGTGGTCCAAATCATGAACCTTTGAGTACCTTTTGTCAGACAACCGATATTTGTACTTGGTTTTAGATCCCCCATGGCAAGTCTCCTCAAGAGATTGTGGATACAACTCCACCATCATGTAGAACCTGTCTGAGACAAGTGGATCTGCATGACATAGTGCAAGTTTTGCATGATGCTAAGATCTGGTGGTTCTATGGTCAGATGGATCCCCAACTGTGTTCCTAGTAGCTACAAGGACTTTGTGAGCCCATATTGGCCTTGGCCATGGATTGGGAGCATGTGTTGGATCTGGATATGAATATGAATCTCCTAGAACTTTATTCTCAACATCAAGATCTTGATACTCATCTTCATTAGAAGAGATATCCGATATGATCTTCATCATATTCTAATGGGGTAGACAGAGAGTATAAAAAAAAATGGGAGAATTCATATGCCTTGGAGGCATGGTTTGCAAACAATTTCTCTATAATCTTCCCAGTAGAGATCTCTGCAATCTCAACTGTGTCACGACCAAAGACCATTTTCTTCTGTGAGCCTATTTGAGTCATTTGATATACAGGCAACAAATTTGCTGACAAAGAAGGCACAAATAGAACATTTCTGAACTTCCCATGCTTGATATGTATTGTGCCCTTCCCTTCAGCAAAGATCTGAGAGTTATCTCCCATGTGAATAACCAGACCATCTTTGAGATCTAGAGAAGAAAATGATTCTCTGGAGGCAACCATGTGGTTGGAGGCTCCTGAATCTATGAGGAGGGATTGAGATTTTGAAAATCTAGCCTTCAGTGCATGGCATCTCTCATGACCATCAGACTCACTTCCAGAATTAGTATTTCTTGCACCTTCTGGGAGGGAAATGTTGTGATGTTAAAGAAGCTTGGTCATCTGATCCATCTTATTCTGCATGCAAGATCTCTCTGGGTGGTTTCCTTTATTGCAATAGGAACACTTGGATTTCTCAAATCCCTTTTGTTTTTCCTTCTTGGAGCTGGAGGCTCCTTCTAATGGAATTGACTTGGAATTACGCTTGTGTTCAGATGGCCTCTTATCATTTCCCTTGTGCTTCCCCTTCCCATTCTCACTTTTTGCTTCTCCAACCATAATAGCTTGATCTTTGGAGGCCTTCAAGGCGCCCATCTGGATCAACTTATCTTGTTCTTGGATGAGAGATTTAGTGAAAACATCTAAGGAGGGAATATTCCAACCGGGGATTGACATTCTCCCATAATGGAAGGTAGAGAAAAACATGGAGAACTCAGGAGCGAGATTAATCAAAATGGATAGCACCAGCTGCTCATCCTTCTTCTCAATGCCACATTGCTTGCATTGCATAACCAAAGATTTGAATTTTGAAAAGAACTGTTGAATGGTATCGAAACTGCTCGGTTGAAGAGCAATCAACTCATTTTCCAGAATATGGCCTCTTAACTCATCTTGTTTGCTGAAGAGGATCTATAACTTCAACCATAATTCTCTTAGATTCTTCAATCTGTCGAGGTTTAAGAGTAGATCTCTGGAAATATGAATACGCATGAAACCAAATGCATCATCCAATGTATTGAGATACTTGGTTTTCTCCACAACTGATTTTGGTTCGGGATCCTTTCACATTGTCACCATGTACAGTGATTTTTTGTGCAATACCATATGCATATCAAACCTCCAATCAAGGTAATTGAAGGGTGTTATAATCCTGGGAGAGAGAAGAGAGTTCAAATTGTCTATTACAACTGCTACAGTGAATACAAGGTGAAAATTTTTGCTTCTGCAACAAAACTATTGCAACTGCAGAAAAATGTTGCAACACTCAAAAACTTTGAATAACCTACAAAAATATCAATAATGGAGGTAGACTAATACTAAGCACTGCTTTAGGATAATAGGCTCTTTTATCTGGATCCTTCGCACATGGCTAGACCTCATTGGATTTCTCCAATTAATTCAATACTATGGCACCGGGATTTGTTGTGGAAATCCAGAGGATTTTAGTGCATTACCTAAGGAAGCTTCTCAACCTATTTGATACATGGCTCTGATGCCATGTGAAATTATAATTCACAGCATATCTAAGAGCTGAGTATACCTCACAAAGAAAGAATCAGCAGAAAAGTTGAATAAGAGTGAAAACTGCAGTAAAAAAGAGCAAAAGAATAATTATGCAGCAGAACTCAGATAGGAGCAAAGTAATGTCACATGATCCAATAAACAATATAATGAACAATGATGATACAATGGAGGGAATTTGAATCACACAGGAGAATTCGAACCTCAGTTGGTCTAGCATAGGAATTGTCACCACTAGAGTGCTCCGGAAGATTCAAACTCAACTGAAATGAACCTAAGCTTAGTTAACTGAAGTCACAATCAGTTAACTGAATAAGGAGGGCGCAATAGTGATTTTTTGATGCATGTCAATCATAAATGGGCGCATGAGGCCATAATCAGTGGCATACGGAGCTCTAACCCCCCCCAAGAGTCAGCTAACTCAGGTGGACTGCATTGAAACACTCAGTAGGTTCCTATAAAATAGGGAACTGACTAAAGTGGTCCTAAAATGATGCAGGTAGGGCTCAAAAGGTGGTAGATGGATCCTGGATGACATATGCACACCATTACGAGGAAAATGACATCATCAACTACTAGGAAAATGAAATAATGCTAGGTAGGACAAGGATGGAGTATTAAAATATCCTAACAAGGTTATGATATATTTCATATATATTAGACACATTTATGCTATATTTCATATATTTTTTAATTAGAGAAATTGAATCTAACATCTAATGGCAATATTGATTGTTTTTGTTGATTTTGCAAAGTAACTCATCAATGGATCATTCACATGATCCATCTCAACAAATAATTCCTCAAAAAAGAGGTCAACGTAAGGATGTAGATTACTCTAATATTCCAACTTTGGAACCATGTGGCATTCTCCTTCAATTCACTCGTTCTAGACGTAAAAATACTATTAACTATGTTTTTCATGGACAATGCTGAGGATTTGGAGATCAGAATTCCATGCCACGGAATGAGACCAGAAGTTTCCCTAAAACATCAAGCAATCATGCAACCATTGTTCAAACTCATTTATCTCAAAGATCGGCCATTAATGCTTTTTCCATTACAAATAAATCCGATCAGTCCCAAAATTCCTCAAAGAACGAATTTTATTCCTGCTAGCATTACAATGAATTTTGTTTTGGAGAATAAAAATATGTACCACATAATGAACTCTATTTTGCAACATGAGGCCCCAGTTTACCCTCAAAGATAAGTGATTGATGTTGTTTCTATTACAAATCACTCTCATCAAAGTCTTGAAGGTTGTGTTTCTCAACAACAAAGGAAACCTTTGTCTTCAATTATAGTCGCAAGGAATGACAACGCACAAGATAGAAGTAAGTTACATAGAATTAATTATGTTTCTCAAAATATGTTAGTCCCAATATTCCCTTGAAGAAAAAAATGTTATTCCTGCTGACATACAACAAATGTTGTTTTGGAGAATAAAAATATATACCATAGAATGAACTATGTTTTGTAGAACGAGGCCCCAGTTTTCCCTCAAAGATCAGTGATTGATGTTGCCGCTATTACAAATCACTCTGATCAAAGTGTTGAAGGTTTTGTTTTTGAACAACCTAGGGAGCCTTTGACTGCAGTTACTGTTGAAGGGGATGGAAGTGTAGAACTCGATGGGAAACAATTGGAACATGCATCTCTTGAGAACTTGGATGCAATTGGAAGACATGAAATAACTGAAATAACTACATTTCTTGAACAAATGGATAGAAATGCAACTACATAAAATCAAAATTCTACAATTGGAGAAGCTTCAATAGATATTCCTGAAGGGTGTTTATCAAATCAAACTACATATATGCTAAGAGAAGGTCACAAGGAAACCACTTAAGGACTTCCTTATTAAATCTTAGGAAATGGTCAGGATGGTATAGCTGCAGACTAAATGAGGGGAAGACTCACAAAATTTAAAGAAATTGGGAGATGGTTTTCTAAAAAATCACTTCAAGATGTAGATGAAATGAAATTATTGTTGTAATTGGGTACTTCATGAGAAAAAAGCTATAATGAACAGTCTAACATTGAAGATGTTCTTGAACACCTAGATGGAATGCTTGATAAACTTTGATCAATTATTGTGGCATAGATTCGTAAACATGTTATGCCTAGGAACATGGCTTCAATATTATTGAATCATGTATGACTCATTGTTAGGATATTTAGACACTTAAGAGTTAGTTAAGATCAACTTGTGTAATATATCCGTTAGGAAAAGTGTGTTTTCTTAGTATGCATTAATATGCATTTGTAAATACTTAATCCGACGATCACAATATGTTCCTGACATAGAGTGATCCGACGGCTCAACTTCTCTTAGATCATACCTACCCTTGATCCGTGGCTTAACACCCGATTGGTCAATGATCTCTATTTAAAGAGCATGGAGGGTCATTGGAAAGTTGATCGATCATGAGAAGCTCATTTGTAAATTTTTTTCTTTGCATAATAAATTGTCCCGTAGAAGCTATTTGGCCAAGGCCGTGGAGTGTTTCCCTCACGAGAGTTTAAACCACGTCAAAACATCGGTGTATCGATCTGTGATCTGTTTGTGTGAAGTGGTTGCTCTAGGTGTTCGGTCTTTTAGGAGTACCCTGTGTACCCGAACATGGTATCAAATCTTTTATGAAGAGCCGCTTCCGGTTATGATCTAGATCTTGAACTGTTGTTGCCGAAACTTGAAAGGGTTTCTGGTTCTGGTATTTCTGTGCATTTCTAGGCTATGGGAGGTGTTCCATTGCGTCCGGAGCGTTGTTTCCATTGGGAAATAGTTTTTGTTTGATCGAAAACGGTTCCCGGTTGCTTTAGAAACGTGTATTTCCTCAGATCTGAAGGTATAGTGTTACAGTGACGCTTTTTTATTTCTATATTAAAGAAAAAAAAAATCTCATATTTTATCAGTTTTTATTATTAGATTTTTTTTTAGTTTCGGATTTTTGTTTTCCCTGTCTGCGTATGCTCTTTGCCGTGCACCTTGTGCGATCTCGACGAATCAGAAACATAAATGGAAACGGTTTTTCTCGGTTGCGTATGCTCTTTGCCGTGCACCTTGTGTGATCTCGGCAAATCAGAAACAGAGAGAAAACGTAGACTTTCCGATCAAGCTAAGGAAATCTAACCCCACAAGTGTGGAAAAGTTTTGTTTGTTTCGGTTTGTGGTGTGATTTACAGGAAAGAAGGCAAGCACGGAAACCGAGCAAGAAGAGTAAAAAAAAGCCCCCTTCCTCCTTCCCATATTTTACATACCTTTTAATCTAGCTCACTTGGTTCAAAGTTGCTTTATTCCTTAGTAGGTCTTGAGTTCAAGTCTTAGGAAGTTACTTTTAAAGGAAAATTGCATGCAATTTCTATTTTTCAACTTACTTTATTGTAAAAGTGCATCTCACTTAAATAATAAAAAATAAAAATAAAAAGTAAGTTACTTAAGTTCTTTTTTATTGTTGCATTATTTAAAGTAACATCATTGTAAAAGTGAAATCACTTATTTTATAAAAGTGATTCACCTAGAGCAACTTTCTTGTAAAGTGATTGTCAAAGGTTCATCTTGAGAAGAGGGGGGTCATTTTTTTTAGCTGGTCATTCTCTATCTGTCACGTCACTATTGGGGACATCCTCAACTTTTTCTTTGTTCAAGCATAACTTCATCATACCGAGTCATTTTTCCGTGCCGTTTTTTTTTTAAACTGCCTTTTTTTCGAGCTCTTCGCATCCAAACTATTGGTTTCTGTTTTTATAGCCATTAATTTGCAGTATGGCCACTCCTTGTGATATTCTACTTACCAATTCCAACTATTTCTCATAGAAATCTCGTATGGAGGATGTTCTATGAAGTAGGGGACTTTTCAAAATTACCTCAGGGAAAGAAACATAACCTACTGATGATGACAAGAAAATAAAATGGGCAAATAGATGTGACGAAGCTCGTGGATTGATTGGGATGTCAATCTCTACTGATTTTCAATTCCACATATCTGGAATTGATGAACCTAATGCTGCTTGGGACAAGTTGGAATCTGTGTTTGGTAAACACAATGAAATTCGAGGTCACCAACTCAAAAATGAGTTGATTTCTTTAAATCCAAGTGATTTTTCATGCATACAAAATTATTTATCTAAATACAAAAGTCTTAAACTCTTATGTGAAGAATGCAAGATTAAGAGGGAAGACAAACAATGCATTTATCATATTCTTTCCAAACTTGGACCTGCATATTCTGTTTTTGTATCTACATTTTACTCCATGAAAGAATCCTTGAATGTAGCTAACTATCAAGAGCCTAGTCTTGAATCCTTTTGTGATTCCCTGATTAGAGAGCAAGATAAGCTCATCCATCTTGGAATAATTAACAAAGCAGATACATTTGGGAAAGCCTTATTGTCCCAACAGATAGAAAAGTCCAAACCTCCCAAGAAACAAAATTTTCGCAATAATAAGTCAAACAAGGGTCCCAAACCCTCTCAGTCAGCTCCTTCTTTAAAAAATGACAAAGGATCCAAGCCAAAAGGCAAGAAGACTGAGCGTCATTGCAACTATTGCAGGAAAGATAATTATGATGAATCTAAGTGTTTCAAGAAGATGGCAGCCTTGGAAGCAGCAATGAAGAAGCACCACATCAGCCTAGATTCGCCTTCAGATTCTACCTCTCATGGACATGCACTTTGTGCTTCTGGTTATTTTTATAATGCATCTTCTTCTTCTACTTCAAGTGAATGGCTCATTGATTCTGGAGCATCTTATCATGTGGCTAAGGATCAAGACATCTTTTCTACTATGCATGAATGTAACACCAAACAAATATTTGTTGGTGATGATAAATCTCTAAGTGTTGTAGGAGCTGGAACAATTCCAGTAGATAATGGTCATTTTAGTGATGTACTATGTGTTCCAAAAATTTCCTGCAATTTGTTATCAGTCTATCAAATCACTCATTCTAGTGAAGGTAAAACTGTGATGTTTACACCTCACCAAGTTGTAATCAAGGATTTTAAAGATCCTCAACAGGTCCTAGGTACCAGAATTGTTGATGATATTACCAGGTTGTACAAATTTAACAACTTTGGGTCATCACCTTTTCCTTCAATTTTTGTTGTTCATAGTGATAACTTGAGCAAACTTTGGCATGAGCGATTTGGTCACTTAAATTATCGCTCATTGCAACAACTATGTAAAGACAATATGGTGACAGGTCTTCCGATGGTATCTTGCAGGGATGGTTTTTGTTCCGGTTGTGTACTCGAAAAACATCATCGGGACAGTTTTGACAAACGTGCCTCTTGGCACACCTCGATTCCCTTGGAGCTTGTGCATAGTGACTTGTGTGGTCCTCTTCCATCTACTTCATTTTCTGGTTTCAAATATTTCTTAACTTTCATTGATGATTACACTAGACGCACTTGGGTTTATTTCCTAAAACTTAAGAGTGAAATATTTAACATGTTCTTGGCCTACAAGGCCCTTGTTGAAAAACAATCTGGTCATCGAATTATTAAGTTAATATCTGACAATGGAGGAGAATATGTTAACAAAAAGTTCACTACTTTTTGCATTGAACAAGGAATCCAACAACAACACACTGCTCCATATACACCACAACAAAATGGTGTACTTGAACGGAAGAACTGCACTTTAAAAGAAATGGCTAATTGTATGATCCAATCTAAGGGACTAAGTCTTCAATTTTGGGCTGAAGCCATTAATTGTGCAAATTACATAGTTAATCGCACCCCCACTAAAGCATTACAAGGTATCACACCGAAAGAAACATGGAGTAAAATTAAACCAGATGTAACTCACTTCCGTGTGTTTGGTAGTGAAGGAATAATTACACATTTATGAGTCTACTTATCCATGAATAATCTCTTCCAAATTGGTTGCATACATATTCTTCACACTTGTAAACTCTTTGACAAAATGCATGCCAATGGAAAATTATCCATGCTTAGGGAAACCTAAAGGGAAACATTTTGGGGAAAGAATTCAAATTATTAAAATACATAAGGTGAGGAATGAGAAAATAAGACACTCTCCTTTTTTATTCGCTCAAATTGACCATGAAACAAAGCTTGGGCGTGCATTTTAGTGAAGCAAGGCAATTTTGGATAACTTCATTAAAATGCACGACCAACCTGCATTACAAAGCCAAATTGAATTATTCAAACCATAGAGTGTGTGTTTACTTATTACAAACCTAAATAAAGTTTTAGATTTTCAATTTCTCACATAAAAAATTATGTTGTGCAAGAAAACTCCAAATTTATGTGTTTTCCACATGGCAAAAATTAGGGTTGATTCCTCGATGAAATGTACACATTGATCTCCAGTTCATGGTATATGGAATACATAATAATATAACATGGATATACCAACCTTTTCTACAACCTCTTGTACTCAGTTCTGTATGATCTATGCTCTACAGTTAAATCCAAGTCTGTTGAAATAGCAATTGATAGTATTTGTCATTTTTTCCTGGGCACCACAAAAATGCACATTGTGGCCAATCCAATTACACCCTAGGTATGAAATTTGGATTAAGGCCTAATTAATCATTTATGAGCCTAATTATCCATGAATCAACTCTTCCAAATTGGCTGCATACATATTCTTCACCCTTGTAACCTCTTTGACAAAATGCATGCCAGTGGAAAATTATGCATGCTTAGGGAAACCTAAAGGGAAACATTTTGGGGCAAGAATTCAAATTATTAAAATACATAAAGGTGAGGAATGATAAAATAAGACACTCTCCTATTTGATTCACTCAAATTGACCATGAAACAAACACTGTGCGTGCATTTTAGTGAAGCTACGCGATTTTGGCTAGCTTCACTAAAATGCATGCACAACCTACATTACAAAGCCAAATTGAATTATTCAAACTGCAGAGTGTGTTTACTTATTACAAGCCTAACTAAAGTTTTAGATTTTTAATTTCACACATAAAAACTTATGATGTGCAAGAAAACTCCAAATTTATGTGTTTTCCATATGGTAAAAATCAGGGTTGATTGCCTCGTTGAAATGCACATATTGACCCGCAGTTCATGGTATATGGAATAAATAATAATATAACTTGGATATACAAACCTTTTCTACAACCTCTTATACTCATTTCTATATGATCTATTCTCCACATTGAAATTCAAGTCTACCAAAATAGCAGTTCATAGTACTTGTCAATTTTTCAAGGTTAGTACAAAAATGCACACCAAGGCCAATCAAAGTTTACTCCAGGTATAAAATTTGTACAAAAGCATAATTACACATTTATGAGCCTACTTATCCATGAATCAACACCTCCAAATTGATTGCATACCTATTCTTCACACATGTAAAATCTTTGACAGAATACATGCCAATAGAAAATTATTCATGTTGAGGGAAATCTAAAGGGAAAAATTTTGAGGAATGAAATCAAATTATTAAAATGCATAAAGGTGAGGAATGAAAAAATAAGACACTCTCCTATTTGATTCTCTCAAATTGACCATGAAACAAAGCCTAGGTGTGCATTTTAGTGAAGCAAGACAATTTTGGCTAGCTTCACTAAAATGCATGCCCAACCTGCATTACAAAGCCAAATTGATTTATTCAAAATGTTGAGTGTGTGTTTACTTATTAAAAACCTAAATAAAGTTCCATACTTTTAATTTCACACATAAAATCTCATGTTGTTCAATAAAACTACAAATTTATGTGTTTTCGGTATGGTGACCTGCAGTTTGTGGTATATGGAATAAATAATAATATAACATGGATATACCAACCTTTTCTACAATCTCTTGTACTCAGTTATGTATGATCTATGCTCTACAGTGAAATCCAAGTTTGCCAAAATAGTAGTAGATAGTATTTGTCATTTTTTCATGGGCACCACAAAAATGCACATCGTGGCCAATCCAATTACACCCCAGGTATGAAATTTGGACTAAGGTCTAATTACACATTTATGAGCCTAATTATCCATGAATCAACTCTTCCAAATCAGTTGCATACCTATTCTTCACACTTGTAAACTCTTTGACAAAATGCATGTCAATGGAAAATTATGCATGCTTTGGGAGACCTTAAGGAAAACATTTCGGGGCAATAATTCGAATTATTAAAATACATAAAGGTGAGGAATGACAAAATAAGAAACTCTCCTATTTGATTCACTCAAATTGACCATGAAACAAATCCTGGGCGTGCATTTTAGTGAAGCAAGGCAATTTTGCCTATCTTCTTCAAAATGCACACCTAGCTTGCATTACAAAGCCAATTGAATGGGTCAAACTATAGAGTGTGTGTTTACTTATTACAAATCTAACTAAAGTTTTGTTGCAGGTCCTCTTTTTCAGCAAACTCCTGTTACAACTCCTTTTTTTTAGCAAACTCCTGTTACAACTCCTCTTTTTTAGCAATTTTTAGTGTTGTAAGGTATTTGTTTTTTAAAGTTATACTATATGTTGTGTGTAAGTGCAGATCCTCATAGGGCATGTTTTCTTGATTCTAGAAGACTGTAATAAGTAGTTTTTAGGAGAATTTGAAGACAATACATAAGGATATTCTCAAGAGCCCAAAGTCTAGAAAATGTATATTATCATTTAAACTTTCAAATTTCATATGTAAAGAAATTTTTCTTGGAAAACAAAACAGAACATTAATATACTAGAAATATTTGAATATAACAAATAAATCATTCATATATACTAAATAATAGAATTTACCCCATATATTACACCAAACAATATAGAAATATATTAATAAAAGGTCAATATGTTTACAACTCCAAATGAGGTACACCAATCCTCATCCCCAATCCATAACAATGATGGACATGATCCCATTGGTGTGAATTCCATGACAAGTGTACTTGCACACGAACTTGTAAACTATTATACAAATAATGAAATTTAAATGTTATTCCCACTCTCCATTTACCAGGAGGCCGAGTTTGATCACTTGAGCCTGAAGTTGGATGATAACTATCAGTAAATGTTGGCCATGTATAGAAAAAAAAATCCTTAATATTCTCATAGCCTTCTATGATGAATTCTAGTGAATTATTCTTCTTTACAATCCTAGGAGGTACATAATGTATTGCAATTAGTTCAAAAGTAACCATGAAACTTTCATCTGAACAAGGAATTTTTACATATGATTCACTAAGTATAATGTTCCAAGACCATACGTGATTGAAAAATTTATAGGAAATAAGATGAATATTGTGGCGATGTATTCAATTGGGTTGCAATACCCCAAGATATGATGGCAATGCATTGTGTGTTCCATATCCTGTAGAGGAATATAATCTAGCAGTCACAACTTCATTGTCACCATTTGTTGCAAGAAGTTGGAAAGAGTTGTGCTTATCATCATTCGTAACAATAAAATGACAAAAAATATATTTTCCTTTTCAAGTGCGCGTGCCTCACCTTTTAATAGAGCCCACAGTAAAGAAAACATCAATAATGCCTACAACAAACAAAATATAACATTAGATACTATAAAATAAACTTTTCATATATGAGTTGAAAATATATATTAAAAAATACACATGTATACTCACCATCAATAATTTCAATTGGTATCAACAAACCTTGTCTTGTGTAAAACACCTCATGTGGATGCAAATTCACACCTTCGGGAACATGGTGGCATCTACCAATAACATCTACATTATTTTCAAATATTCTTACCCAACAAAATGTTCTACCAATGGAAACATCTACTAAACAATCCAACACTTCTACAGGATATGGAATTTTTAGTGACTCATCTTTAGACATTTAGGAATTTTTTCATAATAAATACAGACATACATGCCTGCCTTTATGGTAAAATCAAATGGATTTTGTTGGGATCCAAAAACCCATCAATTTGAATAAATTTCTTTATACCAATATTCCCAAAAAGGGTGTCACATCTGAACAAGATCCCATATAAAACCCTCGCTTGATGATTGTTGTGAAATGTTTATTATTATTTTCATCTAACCCACTTGAAGATAACTGTGATTTTATTTGACATAGTGAAGGATAGTGTAGCATAATCTTGTCACTTTCATCTGCATAGACCATTTGAAAAGGAAGAACATCATCCATACTATGTCTCCATGTGTCATTGGTAACAATAGTGAAAATATTGTGATCATCACCACAATGATACAAGCATGTCAACTATAGGTTTTATCTATGAGACTCATCTATAACTTTTCATATAATGATGTCTTCTAAACCATCATATCCTTTAAGAAGATCAACTATATCAAATTTTGGTGTGTTTCCCCTAACAGATTGCACAGTTGAACGACATATGAGTTGATAGGGTATTTCCCTATCATTAGATTTGTTAAAGTTACAACATCATGAGTCATTCTCCAGGCCAATCATGTGTGTAAATATTGAGCCTCGTTGTTGGTCCAGGAATTGTCCCTTTTTTAAACTATATTTTCCCTACTTTTAATCCCTTCTTGTGTTCCCATTACCTTGTATTAATGCTTATTAATCCATTTTTATGCTTATTTGCGGGATTTATACCTAAGGTGGTTTCCATTTGCATTTCCTTAGTATTTCATGTGAATTATGATTAAAGATTGTAAAAATAACATATTTTGCACTTATCTTTGAAACATGGATGAGTTGATGATTTTTGCAGAATCAGCTCTAGGTCAGTTGTTGTTACTCCAGAATATTTACCGCAACTCATATGGTTGAAGATCAACAAAAGTGGATACTTTATTACTACTATCGTTACTCCCTGCTGTTACTATTGTTGCTACTCCACGAAGCCACCATGGAAGAACATATTCATTAGGGGTGATGGGTTTTTATAAATCCATTATTTCTATTCTTCTTATGTCTCAAATTATGATGACAAATTATTTGAAGATATAAGGGACAAGTTGGTTGTGGATGACAATGCATATTTAGTTTATTTACAAAGATTTGAAGACCTCCATGTAATATATGATGAAATCAACAATTTAAATGCTATTAGGAGTCACTTAGGATGAGTTTTGGGCATGTTATGATGACTCACATATCTAAATTCGAATTTGACTTCAAAGGCATCCTAAATAACATGGAGGTTAGCAAAGGACTTGGGATTAGATTTGAGTTGATTTTGAGATCCAAATTATTAGTAATTTGTTGAGGATATTTTGGATCTTCATGAGGATATTTTGGATCTTCATTTATTATTTGTTATGCTAAACTCATGTATAAATAAGAGCTCATTCTCCATTCCAAGGGGAGGAATCTTAGAGAAACAAGTCCAATTTATGATGGAATAAGAATTATATTTCTTTTAATCCCTTTTGTAATTTAGATTGTAGTTTTTAATTCTCTCTTTTGTTAATGTATATTGCAATTCTCAGTTTCTCTAATTTGTAATTAGACTAACTTATTCTTATGGCTTAGCATATGATGTATTTTACTTTGATTTATTTATTTCTGTAGATGTAATTTTAATTCATGTTTCTTTATTTATGCAAGTGTGTTATATTCATAGATTAACATGGTTGCAACCATAGTGTGCGAGTGTGAGTGTGATTTAGTTTCCGCAAGTGTGATTTACATTCTCGCAATTGTGATTTACTTTTCTGCAAGTGTGAGTGTGTTTTATTTATGCAAATGTGTTTTATGCAAGAGTGTTCAATCAACGCGTGATGGTAAGGGGTCATAGCAACTACTTGAGTGGAGACTCCTCATGTTCTCCCTGCCAACTGTGAAGATTGATTTTCATCTTTCTTTTTTGTAAGAGTAAATTGGTTTATTTTACTGCAATGCATGTTAGATTACCAATGCTAGAAAAGGAAATTGTGGACTGCATAGATTTTGCATGATAACCTTGAAATAAATAGATGTTACCCTGGATTGATAATTTATGTTGTGAATTTATTTTTTTAATAAGCAATTACCTTGACACATGAGTTTTGGGCGGCTTAATTGCTTATTAAAAAAATCAATTCACAACATAAATTATCAATCCAGGGTAACGTCTATTTATTTCAAGGTTATCATGAAAAATCTATGCAGTCCACAATTTCCTTTTCTAGCATTGGTAATCTAACATGCATTGCAGTAAAATAAACCAATTTACTCTTACAGAAAAGAAAGATGAAAATCAATCTTCACAGTTGGCAGGGAGAACATGAGGAGTCTCCACTCAAGTAGTTGCTATGACCCCTTACCATCATGCGTTGATTGAACACTCTTGCATAAAACACATTTGCATAAATAAAATACACTCACACTTGCAGAAAAGTAAATCACAATTGCGAGAATGTAAATCACACTTGCGGAAACTAAATCACACTCGCGGAAACTAAATCACACTCACACTCTCACACTATGGTGGCAACCATGCTAATCTGTGAATCTAACACACTTGCATAAATAAAGAAACATGAATTAAAATTACATCTACAGAAATAAATAAATCAAAGTAAAATACATCATATGCTAAGCAATAAGAATAAGTTAGTCTAATTACAAATTAGAGAAACTGAGAATTGCAATATACATTAACAAAAGAGAGAAATTAAAAACTACAATCTAAATTACAAAAGGGATTAAAAGAAATATAATTCTTATTCCATCATAAATTGGACTTGTTTCTCTAATAGTCCTCCCCTTGGAATGGAGAATGAGCTCTTATTTATACATGAGTTTTGCATAGCAAATAATAAATGAAGATCCAAAATATCCTCAACAAAATACTAATAATTTGGATCTCAAAATCAACTCAAATCTAATCCCAAATTGTTTGCTAACCTCCATGCTATTTAGGATTCCTTTGAAGTCAAATTCGAATTTAGATATGTGAGTCATCATAACATGCCCAAAACTCATCCTAAGTGACTCCTAATAGCATTTAACTTGTTGATTTCATCATATATTACATGGAGGTCTTCAAATCTTTGTAAATAAACTAAATATGCATTGTCATCCACCACCAACTTGTCCCTTATATATTCAAATAATTTGTCATCATAATTTGAGACATAAGAAGAATAGAAATAATGGATTTATAAAAATCCATCACCCCTAATGAATATGTTCTTCCATGGTGGCTTCGTGAAGTAGCAACAACAATAACAGTAGGAGTAACGATAGTAGTAATCAAGTATCCACTTTTGTTGATCTTCAACCATATGAGTTGCGGTAAATATCTTGGAGTAACAACAACTGACCTGGAGCTGATTCTGCAAAACTCATCAAACTCATCCATGTTTCAAAGATAAGTGCAAAATATGTTATTTTTCCTATCTTTAATCATAATTCACATGAAATACTAAGGAAATGCGAATGGAAACCACCTTAGGTATAAATCCCGCAAATAAGCATAAAAATGGATTAATAAGCATTAATACAAGGTAATGGGAACACAAGAAAGGATTAAAAGTAGGGAAAATATAGTGTAAAAAAGGGACAATTCCATGGACCAACAACGAGGCTCAATATTTACACACATGATTGACCTAGAGAATGACTCATGATGTTGTAACTTTAACAAATATAATGATAGGGAAATACCCTATCAACTCATATGTCGTTCAACTATGCAATCTATTAGGGGAAACACACCAAAATTTGATATAGTTGATCTTCTTGAAGGATATGATGGTTTAGAAGACATCATTATATGAAAATTTATAGATGAGTCCCATAGATAAAACCTATTGTTGACATGCTTGGATCATTGTGGTGATGATCACAATATTTTCACTATTGTTACCAATGACACATGGAGACATAGTATGGATGATGTTCTTCCTGTTCAAATGGTCTATGCAGATGAAAATGACAAGATTATGCTACACTATCCTTCACTATCTCAAATAAAATCACAGTTATCTTCAAGTGGGTTAGATGAAAATAATAATAAACATTTTACAAGAATCATCAAGTGAGGGTTTTATATGGGATCTTGTTCAGATGTGACACCCTTTTTGGGAATATTGGTATAAAGAAATTTATTCAAATTGATGGGTTTTTGGATCCCAACAAAATCCATTTGATTTTACCATAAAGGCAGGCATGTATGTCCGTATTTATTATGAAAAATTGCCTGAAATGTCTAAAGACGAGTCACTAAAAATTCCATATCCTGTAGAAGTGTTGGATTGTTTAGTATATGTTTCCATTGGTAGAACATTTTGTTGGGTGAGAATATTTGAAAATAATGTAGATGTTATTGGTAGATGCCACCATGTTCCCGAAGGTGTGTATTTTCATCCACATGAGGTATTTTACACAAGACAAGGTTTGTTGATACCAACTGAAATTATTGATGGTGAGTATACATGTGTATTTTTTAATATATATTTCCAACTCATATATGAAAAGTTTATTTTATAGTATCTAATGTTATATTTTGTTTTGTTGTAGGCATTATTGATGTTTTCTTTACTGTGGGCTCTATTAAAAGGTGAGGCACGAGCACGCGAAAAGGAGAATATTTTTTTTGTCATTTTATTGTTACGAATGATGATAAGCACAACTCTTTCCAACTTCTTGCAACAAAAGGTGACAATGAAGTTGTGACTGCTAGATTATCATCCTCTACAGGATATGGAACACACAGTGCATTGCCATCATATCTTGGGGTATTGCAACCCAATCGAGTACATCGCCACAATATTCATCTTATTTCTTATAAAGTTTTCAATCACGTATGATCTAGGAACATTATACATAGTGAATCATATGTAAAAATTCCTTGTTCAGATGAAAGTTTCATGGTTACTTTTGAACTAATTGCAATACATCATGTACCTCCTGGGATTGTAAAGAAGAATAATTCACTAGAATTCATCATAGAAGGCTATGAGAATATTAAGGATTTTTTTTCTATACATGGCCAACATTTACTGATAGTTATCATCCAACTTCAGGCTCAAGTGATCAGACTCGGCCTCCTGGTAAATGGAGAGTGGGAATAACATTTAAATTTCGTTATTTGTATAATAGTTTACAAGTTCGTGTGCAAGTACACTTTTCATGGGATTCACACCAATGGGATCATGTCCATCACTGTTATGGATTAGGTATGAGGATTGGTGTACCTCATTTGGAGTTGTAAACATATTGACCTTTTATTAATATATTTCTATATTGTTTGGTGTAATATATGGGGTAAATTCTATTATTTAGTATATATGAATGATTTATTTGTTATATTCAATTATTTCTAGTATATTAATGTTCTGTTTTGTTTTCCAAGAAAAATTTCTTTACATATGAAATTTGAAAGTTTAAATGATAATATACATTTTCTAGACTTTGGGCTCTTGAGAATATCCTTATGTACTGTCTTCAAATTCTCCTAAAAACTACTTATTACAGTCTTCTAGAATCAAGAAAACATGCCCTGTGAGGATCTGCACTTACACACAACATATTGTAGAAATTTAAAAAACAAATACCTTACAACACTAAAAATTGCTAAAAAAGAGGAGTTGTAACAGGAGTTTGCTAAAAAGAGGAGTTGTAACAGGACTTTGCTGAAAAAGAGGACTTGCAACAAAACTTTAGTTAGGTTTGTAATAAGTAAACACACACTCTATAGTTTGACCCATTCAATTTGGCTTTGTAATGCAGGCCAGGTGTGCATTTTGAAGAAGATAGGCAAAATTGCCTTGCTTCACTAAAATGCACGCCTGGGATTTGTTTCATGGTCAATTTGAGCGAATCAAATAGGAGAGTTTCTTATTTGTCATTCCTCACATTTATTTATTTTAATAATTCGAATTATTGCCCCGAAATGTTTTCCTTAAGGTCTCCCGAAGCATGCATAATTTTCCATTGACATGCATTTTGTCAAAGAGTTTACAAGTGTGAAGAATAGGTATGCAACTGATTTGGAAGAGTTGATTCATGGATAATTAGGCTCATAAATGTGTAATTAGACCTCAGTCCAAATTTCATACCTGGGGTGTAATTGGATTGGCCACGGTGTGCATTTTTGTGGCGCCCATGAAAAAATGACAAATACTATCTACTACTATTTTGGAAAACTTGGATTTCACTGTAGAGCATAGATCATACATAACTGAGTACAAGAGATTGTAGAAAAGGTTGGTATATCCATGTTATATTATTATTTATTCCATATACCACGAACTGCAGGTCACCACGTCGAAAACACATAAATTTAGAGTTTTATTGAACAACATGAGCTTTTATGTGTGAAAATTAGAAGTATGGAACTTTATTTAGGTTTTTAATAAGTAAACACACACTCAACATTTTGAATAAATCAATTTGGCTTTGTAATGCAGGTTGGGCAAGCATTTTAGTGAAGCTAGCCAAAATTGTCTTGCTTCACTAAAATGCACACCTAGGCTTTGTTTCATGGTCAATTTGAGAGAATCAAATAGGAGAGTGTCTTATTTTTTCATTCCTCACCTTTATGCATTTTAATAATTTGATTTCATTCCTCGAAATGTTTCCCTTTAGATTTCCCTCAACATGAATAATTTTCTATTGGCATGTATTTTGTCAAAGATTTTACATGTGTGAAGAATAGGTATGCAATCAATTTGGAGGTGTTGATTCATGGATAAGTAGGCTCATAAATGTGTAATTATGCTTTTGTACAAATTTTATACATGGAGTAAACTTTGATTGGCCTTGGTGTGCATTTTTTGTACTAACCTTGAAAAATTGACAAGTACTATGAACTGCTATTTTGGTAGACTTGAATTTCAATGTGGAGAATAGATCATATAGAAATGAGTATAAGAGGTTGTAGAAAAGGTTTGTATATCCAAGTTATATTATTATTTATTCCATATACCATGAACTACGGGTCAATACATGCATTTCAACGAGGCAATCAACCCTGATTTTTACCATGTGGAAAACACATAATTTTGGAGTTTTCTTGCACATCATAAGTTTTTATGTGTGAAATTAAAAATCTAAAACTTTAGTTAGGTTTGTAATAAGTAAACACGCTCTGCAGTTTGAATCATTCAATTTGGCTTTGTAATGTAGGTTGGGCATGCATTTTAGTGAAGCTAGCCAAAATCACCTAGATTCACTAAAATGCACGCACAGTATTTGTTTCATGGTCAATTTGAGTGAATCAAAGGAGAGTGTCTTATTTTATCATTCCTCACCTTTATGTATTTTAATAATTTGAATTCTTTCCCCAAAATGTTTCCCTTTAGGTTTCCCTAAGCATGCATAATTTTCCATTGGCATGCATTTTGTCAAAGAGGTTATAAGGGTGAAGAATATGTATGCAACCAATTTGGAAGAGTTGATTCATGGATAATTAGGCTCATAAATGTGTAATTAGGCCTTAATCCAAATTTCATACCTAGGGTGTAATTGGATTGGCCACAATGTGCATTTTTGTGGTGCTCAGGAAAAAATGACAAATACTATCAACTTTTATTTCGACAGACTTGGATTTAACTGTAGAGCATAGATCATACAAAAATGAGTACAAGAGGTTGTAGAAAAGGTTGGTATATCCATGTTATATTATTATGTATTCCATATACCATGAACTGCAGATCAATGTGTACATTTCATCGAGGGAATCAACCCTGATTTTTGCCATGTGGAAAACACATAAATTTGGAGTTTTCTTGCACACCATAATTTTTTATGTGAGAAATTGAAAATCTGAAACTTTATTTAGGTTTGTAATAAGTAAACACACACTCTATGGTTTGAATAATTCAATTTGGCTTTGTAATGCAGGTTGGTCGTGCATTTTAATGAAGTTATCCAAAATTGCCTTGCTTCACTAAAATGCACGCCCAAGCTTTTTTTCATGGTCAATTTGAGCAAATAAAAAAGGAGAGTGTATTATTTTCTCATTCCTCACCTTATGTATTTTAATAATTTGAATTATTTCCCCAAAATGTTTCCCTTTAGGTTTCCCTAAGCATGGATAATTTTCCATTGGCATGCATTTTGTCAAAGCGTTTACAAGTGTGAAGAATAGCTATGCAACCAATTTGGAAGAGATTATTCATAGATAAGTAGACTCATAAATGTGTAATTATTCCTCACTCCAAATTTCATACATGGGGTGTACTTGGATTGGCATGGTGTGCATTTTTGTATTGACCTTGAAAATTTTGACAAATACTGTGAACTCCTATTTTGGTAGACTTGGATTTCACTGTAGATCATAGATTTTAAAGAAATGAGTACAATATGTTGTAGAAAAGGTTTTTACATCCATGTTATATTATTATTTATCCCATATACCATGAAATGCAGGTCAATGTGTGCATTTCATCGAGGCAATCAACCCTTATTTTTACCATGTGGAAAACACATAAATTTGTAGTTTTCTTGCACAACATAAGTTTTTATGTGTGAATTTAAAAATATGAAGTTTTATTTATGTTTTCAATAAGTAAAGACACATTGTTAAGTTTGAATCAGTCAATTTGGCTTTGTCTTTTAGGTTGGGCATGCATTTTAGTGAAGCTAGCCAAAATTGTGTTGCTTCACTAATGCACGCCCGAGCTTTATTTATTGGGTAATTGGAGTCAATTAAATAGGCAATGTCTTTTTTCTCATTCCCCACCTTTATCAATTTTAAAATTTCCAATTTATTCCTTGAAAGTTTCCCCTATATATTTCACTAAGCATGCATAATTTTCCACATAGTTTGTTTTTATGACCAGATTTTGGAAATATAATAAATGCCAAAAGACACATTAACAATGTATTTTTTTTTTTCAGTTATAAAATTAGAGTTCTTTTAAGAGGAAAAAAAATAATATTAAACAATCACATTGACTACTTCCAAAAATATACATTGTCAAGAAATAGTTATAATTTATGTTACAAATTTAATAGTATTTACATAAACATGATATATTCATAATGCTATTCGAGAACTCTAGGATGCTTGGGTTTCTGCAAGTCCTCCTCTTGAGAAGAAGAAAATTGGTTGTATTTTGTCTTTCCTTTGCTAGAATTTGCTAGTTCTTCGGAAGCTGTAGCAAGCGCATGCTATAATTTTTGTCCTAGCTCTTTCACTTTCTTTGTATAATTTTGCAAACTGGTTTACAATATAGCATTATCATCTATGTGTTTCTTCAGCATATCCACATTCTTCCTACGCTTTTTGTTGTTCTCCTTTTCCTTTTTTTCGAGAACAGCCTTTGAAGATCTCAGCTCAAATTGAACATCAGCTAATTGTCTCCTGACCTGTTGTACCTCTTTCTCCAGTTGTTGAGCCCTCAACTCTGTATCATTTGGAGTATACAAAACTGCCTAAGGTATGGGATTTTGCTGCAAAGATATAAGTTGGGATTTCAGATTTTGTATCTCACTTTGACATCCCAAATGTTGTGCTTTTCTATTATCAAATAGTTCATGGTTGAGCTCTGTAATTTTCGCCTCCTTCTCCTTTATCTGCTTCTTCAATGATTCATGTATTTATGATGAGCCAAAAATAATACCTCCAACATTCATTGTTGAAACAGCTTCATGCAAGGCCTTCTCTCATCATCGTACAGACTTCTCATACTGGACTAAGGTCTCCATAGTTGCATTACCTTTACCACATTTTCTACCATCAGATTTTTTTGGTTTGCGAACCTATTTTCCCTTCACTACTGCTATTGTACTATCATATTCATCTGGTTTCTAGACCTCTTGAGCCTCAACTGTTGTTCTTTTACTATGATCTTTTTTCCTCTTCTAACTCTTTTATCCATGACCTTTGCAACAATCCTTTGAATTTTCTTACCTTTCAGCAACTCACTTTTCTTATTAATGGTATTCTTCATTTTTTCCACTTTTTTTTCATATTCTGCAATCTCATATTTATATTTGGTGTAGTATTCTTTGAAATTTTACTCAAACTCGGCCTTTAAAACTTCAACAAGTTCTTATTTCTTCTTCAATTCATGTTGAAGTTGAGCTTCCTTACCAACTACAGTCTTCAATGTTAGTATGGTCAAAACCTCAGTTATGTTTTTTAGCTCATTTTGAAGTCTCTGTATAGTTGCTTCTTCATTTTTCTTTTCTCCCTGAAACATTCTATTGAGTGTGTCAATTTGAATCTTTGATTCAGCTATAATTGTGTCTACTTGAGAAGAGATACCCTCAATAATTTTGTCCTTGCAATCAATATCTTTCTTGGCTACTTCTTCATTATCCTCAATTTTTTTCTCTAACCTTGCAACATGACCCATCAAATCAATAATTCAGTTATCCTTTAATATGCAAAATTAATAGATTTTTTAACAGGAATCCTCCTCGATGGTATGTCGTTCTTTGAAATGCACCATTTTATCGAATAGAAAAAAACAAATCTTCCCTCAAAAAAATATTTTGGAGACAATGATTCAGATTTATTGGAGGGAATTAGGTAACCTGACAACTTTTTAGGGATAACTCTATCAAATTGAGTCTCTAGAGGTGCAAAAATATCTTCATTACTCAGTTCCATATCATTTTTCTCAAATTCCTCCCACTGTTCTACATTTTCATTTCCATGCAATTCAACCAAAGCTGTGATAGCAACAACTTCTTCAGGGTCAACTGAACCCATGTCATCTCCCACACCTTCCATACTGCTCTATGAATGTTCATGTAAATTTGATGTAGTGGCAATGGCAACTACTTCTGCCTTGTTCTCTAAAGACTGATGAGGTCATTCCTGATTATTTTGATGCATTTTAGACCTCCTAATGTATGTTTTATAGATTTTTACTCTACAGCACTGGGTCGCCATAGATTAATAATTTTTGGGCGTGTGTTGGGGTAACCGAACTTGACCCTCTTCATTTACTCTCTTGCAATGCAAAGTGCGATTTCTTACCCAACAAATGAGGGACATCTATGGCCATGTCTTCAACCCAATGTATGACCAGCTTCATGCAATCACCCAAAATACCATTCCTGTGGTGATTCATAATGGTCCTAAGGATAATTTGAATCAAGGTTTTGTATATTATGGGAGGAACATCATCCATTTTTAGACCATTCCTAGGAACAAAAACCTGTTTCCCACAAATTTTACTAGGCATTTGAATTTTTCTAGCTTGGTGGTTTTCCTAGAGTTTAACATTGCTCCCAATCTATGTGGAATTGTAGTTGCTATGGCAACCAAATCGAGGTCCAGATAAACCCTCTTCACAAAAATTTGTAATTCCATGGCCCTGTGATCATAATTATGGATAGCATCATCTTTCTCCTCATTTTGGAAATTGAATTGTCCAAAAATAAACTGATGCACTCCTGCTCTTATAAGGATATTTAGCATACATGTTGACCACATGTTTGTATCATGCCATGCATCAGCACACTCTTGGAATTTTTTCACTGTGAACCTTTCAACCTGGGAACTCCCTGCTTCTACTATTGCCGTGGTAGAGAACTCCCCTATTTCAATTGCTCCCATGGTACAAGATACCCATGTTTCAACTATTTCCATGGCACACGACACCCTTATTTCAATTGTTACCATGGTACAAGACACTCTTATTTCAATTGTGACCATGGTTTTCTTCGTTTTGAATCAAAATCATGGACAACAAGCTTGTTTCGCTGAAATTTTGAATTTCTGTCAAGTTACAAAAGCTCTAGTTTGGCTATGCACACTCAGGAATGCACGCAAATGAGGTTTATTTTAATTGATTTCGGGTATATTGGTTTATGAATTCAATGCGATTATAAATTACCTATCATATATAATAAATATTTTTTATGAAATACATAAAATTATCCAAAGAATAATAAATTTTATGAAGTGAATACTTTTTTTATAACGTAGTTTACCATTAATACCAACACACAACTAAAGGTGATGTTTTTTAACATTTAAATTTGGTGTTGCATAAGATTTATTCTTTGATTTATGGCTTCATTCCACCCAAAATAAATTTTCCATTTTTTTTTCCATTTTTATCATTCTCCATCTTTTCATATTTCTATATTTTCATTTTCAACCAAAAAAAAAATTGTTGGGTGACAATACAAAATATGGCCTACTTTTGCACATTACTTAGAAAAGTCCAAGGATCTTCCAAAAATGCACGCCTAATCCAATCAAATAATCCTGCCTCTGAAAGAGTGTCAACAGTTAATTTATATTGCCTATATATATGATGGAAGGAGACCTGATCAAAGAGTTTTTAAATGTCTTTTACATGTCATGCCAGATTGCATAATCCATATTTCTGAACCTATTTCTCTCCATTCATCCATCTGATGACTAAATTCTTAGCAAATGCTTAGCACATCATATGTTTCTTTTCACCATTTTTCATTAATTGTTGCTCTATGATCATCTTGCACTTTTCTCTTTTTTGTGTGTCCCTTAATTGGTTTAACACCAATTTTTATATGATTATTAGCTTCCATCATTTCGAAGCCAACAAATGTCCCTTGAATTTATTATTTTTCACCACTTTGCTCCACCCCATTGATTGAGGATGAAA
This sequence comes from Larix kaempferi, assembly GCA_027924585.1. Lineage (NCBI taxonomy): Eukaryota > Viridiplantae > Streptophyta > Pinopsida > Pinales > Pinaceae > Larix > Larix kaempferi. Next base: position 41,446,642 of record BSBM01000055.1, on the reverse strand, counting down.
CACACATTCTATTGTGATTCATAGATTCCATCATTGGCATATCACACTAGCTATTGCATTCACTTGTGTTTTACCAATCCTCCCTATCTCATTTCTGGAGGATGAAACACTATTTTTACTGTAATTTTAAGCTTCCATCATAGGGATGTCAGCAATAGCTTCCCATTGCATTTATTGTGTTTGATTGTCTGCAATGCAACTTTTCTTGAGGATGAAACACCAAAAGTTTTATTGTTATTGTCATCAAGCGTTGTTGGGGTATCATAACCAACTTTCCCTTGCATTTGTTTTGTTTGATCACTCCATCCTAGCTCATTTCCTAAGATCACCAAGATGGAAAAATCCAGAGTTCAAGCAGGAGATATTGTACCTTCAAGCACAAATCAACTAGATTGACAAAGACATAATGATAAGTAATAAATTTAATGAACATAACACTCACTAGTGGAAGGAAATCCACACTGTTGTTTTTTTGTTTTAACACTATTTTTTTCCTTGCGCTTTCCAAAGTGATGGATCCACGATAAGCCTCTTCACCATATTTTTTGATTGACCTTGATCTCAAAAGATAGATATTGAACTATGGGGACATATTAATAATTAAACACACACATTATGACTCCTCACACTATAAAATGAAAAATGAACAAGATACCATTTAAAATTAGGACAAACTTAGTGTTGGTAGTGAAATCAATGATTTCTTGGATTGTTTTACTCATGAGTCAAAGATTTTTTTCACTTGTTGAAAAGTGACATAAGGGAAATGAGATGCCAACTGTGTCGTAGTTTCCTCATTCAATTGATTTCTTGACTTCTCAAAATCAACACCAAGTTGACTTCTAATATTTGAAGGAAAAAATATTCTTTGTCTAAACTTTTGGAAAGTACCTTCTGATCGCATAAAAAGCTTGAAAAATTGTGCTCTCATCTCATTTACAATACACATTCTGTCAAATTCAAATGTGCTTGTATTCTCCTTAGAAATTCCTCTTCCTCCTCCTTGGTTGCTATTCAAAATTTTCATTTATATATGCTTGCACTCCGTTACTTCATTCCTTAACCGTCCCAAAGTAAAAGGATGCATAGACCGAGTCATCTCAAGAGCATGGGCCCCTTGTACGTGCATATAAGGAATCATCTCATCTCCTAAACAAAAATAACACAACCAAATCCACTCACTAGCCAGGATTCCAATCCTGCAATGGCAATGGCTCAAAATGTTTATCATGAATGAAATGATGCCACCATTTGAAATAGATAATATGATGAAACTAACAAAATATGACATACCTTTTATCATATGCATATGCATCGCCCCCTCTACACCCTTGCAGCTACAAGATGTGGAAGTCTTTATAACACTTCCACATCCTCACCATATTTTTATACTTCTCTTCATATGGATGCAATTGAATAACCTAGAAAGAAGACATAAGTTTCAATGCATATGATTAAATACTAAGCTTTTTGTTCAAACTGAATAACACTAACAACCATTCATCATTAGTCAAAACATAATAAGATCATCCTTTATCAATATTCAAGACCCACATAAAAAATAATTGTTATGCTACCATAATTTTTAAACCTTTAAGGTTCCCTCATGTCGAATGAGGATCTTGTCGGATGTTGATCCATCTGATTTCCCATAGTTAAGATCATTGTACTCTTGGATTTTATGATGGTATGGTTCTCCTAGCTTACATGGAACACCGATGTTCTCCATCTCCTCCCAAATTTGAACAAATTTTGATTTCTCAATGCCTCTAGTTGGATGAACCTTGTCATAATCCTGTGCAATTCTTTGAATTTCATGAAACATCTTTAGAATAGTTCTTATCCCAGCATGGAGAGAACAATATACAAGCTTGGACATTGAACCAAGATTCAACTATAATTAGAAGCACATATTTCAGTAGGTATAATTTAGTTAAATATTAAGAAGCTTAATTTATATTATTTATGAAAGTGTGTACCTTTTCATCATTTATTCAATTAATGGGATAGTTCTTCACAATATTCGGTTGTCCACCATATAAGGTTGGTTGAATGTCTATAATATGCTCATCCAACTTTTCTTCCCATCCTATGCTTGGTTACAAATCAGGATTCAACTCCTAATGTTTTAGAACATAGTAAGATTAAGAAAGTAATGGAAATATATAAACATAAATTTCAAAACTTGTAATAAATGTGCATATGGTACCAAGAACAATTTTGGGGACATTGCATAAAATTCAGAAATACTATGGATAGTATTTCCTTCTTGAATTTTGATTTCATCTGTAACCATATGTATATCTTTTTTATGGCATGTACACCAAGGAAACAAATTACTTCCCATTGGAGAAACACTATTATTGCATACTAAACTACATATGGCCACTAGATCATGACACTCAAGCAAATTAATTTTCACTACCCTTCCATCTACCATCTGGATGCCATCTTCTAAAATCTTGTTTAACTGTTTCATTAAGTTCTCCTAATTTTCAGGATCAACAACATGTGCAAAACTTGTTTGTGTTCTTCTTTTCCATCCCATTTTTCAAGGATTATACAAGACATCAAGCCATTGTCCTCTAGTAACTCAAATAATATCTCACATACCAGTCCACCTCAATCATAATGTACAAGGGAATCAATACCAAGTTTGAAAGAAACTTCATTGACTCTATTCCCATGCCTCTTTTCATATGATTCAACCATAAAGGAAACATATGACTTTACTTGCTTGACTCTAACTCAATATGTGAAACCATTAGTTCTCTCCCAACCCATATCAATATCCTCAGCTTCTTTGCTCCACTTTTTCATTTCCCTACAAACTGATGTTGGATTAACCCCCTTTAGTACACCATGAGAGTCAATCCGCTTCAAACATTTCAAAGCCTTATGAGTGTTCGGGTACACAGGGTACTCCCAAAAGACCGAACACCTAGAGAAACCACTTCACACAAACAGATCACAGATCGATACACCGATGTTTTGACATGGTTTAAACCCTCGTGAGGGAAACACTCCACAGCCCTGGCCAAATAGCTTCTACGGGACAATTTATTATGCAAAGGAAGAAAGTTACAAATGAGATTCTCATGATCGATCAACTTTCCAATGACCCTCCATGCTCTTTAAATAGAGATCATGGACCAATCGGGTGCTAAGCCACGGATCAAGGGTAGGTATGATCTACGAGAAGTTGAGCCGTCAGATCACTCTATGTCGGGAACATATCGTGGCTGTCGGATTAAGTATTTACAAATGCATACTAAGAAAACACATTTTTCCTAATGGATATATTACACAAGTTGATCTTAATTAACTCCTAAGTGTCTAAATATCCTAACATCCCCCCTTAAGAACAACTTGGGATAGGATTGAAGGATTTACAAAAATGACACTATTAGGAGAAGGAAGGAGGCATTAGAGCCTGTCCCCCCTTAATGACAAGTTCTTGAACTCCTAACATAGATTGAAGTTTAGAAAACTTCGCTTCTGTAAGAGACTTGGTGAAGATGTTTGCAACTTGATCATCTGTAGGACAAAAGAGCACTTCAAGAACACGATCATGAACAAGATTTCTGATGAAGTGCATATGTAGCTCAATGTGTTTGCTGCGTTGATGTAGGACTGGATCCTTGGAAAGCTTGATGGCACTTTGATTGTCACACCAAAGTGAAGTAGGCTGCAGCTGCTCGAATCCAAACTCTGAAAGGATCTGTTGAATCCATAAAGCTTCCTGACTGGCATTAACTGCGGCTCGATATTCTGCCTCTGCTAAAGAAAGAGCAAGAGCTTGTTGTTTCTTACAAGCCCAAGTGATAGGTCCAGATCCCAGACTAAAAACATAACCTTGCCTTAAGTCTTTCAACACTTCCATCTGATGCATACTTAGTTCTGTAGACCCATTTACATCTGACAAGTTTTTTTCCTTTTGAAAGCGGTACAAGATCCCAAGTATCATTCGCCATTAAGGAACGATATTCTTCATCCATAGCTGCATCCCAATTTGGATTTCCTGAAGCTTTTGCAAAGGTTTTTGGATCATGATTCTCAGAAACTTGAGCCAAAAGAGAAGAGGCTCGCTAAAACTGAGAACGTGTTCGACGTTGATCTTTAGGATCACTGGCAAGATCACTAGCTGCTTCACATGTTGAACGGACCCATCGAGGAAGCACTTGTGCTGGTGCAACTGGAGGAACATGAGCAAGCGGAGGTGGATTTTCATCCTCACTGTCATCATCAGAAACTGAAGTTGGAAACTTATCAAGGAAGTTGGAAGAAGAAGAAGAAGGCACAATCGTCAAATCAGGCTCGCAGGCCAAAGATGGCACAATCGCCGAGTTAGGCTTGCAGGCCAAGAGATTTTCATCAAATTTAACATCTCTTCTAATGATTACATCATGAGAATATGGTTGAAGAAGTCTATAACTTTTTATATCTTCAGAATATCCAACAAATATGCACTTTTCACTTTTAGGCTGCAATGCTTTCCATTTTTCATTCGGAATGTGAGCCCATGCTTCACTACCAAACACACGGAAGTGACTTTGATCTGGTTTAATTTTGCTCCATGCTTCTTCCAGTGTGATACCTTGTAATGCTTTAGTGGGGGTGCGATTAACTATGTAATTTGCACAATTAATGGCTTCAGCCCAAAATTGAAGACTTAGTCCCTTCGATTGGATCATACAATTAGCCATTTCTTTTAAAGTGTGGTTCTTCCGTTCAGCTACACCATTTTGTTGTGGTGTATATGGAGCAGTGTGTTGTTGTTGCATTCCTTGTTCAGTGCAGAAAGTAGTGAACTTTTTGTTAACATATTCTCCTCCATTGTCAGATCTTAAGTTAATAATTCGATAACCAGATTGTTTTTCAATAAGGGCCTTGTAGTCCAAGAACATGTTAAATACTTTGCTCTTAAGTTTTAGGAAATAAACCCAAGTGCATCTGGTGTGATCATCAATGAAAGTTAAGAAATATTTGAAACCAGAAAATGAAGTAGATGGAAGAGGACCACACAAGTCACTATGCACAATCTCCAAGGGAACTGAGGCGTGCCAAGATGCACGTTTGTCACAACTGTCCCGATGATGTTTTCCGAGTACACAACCGGAACAAACACCATCCCTACAAGATACCATCGGAAGACCTGTCACCATATTGTCTTTACATAGTTGTTGCAATGAGTGATAATTTAAGTGACCAAATCACTCATGCCAAAGTTTGCTCAATTTATCACTATGAGCAACAAAAACTGAAGGAAAAGGTGATGACCCAAAGTTGTTAAATTTGTACAACCTGGTAATATCATCAACAATTCCGGTACCTAGGACCTATTGAGGATCTTTAAAATCCTTGATTACAACTTGGTGAGGTGTAAACATCACAGTTTTACCTTCACCAGAATGAGTGATTTGATAGACTAATAACAAATTGCAGGAAATTCTTGGAACACATAGTACATCACTAAAATGACCATTATCTACTGGAACTGTTTCAGCTCCTACAACACTTAGAGATCTATCATCACCAACAAATATTTGTTTGGTGTTACATTCATACATAGTAGAAAAGATGGCTTGATCCTTAGACATATGATAAAATGCTCCAGAATCAATGAGCCATTCACTTGAAGTAGAAGAAGAAGATGCATTATAAGAATAACCAGAAGCACAAAGTGCATGTCCATGAGAGATAGATTCTGAAGGTGAATCTAGGCTGATGTAGTGCTTCTTCATTGCTGCTTCCAAGGCTGCCATATTCTTGAAACACTTAGATTCATCATGATTATCTTTCCCGCAATAGTTGCAATGACGCTCAGTCTTCTTGCCTTTTGGCTTGGATTCTTTGTCATTTTTTAAAGAAGGAGCTGACTGAGAGGGTTTGGGACCCTTGTTTGACTTATTATTGCGAAAATTTTGTTTCTTGGGAGGCTTGGACTTTTCTTTCTGTTGGGACAATAAGGCTTTCCCAAATGTATCTGCTTTGTTAATTATTCCAAGATGGATGAGCTTATCTTGCTCTCTAATTAGGGAATCACAAAAGGATTCAAGACTAGGCTCTTGATAGCTAGCTACATTCAAGGATTCTTTCATGGAGTAAAATGTAGATACAAAAACAAGGTCCAAGTTTGGAAAGAATATGATAAATGCATTGTTTGTCTTCCCTCTTAATCTTGCATTCTTCACATAAGAGTTTAAGAGTTTTGTACTTAGATAAATAATTTTGTATGCATGAAAAATCACTTGGATTTAAAGAAATCAACTCATTTTCGAGTTGGTGACCTCGAATTTCATTGTGTTTACCAAACACAGATTCCAACTTGTCCCAAGCAGTATCAGGTTCATCAATTCCAGATATGTGGAATCGCAAATCAGTAGAGATTGACATCCCAATCAATCCACGAGCTTCGTCACATCTATTTTCCCATTTTATTTTCTTGTCATCATAAGTGGGTTATGTTTCTTTCCCTGAGGTAATTTTGAAAAGTCCCCTACTTCGTAGAACATCCTCCATACGAGATTTCCATGAGAAATTGTTGGAACTGGTAAGTAGAATATCACAAGGGGTGACCATACTGCAAATTAATGGCTATAAAAACATAAACCAATAGTCTGGATGCGAAGAGCCCGAAAAAAAGGCAGTTTAAAAAAAAAACGGCACTGAAAACTGACTCAGTATGATGAAGTTATGCTTGAAAAAAAAGAAAAAGTTGAAGATGTCCCCAATAGTGACGTGGCAGATAGAGAATGACCAGCTAAAAAAAAGGACCCCCCTCTTGCCAAGATGAACCTTTTACAATTAATTTACAATAAAGTTGCTCTAGGTGAATCACTTTTATAAAATAAGTGATTTCACTTTTACAATGATGTTACTTTAAATAATGCAACAATAAAAAAGAACTTAAGTGACTCACTTTTTATTTTTATTTTTTATTATTTAAGTGAGATGCACTTTTACAATAAAATAAGTTGAAAATAGAATTGCATGCACTTTAATTTTAAAAGTAACTTCCTAAGACTTGAACTCAAGACCTACTAAGGAATAAAGCAACTTTGAACCAAATGAGCTAGATTAAAAGGTATGTAAAATATGGGAAGGAATAAGGGGGCTTTTTTTTTATTCTTCTTGCTCGGTTTCTGTGCTTGCCTTCTTTCCTGCAAATCACAACACAAACCGAAACAAACAAAACTTTTCCACAATTGTGGAGTTAGATTTCCTTAGCTTGCCCGGAAAGTCTACGTTTTCTCTCTGTTTCTGATTTGCCGAGATCGCACAAGGTGCACGACAAAGAGCATACGCAGCCGAGAAAAACCATTTCCCTTTCTGTTTCTGATTCGCCAAGATCGCACAAGGTGCACGGAAAAGAGCATACGCAGACAAGGAAAGCAACAATCCGAAACTAAAAAAAATCTAATAATAAAAACTGATAAAATATGAGATTTTTTTCTTCTTTAAAACAGAAATAAAAAAGCGTCACTGTAATATTATACCTTCAGATCTGATGAAGTACGCGTTTCTAAAGCAACCGAGAACCGTTTTCGATCAAACGAAAACTATTTCCCAATGGAAACGATGCTCCAGATGCAATGAAAAACCTCCCACAGCCTAGAAATGCATAGAAATACCAGAACCAGAAACCCTTTCAAGTTTCAGCAACAACAGTTCAAGATCTATATCATAACCAGAAGCGACTCTTCATAAAAGCTTTGATACCATGTTCAGGTACATAGGGTACTCCCAAAAGACCGAACACCTAGAGAAACCACTTCACACAAATAGATCACAGATCGATACGCCGATGTTTTGACGTGGTTTAAACCCTCGTGAGGGAAACACTCCACGGCCCCGACCAAATAGCTTCTATGGGACAATTTATTATGCAAAGTAAGAAAGTTACAAATGAGCTTCTCATGATCGATCAACTTTTCAATGACCCTCCATGCTCTTTAAATAGAGATCATGGACCAATCGGGTGTTAAGCCACAGATCAAGGGTAGGTATGATCTAAGAGAAGTTGAGCCGTTGGATCACTCTATGTTGGGAACATATCGTGACCATTGGATTAAATATTTACAAATGTATACTAATACATACTAAGAAAACACACTTTTCCTAACGGATATATTACACAAGTTGATCTTAACTAACTCCTAAGTATCTAAATATCCTAACAATGAGTCATACATGATTCAATAATATTGAAGCCATGTTCCTAGGCATAACATGTTTACGAATCTATGCCACAATAATTGATCAAATTTTATCAAGCATTCCATCTAGGTGTTCAAGAACATCTTCAATTTTAGACTATTCATTATAGTGTTTTCTCATGAAGTACCCAATTACAACAATAATTTCTTTTCATCTACATCTTGAAGTGATTTTCCAGAAAACCATCTCCCAATTTCTTTAAATTTTGTGACTCTTCCCCTCATTTAGTCTGCAGTTATACCATCCTGACCATTTCCTAAGATTTAATAAGGAAGTCCTTAAGTGGTTTCCTTGTGACCTTCTCTTAGCATATATGTAGTTTCATTTGATAAACACCCTTCAAGCATATCTATTGAAGCTTCTCCAATTGTAGAATTTTGATTTTATGTAGTTGCATTTCTATCCATTTGTTCAAGAAATGTAGTTATTTCAATTATTTCATGTCTTCCAATTGCATCCAAGTTCTCAAGAGATGCATGTTCCAATTGTTTCCCATCGGGTTCTACACTTCCATTCCCTTCAACAGTAACTGCAGTCAGAGGCTCCCTAGGTTGTTCAAAAACAAAACCTTCAACACTTTGATCAAAGTGATTTGTAATAGCAGCAACATCAATCACTGATCTTTGAGGGAAAACTGGGGCCTCGTTCTACAAAACATAGTTCATTCTATGGTACATATTTTATTCTCCAAAACAACGTTTGTTGTATGTCAGTAGGAATAAAAAAATTTCTTCAAGGGAATATTGGGACTAACATATTTTGAGAAACAGAATTAATTCTATGTAACTTACTTCTATCTTGTACGTTGTCATTCCTTGCGACTATAATTGAAGACAAAGGTTTCCTTTGTTGTTGAGAAACACAACCTTCAAGACTTTGATGAGAGTGATTTGTAATAGAAACAACATCAATCACTTATCTTTGAGGGAAAACTGGGGCCTCATGTTGCAAAATAGAGTTCATTATGTGGTACATATTTTTATTCTCCAAAACAAAATTCATTGTAATGCCAGCAGGAATAAAATTTGTTCTTTGAGGAATTTTGGGACTGATCGGATTTATTTGTAATGGAAAAAGCATTAATGGCCAATCTTTGAGATAAAAGAGTTTGAACAATGATTGCATGATTGCTTGATGTTTTAGGGAAACTTCCGGTCTCATTCTGTGGCATGGAATTCTGATCTCCAAATCCTCAACATTGTCCATGAACAACATAGTTAATAGTATTTTTACATCTAGAACAAGTGAATTGAAGGAGAATGTCACATGGTTCCAAAGTTGGAATATTTGAGTAATCTACATCCTTACGTTGACCTCTTTTTCGAGGAATATTTTGTTGAGATGGATCATGTGAATGATCCATTGATGAGTTACTTTGCAAAATCAACAAAAACAATCAATATTGGCATTAGATGTTAGATTGAATTTCTCTAATTAAAAAAAATATGAAATATAGCATAAATGTGTTTAATATATATGAAATACCTCATAACCTTGTTAGGATATTTTAATACTCCATCATTGTCCTACCTAGCATTATTTCATTTTCCTAGTAGTTGATGATGTCATTTTCCCCCTAGTGGTGTGCAGATGTCATCCAGGATCCATCTACCACCTTTTGAGCCCTACCTACATCATTTTAGGACCACTTTAGTCAGTTCCCTATTTTATACGAACCTACTGAGTGTTCCAGTGCAATCCACCTGAGTTAGCTGACTCTTGTGGGGGGTTAGAGCTCCGTATGCCACTGATTGTGGCCTCATGTGCCCATTTATGATTGACATGCATCACAAAATCACTATTGTGCCATCCTTATTCAGTTAACTGAGCTTAGGTTCATTTCAGTTGAGTTTGAATCTTCCGAAGCACTCTAGTGGTGACAATTCCTACACTAGACCAAATGAGGTTCGAATTATCCTGTGCGATTTGAATTCCCTCCATTGTATCATCTTTGTTCATTATATTGTCTATTGTATCATGTGACATTACTTTGCTCCTATCTGAGTTCTGCTGCATAATTATTCTTCTGCTCTTTTTTACTGCAGTTTTCACTCTTATTCAAATTTTCTGCTGATTCTTTCTTTGTGAGGTATACTCATCTCTTAGATCTGCTGTGACTTATAATTTCACATGGCATCAGAGCCATGTAGCATATAGGTTGAGCAGCTTCTTTAGGTAATGCACTAAAATCCTCTGGATTTCCACAACAAATCCCGGTGCCATTTTATTGAATTAATTGGATAAATCCAATGAGGTCTAGCCATGTGTGAAAGATCTGGATAAAAGAGCTTATTATCCTAAAGCAGTGCTTAGTAGTAGTCTACCTCCATTATTGATATTTTTTGTAGGTTATTCAAAGTTTTTGAGTGTTGTAGCAGTTTTCTGCGGTTGCAACAGTTTTGTTGTAGAAGCAACAATTTTCACCTTGTATTCACTGCAGCAATTGTAATAGACAATTCGAACTCTCTTCTCTCTCCCAGGATTCTGACACCCTTCAATTACCTTGATTGGAGGTTTGATATGCATATGGTATTGCACAAAAATCACTATACATGGTGACAATGGGAAAGGATCCTGAACCAAAATCAGTTGTGGAGAAAAACAAGTATCTCAATACATTGGATGATGCATTTGGTTTCATGTGTATTCATATTTCCAAAGATCTAGTGTTAAAACTCGACAGATTGAAGACTCTAAGAGAATTATGGTTGAAGTTATAGATCCTCTTCGGCAAACAAGATGAGCTAAGAGGCCATATTCTGGAAAATGAGTTGATTGCTCTTCAACCGAGCAGTTTCAATACCATTCAACAGTTCTTTTCAAAATTCAAATCTTTGGTTATGCAATGCAAGCAGTGTGGCATTGAGAAGAAGGATGAGCAGCTGGTGCTATCCATTCTGATCAAGCTCGATCTTGAGTTCTCCATCTTTTTCTCTACCTTATATTATGGGAGAATGTCAATCCCCGGTTGGAATATTCCCTCCTTAGATGTTTTCACTAAATCTCTCATCCAAGAACAAGATAAGTTGATCCAGATGGGCGCCTTGAAGGCCTCCAAAGATCAAGCTATTATGGTTGGAGAAGCAAAAAGTGAGAATGGGAAGGGGAAGCACAAGGGAAATGATAAGAGGCCATCTAAACCCAAGCGTAATTCCAAGTCAATTCCATCAGAAGGAGCGTCCAGCTCCAAGAGGGAAAGACAAAAGGGATTTGAGAAATCCAAGTGTTCCTATTGCAATAAAGGAAACCACCCAGAGAGATCTTGCATGCAGAATAAGATGGATCAGATGACCAAGCTTCTTTAACATCACAACATTTCCCTCCCAGAAGGTGCAAGAAAGACTAATTCTGGAAGTGAGTCCGATGGTCATGAGAGATGCCATGCACTGAAGGCTAGATTTTCAAAATCTCAAGCCCTCCTCATAGATTCGGGATCCTCCAACCTCATGGTTTCCTCCAGAGAATCATTTTCTTCTCTAGATCTCAAAGATGGTCTGATTATTCACACGGGAGATAACTCTCAGATCTTTGCTGAAGGGAAGGGAACAATACATATCGAGCATGGGAAGTTCAGAAATGTTCTATTTGTGCCTTCTTTGTCAGCAAATTTGTTGTCTGTATATCAGATGACTCAGATAGTCTCATAGAAGAAAATGGTCTTTGGTCGTGACACAGTTGAGATTGCAAAGATCTCTACTGGGAAGATTATAGAGAAATTGTTTGCAAACCATGCCTCCAAGGCATATGAATTCTCCCATTTTTTTCCATACTCTCTGTCTACCCCATTAGAATATGATGAAGATCATATCGGATATCTCTTCTAATGAATATGAGTATCAAGATCTTGATGTTGAAAATAAAGTTCTAGGAGATTCATATTCATATCCAGATCCAACACATGCTCCCAATCCATGGCCAAGGCCAATATGGGCTCACAAAGTCCTTGTAGCTACTAGGAACACAGTTGGGGATCCATCTAACCATAGAACCACCAGATCTTAGCATCATGCAAAACTTGCACTATGTCATGCAGATCCACTTCTCTCAGATCGGTTCTACATGATGGTGGGGTTTGATCCACAATCTCTTGAGGAGACTTGCCATGGGGGATCTAAAACCAAGTACAAATCTCGGTTGTCTAACAAAAGGTACTCAAAGGTTCATGATTTGGACCACAATAATCCATTCACTCCAGTAGCAATAAGGGTTCCTGAAATACTTGTTTTGGAAAAAAAAATTCTACACAGTGGGAGCTACATCAGAGGAGCAGATCCAAATCCATATCTAGCACCTGCATTGCTATGCTACAGAGGAGAAGCTTGCCAATATTTTGCAAAGGCTTTCACTGAGGAAAGTTTTTTCCTTCTCTTCTTAGTATGAAGGTTCTTTGAGTTCCCTACTACTGTTCTTTTTGAGGGGAGGTATTTTTCCCATGAGGTTTTTCCCCATTTCCTTGGTTCATGGACAGTTCTTTATTTTTTATCATTTATTTGAATGTATGGGTGACCTTTGGTCTTAGTAATGAGGGCCTAGGATGCAAACGTATGGATTAAGGGGGGTGTTAGGATATTTTAATATTCCATCCTTGTCCTACCTAGCATTATTTCATTTTAATAGTAGTTGATGATGTCATTTCCCCTAATGGTGTGCAGATGTCATCCAGGATCCATCTACGACCTTCTGATCCCTGCATGCATCATTTTAGGACCACTTCATTCAATTCCCTATTTTATAGGAACCTACTGAGTGTTCCAGTGTAGTCCACCTGAGTCAACTGACTCTTGTGGGGGGTTAGAGCTCCAAATGCCATTGATTGTGGCCTCATGCGCCCATTTCTGATTGACAAAATAAGACACTCTCCTATTTGATTTGCTCAAATTGATCATGAAACAAGGCTTGGACGTGCATTTTAGTGAAGTAAGGCAATTTTGGCTAGCATCATTAAAATGCACGCCTAGCCCGCATTACAAAGCCAAATTGAATGATTCAAACTACAGAGTTTGTGTTTACTTATTACAAACCTAAATAAAGTTTTGGATTTTTAATTTCACACATAAAAACTTATGTTGTGCAAGAAAACTCCAAATTTATGTGTTTTCCACATGGTAAAAATCAAGGTTTATTGCCTCGATAAAATGCACAGATTGATCTTCAGTTCATCATATATGGCCAACCTTTACTACAACCTCTTGTACTTAGTTATGTATGATCTATGCTCTACAATGAAATCCAAGTCACCTCTTGTACTTAGTTATGTATGATCTATGCTCTACAATGAAATCCAAGTCTTCCAAAATAGCAGTTGATAGTATTTGCCATTTTTTCATGGGCACCACACAAATGTACACTGTGTCCAATCCAATTACACCCCTAGTATCAAATTTGGAGTGAGGCCTAATTACACATTATAATCCTAATTATCCATGAATCATCTCTTCCAAATTGGTTGCATACCTATTATTCGCACTTGTAAACTCTTTGACAAAATGCATGCCAATGGAAAAATAGGCATGCTTAGGGAAACCTAAACGGAAACATTTCAAGGCAAGAACTCAAAATATTAAAATACATAAAGGTGAGGAATGACAAAATGAGACACTCTCCTATTTGATTATCTAAAATTGACCATGAAACAAAGCTTGGGTGTGCATTTTAGTGAAGCAAGGCAATTTTGGCTAGCTTCACTAAAATGCATGCCCAACCTACATTACAAGGCCAAATTGAATGATTCAAACTGGAGAGTGTGTGTTTACTTATTACAAACCTAAATAAAGTTTTAGATTTTTAATTTTATATATAAAAACCTATGTTGTGCAAGAAAACTTCAAATTTATGTGTTTTCCACATGGTAAAAATCAGGGTTGATTGCCTCGATGAAAAGCACACATTGACTAACATTTCATGGTATATGGAATAAATAATAATATAGCACATGGATGTACCAACCTTTTATACAACATCTTGTACTCATTTATGTAAAATCTATGATCTAAAATGAAATCCAAGTCTACCAAAATAGGAGTTCATGCTATTTGTCAAATTTTCAAGCTCAATACAAAAATGCACACCATGCCAATCCAAGTACACTCCGGGTATGAAATTTGGTTTGAGGAATAATTACACATTTATGAGCCTACTTATCCATGAATTAGCTCTTCCAAATTGGCTGCATGCCTATTCTTCACACTTGTAGACTCTTTGAAAAAATGCATGCTAATGGAAAATTATGCATGTTAGGGAAACTTAAAGGGAAACATTTCGGGGGAAAGAATTCAAATTATTAAAATACATAAAGGTGAGGAATGACAAAAAATGACACTCCTATTTGATTTGATCAAATATACCAAGGAATAAAGCCTGGGCATGCATTTTAGTAAAGCAAGGAAAATTTGTCTTGCTTCACTAAAATGCACACCCAGACTGCATTTCAAAGCCAAATTGATTTGTTCAAATTGTAGAGTGTGTTTACTTATTAAAAACCTAAATAAAGTTTCAGACTTTTAATTTCACACATAAAAACTTATGTTATGCAAGAAAACTCCAAATTTATGTGTTTTCCACATGGTAAATAAGGGTTGATTGCCTCGATGAAATGCACACATTGATCTGCAGTTCATGGTATATGGAATAAATAATAATATAACATGGATATACCAACCTTTTCTACAACCTCTTGTACTCGGTTTTGTGATCTACGCTCTACAGTGAAATCCAAGTCTTCCAAAATAGTAGTTGATAGTATTTTCCATTTTTCATGGGTACCACAAAAATGCACGCTGTGGCCAATCCAATTACACCCCATGTATGAAATTTGGATTGAGGTCTAATTACACATTTCTATTTCCCATCTTTAGTAAATTGTGCATACTCATGTCATCGGGCTAAATGGTCAACCCGAATGCTCAAACCATTGAGCAAGGCACCGACTCCCTCAATCGTTGAAGGATGATGCAAGCATAATATCTTTTGTTAATAGGCCATTTTTTTAGGATCTAAAGTTATAATCTAGGGGTATTAGCCCCTCAAATTTTCTTTGTTTCAGACGGTTCCAATTTTATGTACTCCTTTGCTACCTAGTTTAGACCAACAACATTTTTTTAATATAAAGCTTATAACATCCTTTATTGTTTAAAATAAAACACTTTATTGCTATCATGTCATACCTTCAACACAACGATTATCAGGAGATTTTTTTTCCTAGATGAGTTCATAGGATTTGTCTTAGGTGTGAGATGTCATGACAACCAGGGGTATTAAGGACGAATAGACATGATTTCATTCATGTCATATACTTCGTCATGACCCTGCTAAACTGCCAAACATCCTATTCCTTCCATGAAAAAATTGGATGAAAACTTTTTAAGTTACCCGCCATATCGGTGATAAATAACAGATGTAGAATTCCTCGATTTAATTCCACCACGTTGATCTAGCGTCGCTCTTACCATAATTATGCCACCCTTTTCTTAATTACGTAGAAATAAAAAAGAATTTACTTGCAGGTTTCACTCTTCGAATAATGTCTAAACATTGGTAATTTAATATGATTTAGAATCTTAAGATAGTTAACCGACTATTTAACCCACATTTGGTTAGAAATTTTGGTGCCTAGCTCATGTTGAACTTGCGTTAACTCATTTTTTTGCTTGGGAATTTATCGATTTCAATTTTTTGGCTAAATGTTTTTCAAATTTCCCTTTTTTTGGCTAAATTATTTTTAGTCAGTTGACTCATCCACCGAATTTACATTAAAAAACAATATTTCCACAACCATGTGATGAATTCTAGCCAATCAAAAAAATAATCTTTTCACAAAGAAAAGCATCGTTTGGCATTATCCTTAATGAAATAGGATACACACTAGACTTGGGTAGAATGTTATGATGGTTTTGTATTTAGAAAAACTACTCAAACTATATGGGTGAGCAAAATTAGGCTGATAACAAACCATATATTAAAAAATATTGCAATTTTAAGCCAAAAAAAAGGTTGCCATTAGTTGCACCACTTTTCAATTTGGAAGATGGATTTGATGTTTTGGTTATAATAATGTTGGTTTCTAAGGCCATGGTTTAAAACAAGTTGTAATTTTAACACTAAAATAGTGTTACTTGTAGCACCACTTTTCAATTCAAAAGTTGATTTTGAAGTCTTTGTTAGCAACATTACAAGATTTTAGGGCTAAGGTTGCAAAAGTTTGTAAATATAACCTCAACAAAAATGGTGTTAATGTAGCACTAATTTTAAGTCCAAGGGTTGATTTTGGTGTTTTTGACGCAAACATACGGACTTTTAGGGCTAGAGTTCTCATTTTGAAGTCATACTTCTTATCAAGTCAGTAATGTTGTCATTAAGAAGGGATAGAATCTAGTTCTCCTTCCCTTTCCATTTGTCACTTTGTAAATTCTTAAATCCTATCCCAAGTTCTCAAGGGGTGATATTAGGGAATTTTGACATTAGGAGTTACATTATGTTCAACTTGATCTAATGTGGTTGTAAGTCTAGTGTGTTTCTTTAATATGCTTTTGTACTTCAATGATGTGATAGTCACGATCATGTCTTATACACAAATAATGTGATGGTTTAACATCTCCTCGATTATAACAACATGTGATTTGTGACTTAACGCTTGAATTGTTCATGATTTCTATTTAAATAGAATGGAGGATCATTTGTTAATGATTGATATGAGAGTTGTTTTGATACAATTATTTTTTCAAATATTAATAAATTATCTTTATTGTCATGGATGTTTACCTTCTTTGACAGGTTTTACCACATAAGTAATGGTGTCTGTATATTTAATATGTGTATGAGTGAATGCCATCTTAGTGTTTGACCATGTGTGAATATACATGTTTCTCCAACAACTTGATCAAATAACTATAGCAAGGTATCTCATGAACAAAGTAGCCTTAATATTACTCAATGACAACGATTTAATGATAGATCTCATGCTCAATTGAGCCTTCTCTTAAGTACTTCAAGACTACAATTGATTCCTAATCAAAACCCTACATTGGACACATGGCCCTCTCCTAAGAGAAAATAAATCATTATATGGTTTTAACTTCTCCTTCATTCTACTCTGAAACCTTCACATGTTCCTTCCTATAATTTAGGTACTCATATATGAAATAATATATTTCACAAGGAAGTTGTCTTGATCATTTCACAACAAAACTAAGGGTAGTGATGAAGGGTGATAATGTCCATATCCATGAGGATCAAATGCTTTATGTGATTGGGTGAATGAGACCTCTAGATAGAACAATTATTCCACGTGGTGATCCTTCCATGGGAATTGTACTTAATGTCTTATAATCGAGTATATAGGTTCTTAGAAATTATCTTCAACCAATTAAAGTTTTTGCCCTTGTAATAAATATAAATAAACAATAATAAATATAATATTATGTAAAAGTGTCAATCTATTCCAACCATGTATGAAAAAAAGCCTTTAAAATGTATTTATACACTCTCATTTTAATAAACTAGTATCATATTCAATACATCAGTATTTATTTGTGGATTCATATTTTATTTACATTGGTTGTTTATAGTTATTAAACATTGTTATTTGTAACATTGGTATCAGGTACTTTCATTGTTATTCAAAAAGTATTGTTTCTTAACAAATAATGATTTGATTATGATGTTTAACCATACAATTTCAGAGTATCTCTAATCATAGAACTTTGACTACAATTCAACCTTTTTCCATTTTATTATCCATTCTCATTGACACCAAAACTTTTACAAACCACTGTGAAACAAGTAATGAGGACATTATGGACATTATTCTATAACTTGTAAGTAAAAGAAGCATTATAAATTTTAAGAACATAAAGAAATGGTTGCATCAAATTACATATATCTCACAACTATTAGAAACCATACATTGAAGAGAATTGGGAATAATAATTATCACAACAATCTCATTAAATCTATATAATGTGTAACTATTAGAAACCATACATTATCGAGAAACAAAAACAATAGTTATCACAACAATATTCACAAATCTGTGGAGAATATATATAATAAAAGGAAAAAAAAATCGTTTAATTATTATTTGAGTTGAAACAATTAATCTATCTTTCATCATTTAAATTTAGTCATTGTTACCTATCTCTTTGTATTGATCCATGGAAAAAATATATACAAGGCGGAGAGGATTATATTCTACAATCCATTAAAACTAAATACAAATTTAATCTCTCTTTGTATTGATAAAAATATATATATATATACAAGGCGAAGAAGATTATATTCTATAATCCATTAAAACTAAATACAAATTTAATCTCTCTTTGTATTGATCCAAAGAAAATATATATACAAGGTGGACAGAGTTATATTCGTTAATCCATTAAAACTAAATACAAAATTAGTACAAAATTTGTTATTGATCATGTACCAAACCAATACCCACCTTTTCCTTCCCATGCGAAAATCCATGACTACTCAAAATACAAAAAATTATGATAAATATATTGTGAACAAAGTTGTCATAAAAATCATCATAAACCGTTATAAGTGACACATCATAATGTTTGAAAATCATAATTAACTTTAAATATAAAATTATATCTTATAAAACAAGTTATATAAAATAACTTCATACATAAAAATAAATAATAACTTCATACATAAAAATAAAAAAATATACATTTTAATCAATAACTTAACTTTTTAATATTTTTAACAATAATATTCAAACAATGTTCCCAATTCATTGAGTATAATTATTTTTTATGTTAAGTTCTCCATAGGCCTTAATTTTGCTTAAAAAATCACATTAAATAAATATACAATAATTTATATATAAATTACATAATAAAGACCTAATAATTGAATTTCTTAATGCTTTTAATCATAAAATTTATATTTTTAACCCTAGCATTCGAACTATGTTCCCAACGCACTCATAAAAATTATTAATTTGGTTAAGGTCTTTATCTTTCAAACCTTAATTTTACTTAAACAGTCACATAAAATAGATAACATTTATATTTTTAACCATAAGATTCGAACTATGTTCCCAACACACTCATAAAATAATTAATTTGGTTAACGTCTTTATCTTTCAAAACTTAATTCTACTTAAACAGTCACATAAAATAGAATACGTAGTAAAAATATATTTAAAAAATATCAAATTACAATCTAAAAATATATATTTGAAATAGTGATAAATTTTTGGGATTCATTCAATAGATGACCCCCGAGGCATTAGTTTAGTGTATCCTTTATAATTCTACACCAAGAACATACCAATGAAGACATTCGTATGCATTTTTTTGGAGAACACTTCCAACATTTGAGTAAATAGGGAAACAATATATTAATGGAATTTTGAAAAGGGGTTAGATTTGTTGAATATTATTTTGGAGTATGTTATTCATAATGTGTTCACTATTTAATTTTTTTTTTTTTCTTGTGATGTGTTCTTATTTTGAGTTTATATTTATTGTGATGTTTTATAGGTTGTGCTTTTAATGTATATGTGTGATGATATAAAAAAAAATTATATTTATTTATTTATTATGTTATTAAGGATGTTTTGATGCATATTATTTAAATTTTATATTTATGAGTTGATATTATGATATGATTTTATATTTAATAATATATGTAATACATGATTATTAATAAAATGAATTAACAAATTATTGATGATATTATATTTATAAATTGTTTATTTTTGGAACTCATATCTATTAAGATCAAATGTTAGGGCCAACCTAAAAGTTGTTGTTAGATACTTGTGATCAGTGTAGATATGAATGAGAATGGTAGGTTATTAAGTTATATTGAATACTAATGAGAATTGTGAGTCATTGCGCCGAGAGGCGTTCTAGTATGAGGGAGATCTTGTAACGTGTATGTGTAGCGTTACATGTGTGATGTAGCGTTACATCTAATAGTAAAAAGTGATAATATGAGGGAGATCTTGTAACGTGTATGATGTGGCGTTACATATAATAGTAAAAAGTGAATATTATTGGAGAGATCTTGTAACTTGATGTAACATTAGTAAGGTTTGTAACATTAAACTAAAAAAAAGTAAAGTAAAGTAAAAAGAAGTAAGTAAAGTAAAGTAAAGTAAAAAGAAGTAAAGTAAAGTAAATTAAGTATGGGGGAGATGTTGTAACATTTATGATGTAATGTTTGTTACTAACAAAATAATTAAAAAAATTCATGTCCGCTCATAAAAAAAAATATGGAAAGTATTTAAAAAAATCCATGTTGGTTCATAAAATAAAATATTATGAAAAGTAATTAAAAAATAGATGTTCGTTTATAAAATAAAAACTTAAAACTTAAACCCGGATCTATCAATCAAGAGAGATCAAATTTCTTGAGTTTAAATTTAAAAAAAGAAATACACCTCAAGAAATTGGATCCCTCTCGGTGCTTAATAGATACGGATTTAAGATGGATCTATGCTGGTTAAGTTATATTGAGTTGAACAAATGCTAAAAGAAAAATGAACTATTTGATTATTCATTGTTGAGGATAATGGATTCCTAAGAAAATGGATCTCATGTTCAAGTCCAGTGTTTTAAACTTGAAATGAATTTAGGATAAGTAAGGGTTTTAAGTGGAATTGCAATAATATGGTTATTTACTTAACAAGCATTGTGACTTCAAATAAAGAACTCTAGACTAAAAAAACCATATTTATTTGTCAAAAACGTCAAAATCAACCCCCAAATTGAAAAATCATGCTATCAATAGCGTCATTTTTGTTAAGGTTTAAACTACCATTTTTTTTATACCATGGCCTTAAAACCCAATCATGTTGCTAACAACAACCTTAAAATCAACAACCCTCCCAAAAGAAAACAATGATATGAGTAGCACCATAATTTTTTATCAAGCTCTAAATTACAACTTATCTAAAAATATGGCCTTAACAATCTATAATGTTATAACTAAAAACCTTAAAATCAACCCGCAAATTTAAAAGTAGTGCTACCAGTGACACTATTTTTTTCAAGATTAATGTTACAACTTGTTTGAAATCATGCCTTCACAATCGGTACTATTACAACCAAATTCTTAAAACCAACCCCTGAATAGAAAAATAATTCTCTAGTACCACATTTTCTTTCCAGTTAAAATTACAACTTCATTGACATCATGGTACCAACAACCAGTACCGTTGCAACCAAAATCTTAAAATCAACCTCCAAATAGAAAAGTGGTGTACAAGTACCAACATAGATCCATCTTAAACCAGGATCTATCAAGCATCGAGAGGAATCCAATTTCTTGTGGTGTAATTTATTTTCTTTATCTTAAGTTTTTTAGACATTAAGAAATAATTTACACCTCGAGATATTTGATCATTTTGGTGCTTGATATATCTAGGTTTAAGATGAAATCAATATAATTTTTTTTTAGCCGACATCATTTGTGATTTTATTTTTTATTTTTATTTTTCTTATAGGAACGACATGTTACATGAAGTTACACAACGTTACCCGTTACAACATTTCCCCCATACTGGGATATAGAGCACCTCGCTACTCTCAGAGCAATCATCGATTTATTCAAATTAAAATTACAACTTGTTTGAAACCACGACCTTAACAACCAATACCATTGCAACTAAAACCTTAAATCACCCCTCAAACTGAAAAATGGTTGCCACTAATAGTATCCTCTTTCTTTTGGGCTTAAAAAACCTATACTATTGCAAATAAAATCATTAAAATAAGGGAAAAAATTTAAAAATTATTTAAAAATATATAAAAATAGGGAAAACACACTTTTTTTATAAAATAATAATAATCATATGTGTGTATGTAAAAGATTGTAGTGATTCCGATAATCCTCCACCTCTCTCTACCCTCCTTACCACCCCTGTCACTACCCCTCCCTATTGTCCCACACGATGGGTATCAAAGGGCAAGGTAAGGGGTGGTAGGGGGTTAAGGAGGTAAGGAATAAGGTGAGGGGCGGTAGAAGGATAAGGAGGGAGGCATAGTGAGGAGTGTCAGGGGGGTAAGGAGGGGATTTTATATATATATATATATATATATATATATATATATATATATATATATATATAGAGAGAGAGAGAGAGAGAGAGAGAGAGAGAGAGAGAGATTTTGATTATTGACCTTTTAATATAGTAAAAGGAATGCATCGTTATGTTTGTTTTTTAATTTGTTCATTTATTTATTATTAAATTGGTTATGTTTTTCTTTTAAAAAATCAAATTCATTTTTTAATTTATTTTTTGAAGGTGGGTGAAGAAGGATAAAGGGATTTTTTTAGGTTTTCCATTTAAATTATGTTTATTTTTTTGTCTATTTTTTATTTATTTTTATATTTTCTTAATGATTTTGATTTCAACAATACCAATTTTTAAAGCAACGGTTTCAAAAATGTTGTAATTTCGATTCATAGGTTGATTTTTTAAGATTTTGGTTATGACGATACTAGTTGTTAAAGCTATGGTTTCAAACAAGTTATAATTTTAACCTTGATTTTATTTTTTTAAGGTGCAACTAGTAGCACCACTTTTTGATTTCAATATTGATTTTAAAACTATGGTTCCCAAGAAAAAAAAATGAATTTGCTCGGAATGGAACCAGTTGGTTAAGGACATGGTTTTGTACAAGCTGTAATTTTAGCCACAAAGTATTATAAAAACTATAGTAGCACCACTATTCAATTCAAGGGTAGATTTCAAATTTTTGGTTGTAACAATGCCAATTGGTAAGGCCATGGTTTCAAAAAATAATTTTAATATATATAATAAAAAAAATGCTACTTATAACATCTTTTGATTCAATGGTACATGTTAAAGTTTTGTTTGTAATGCTACCTATTGTTAAAACTACGATTTTATGAAATTTAACACTGAGAATTAAGAGAATGCTACTAGTAACATAAATTTTTATTTCAAGGATTGATTCTAAGGTTCTTGTTCTCAAGATAATGTGACATGATTACAAACTATGGTAATTTTAACCTTAAATTACAAAAAAGAGGCGATACTAGGAAAACCACTTTTTTAAAATGAGGGTGAAAACAACCACTAATGCAACTTCTTAAAACATTGTGGCATGGTTTCATCAAGTAGAAAATTATGTTAAATTAATTAAAATAATTTTTTGGGTGTAAAGTGCTTTTAGGGTTTTTGGCCCACCGCTCAACCTATTTGAGGGAGGTATGTAGTTCCTTTTTGGGAGGTTGGACCTACAAAAGTACTTTGGGTAACCATGCTAGCAAATTTTTTATTTGCTACCAGGTTGGGCTTTTTCGTTGCTTGGGGAATTGTACACTTTGACCCAAATCCTAGTTTCTTTGTAGAGCCTTAGAAAGGGAAGGGTTGGTTTTGAACCAATGTGAGTTTGGTGTAGTTGTATGTGATCCAATAGTTATTTTAACTAGTGGCAACTGAGGTAGGAAAGTGTTGTACCCTGCAAGGTAGAGGTATCGTTCCATGCTCCTAGTAGTATATGGACCACCACTACTAGAGGAAAAGAACAACGTGCCTAGAGTTAATGTTAACCCCTTTTCACATTGTACCTTGAGAGATAAATGTTTTGATATTTTTCCAATGGCCTATCCACTCATTTGAAGGTTGTGGCATTGTGCAAGGTTCGTTCCAAACTAAAATCTTGTTGTTGAATTGTAAACATCCTACAACTCCAAGTGTTTTTTAGAGAATCTATCTCAATACTTAGTTGAATACCACTTTTGTTTGAGCTTTTTTCTAGAGATTACAACCAATATCATCACTACAAGTGTTCCAACTTGTTGCAAGACTATAACCCAATGGACAATCTTACAACATTTGGTTGTAAGAACCATTAATTTTTTGTAAATATTATAAATAGAGATTGATCATCATTTTTGAAATCAAGAAAATACCAAAAGCAAAAAATTAACCAACAGTTCACAAGAAATATCAAACAACCACCCATTTTAGTAGCAAAAATTCGCAAATAATGTATAATGTACCTTGCACTAGTCACAATCTATTGTAGGCATTCATGGGTAAAAGGAATCAATTTACTCCAAAGCACTGGAAATAAATATATAAAAAAGAAATATAACTACTCTACAAGATTAACAATATATAATTGCACCGAGAGGTGCTTTCTATAGCCCAAAGTGGATGAGATGTGTCACATTTGTCTAGCATGTCGGCTCCAAAAACTAAATATATATAAAAATTATAAAATCAAGCACATGTCAACTCCAAATTTAAATTGACTAGATTGTAAAATACATTTATATAAATATACATCGAATTTCAATTTCAATTTCCATTCATGCATCTTCATATTTTAAATAAATATTTTGATAAATAGTTACAAGAAAGTAAATCTTTGTGTATTAGTTAGTCTTTCCTTGATTTGATCTACAAGAGAGACATATTCAAAAGATAATCATTACGGATTAAGGATAGCTATTTTTCTTCATAATCAATGCATAAATGCAATTTTTGCCAATTTCTAGGATTCCAAATTGGAATAGTTGGCAAGTGCATGATTGTGATGGAAAATATATATGAAACAATAAGTTAGATATTAGTTTTGTGATAATTGCAAGTTAATGAATAATTGGGTAAATTGCAAGTATGTTACTTCATAACTAATTAACTTAATGCAACTTTAGCCTATTTGTCTATTTTGTCTTTCATTTCATTCTGTCACATGTATTATAACTAAACATGATTATTACTTTATTACAATTCACATTTTGATGGTGTAAATATTTTTTAGAATTTTTGGAAGAGATGATTTCAATGTGGTAATTTTTGTTTTTCCATTGCGATTGGAACCAACATAGATCCATCTTAACTCTTGCTCTATAAAGTACACAGAAGGATCAAATCCCTTGAGTTGCAAACATTTCTTCAAGTTGAGGACTCTAAAAGGGGTTTGCACCTGAACAGATTTGATCCTTATCGACGCTTAATAGAGCTAGAGTCAAGATGGATCTATGCTGGTAATTATATTAATGATAATTTAGGTATATTTACAATTTTTTTTTGTAAAGTTCAAAAATTATATTAAATCAGAAACCAAAAATATTTATAGAGCATATCCATGATTGTCCCCAGATTGCAAAGATGTTCTAATCTTGACCCGACTGAGCAAAACTGCTGCTAATATCCTATTTGCAAAAGGAACCCCCCAGGTAACAACCTAAGACTTAAGTTTTTCATCTAAAAGAGTTTGAATATTGATTCCCCCATAGGTTGGGGGCTATAACCTCAAAAGCTATGAAAACATTGTTCCCTAAACAACACCATTTATCTTGGTAATTCTGTAAATTAAAACACCAGTTAATTATCATCATAAACCAAAACATGAGAGGGACCAGCACCCGAAGTGTCTTGTTTTGATACCTGTTGGACGACTTTAGGATATGTACAAAAAAAATCCGAGTGGCAACTGGCTTGCTGGGCCGAGGTCAACTAATTTTTTTCCCAGTAAGAGCACGAGCAAGGGAATCCAACTTTGCGTTGATGCATGCAGCCTCCAATTTTTTATCTTGAGTTAATGCACAAAGCCCCTCTTCCAGCCCCGCAACACAAGCGGACAGGGATAGCTCACTTGAACCGTCGTTAAAATTCCCTTGAATGCAATCGTCCATAGCCATTCTCACAAGAGATTTAACAATCCAGAAAATGCCCAGGGTCTTGGTGTGACGTTTTTCTTGGGTCCGAGTGGATCCCGAATCCTCCGCCACCAAAATTTTGAACCAACTGACTAGGATCCAAATGGCCTTTGTTTATCTACAATTTCCTTTCCAAACACTCCACTCGAGCCTTGGAGTTCCTTTTCGAAGAAACCTTACACTTCCCCCAAATCTCTAAGAACCCATGACATATGGGTTCCCTTGGGGCCATTTGTGGTCCTTCGACTGGTGGTTTTCGTTCTTAACATCCTAATCACCCCAAAGGGGAGAAACCTAAGAAAGATTTCGTTCTTCAGCAGGTTGAACTAGATAACAAACATTCCAATAGTTGGCTCACCCTCAGGGATAGAGAGCCTTCCTAATATTTCCTTTTCGAAATGCATCATGCAACGACGATATAGCATTTGAGGCCTTCACGTATCTTCGTTAACCATTCCATTATCATGACATGAGCCATCCTGGGTAGCCATGAAGGCTTGCACGATGAAAAGGACGGAGAACAGTCCTTGAGGCCTTGCACAAGCTCTGGGATCGTACCTCATAAATGACCCTTGGATGATGTTTTCCCATCGAGTTTTAATGATGGCCATGATCTAATTGCCACACGTTCCCTTGCATGGGTGATCCCAATTGGCTACACTCCATTCATTCAATGTGGCTTGTTTGACTATGATGTGAACACCCACCATGGGGAGGTATATATACAAATTTTCAACTTCACTACATATTTTATTTTGCTAAGATAAAAATCTTGAATTAAATGGATAATGTCATTTGTGGAAAAACTAATTAAAGATAATTTAAGTATATTTACAAAATTTCAATTTCATATATATTTTCTTTTGTTGAGATTAAAAAGTCGTATTAGATAGATAGTGTACATGGAAATACATCCTTCAAAAAAATGGAATTACAATACCCAAATCCATGATATATTAATGTAGAGAACAATATCCCAAACAACTATGATAATTAAATACTAGACAACTTATAGTCAAACCACGACTTTATAAAACATTTTTACAATTCCATCAAAATTTCAAAAACTAGCTATTAGACCCAAACATTGAGATTATTGAAAACATATTATCTTGCTTCGAAGCACGAAGTTTATCTAAATAATGAAGGATCACTAACCCTTTGGAAAGATTGTGGATGCGCTTCCTTTCTTGTTGGCCTTTTCATAGGGTTGATTGGTGGACAATTCTTATGAAACACGACTTCATCATCACTAAATAGTTTGGCCCTTATCTTTTCTACATCCCTCTACTTTGTTGGATGCTTGAGATGTTGATTGCTTGGTCCACATTGAGATGACTCACCATGTTGTTAATAAACAAGATATTATTCTCATAACAACATACAAGTATGCAATATTTTCATTGATGTATTTGAATTATCATTTACTAGCATCCATAAGGTTACCAGTTTTAACTTTGAAGAACTACAAAGGCTTGATGCCATCTCTCTCTACTCAACTCCATCCTAGGTTGGTCTTTATTGATCAATTTTGATGTGCCAAAAATGAAGCAACACCACCCACACCCATAAACTAGCCCATTTAGTTTGGTTGAGAAAGAAAGGGGAATGACTCCTTCCATTATGTCTATGCAAGCACATCCAAGGAAATAGAAGAAAAGTTTGGCAAGGAATGAATACTGGGGGAAGATAACAGTATGTCTTCCATTATCAACTTTGTCCTTGCATTCCTTAATAGATTTCCCTACAACTTCTCACTTTAGTTTCCCTGCATCATGTGGTTCTTTTCCCCAAGTTGTTCCAAGGTAATGGCAAGCAATTGATTTATGGTGATAAACAATAGCTCATGTACAAGAAAATATCCAACAAAAGAAAGAAAGATGTTTGAAACTCATATAAGATAAATATATAATTGATAAATTAATGAGTGAAAATACAATGAGCCTTGTGATGGTACATTTATAAAATATATGCATTGACTAGTCGCAAAAGTGAAAGGTTTTATACCTTAGTTTATTTAATTATCATTATTATTAATGTTATTATTATTATTATTATTATGTAATGTTTATTTATGTATTTCTTCTACATGGCATTGATTTCCCCTTCATAGATGTTTTGTCCTTATGGAAAAAACTGCATCTTCATTATAGCATGTAATGCCTTCTCATGATTCTTTGTTCTTAAAGTAGTGATAGATCAAGACATGAGATGATATAAGTTACAAAGTGATAAGCATACTTGTAGTATTGTGAAAGGGTCAGACCACCCTATATCTACTTTTTGCAAAGTTTTGCAATGATGAATTTTGGTATTTGGGGGATGATAAGATTCCACCACAAACTTTCTTCCAATGTACTAGAATCAACACCTCGCTTTTCGTATTGATGGCATCCCTTGTCAATTTTTTGAATATTACTATTACTAATATAATTAAGATGACAATAAAGCTTATAAAAAATTACAATGGTCTCTAATATTTTGAACACAAACTGTATTGCATCGAGAGGCGCATTCTAAAACCTAGTAGGGGGATGTGTAACTCCTTCCGTGCTTATAATCGGCTCTAATTAGAATCAAATAATTTGAATATAGAAAAAAACTTGTCGGCTTAATAATCAAAACATAATAAAAACTTGTCAGATTAATAATCAAATTAATTTATCAAAGTGTATATATATAAAATAAACCAAACATTTATCAAAGTAATCTAAAAAGTGTTTCAAAAACAATGTGTCTTTTGTATCGAATTTAACCAGTTGAGCCACATTTGTGTAAGAGGAACTAGATTACTATCTTCATGCACTAAAGTTGTTTGTGTCTGTGAGGACGAATTTAGCAAGCCCTGGAGAATCTTTAAATCTTCTTAATTTTTAACATTGATCACTACTATTTTACCAAACAATAGTTTACAATTAGCAAGTCCTCATTAAATCTGTTTACAATAGTTTACGATAAAAATCTAGCAGAGCTCTGGACATGGACCATGCATGGTAATAACACACCGTAGTGTTTTACTCGGCCATCATTGAAACTACAAACTAATAATATTATTTTATAAGTTAAATATTAATAAGAATAATATTGATTGCAAAACAATGACAAAAGCATTTGATAGGGTCTTGCACAAGAGAATTAAAATTTATAATTTTGAGACTATATCACAAGCGTAATGTATTAGTTGATTGTGGCACAAATTCTACAGAATTAAAATTTATAATTCTTAGACTATATCAACTTCAACACCATGATTATGATAGTTTACAACTAGCCGATAGTTTACAATTAGTTTAAAATTGTTCATAAGCCTTGGCGAATCATTAAATATGTTTATAGTACATTCTTCACTCCTAACAACTTCAAATCTAATGCAATATCTTCTTAACTTAAATGTGTTTTCCTTTAAGTGGAGAGGGAGAAGGTCAGGACACAACTTTAAAATTCATTTATAGCTTTTATGAACCTGGAAAACTAACAGTCGTAGGTGGAAAACTAATATATCTAAAGTTATATATTTTAATAGGCTCTTTACAATACATTCAATAGCCATTCTTCACAAGCCTTGGCAAATCATTATATTTGTTTATAGTACATTTTTCCATTCTTGAAAGGATTTTGAAATAAAAAATAGTAAAATCTATAATTTGGTGGAAAGAAAATAAAATGATGAAGTGAATAGGGATTCCTATATTAATTTATGAATAATGCTTATTCAAAAATTAATATAGGACTCTGCTAATTATAAATCTATAATGCTTATTTAACATTGTTTTTAATAAACTCTTAATTAAGTGAATAGGGATTCCTATATTAAAATCAAACATCTTAGTTTGGAGTGTTTTATTTCAAATTTTCTTGTTGATATTACTTTTTTGTATTTGCATGTTTTTAAAACAATGGCAAAAATATATTTTTGTTGATATTGATTTTTAAATTAATTAAAATTTCTTTAAAGTTTCACAAGCCTTGGCGAATAATTAAATAAATTGAATATATGCCCAAAATAGACACAAGAAAATCTATAAAAAATAATGCCCACCTTTATTAGGGTCTTTCTTATCCATTTGAAAATACAATCATACGAACTACTCCATACATGCTTCTATTAAAATCACATTCACAAGAACTCTTTTATAAAGTTATGTTCTTAAAAGAAAAGCGTTTGCAAACATTTACAACTATATATTCCTATGCAAACATAAAGGCTACTATAAATTTTTATAGGACAAAAGAACTTTACTATTAGCATATCAAAAAGCTCTGAATGCATGAAATTAAATAAATTGGAAGATTTGTGTACACATTTGACACAAAAAAACTTTTTTGGTTTCAGGGTTATGAGATGCGACCTTCTCACTTTGCGCACCAATGCTCATTGAGTTGATTTCTATAAAGTTATCTCAGTCATCAATCTATGTTGCATTGATTTCTAAGTAACTCTATAAGAGATGGCATTTTCTCAACAGTCATGTGGCAATCTTACTACACCTGCCAATACTTGCTACATTTATTTTAACAAATGTATATGTCATCAATCTCACTTGCATTGATTTCAGTGTAACTTTGCAAGAGATAGCCTCTCCTCTACGACCTTGCACCCCTCTCACTCCACCCACCAATACTCACCGCATTGATTTCAACAAACATATATAAATCATCAATCTATGTTGCATTGATTTCAGTGCAAGTTGGTAAGAGATGGCCTCTCCACTGCGGTCCTATGGCCCTTGCACTCCACCCAACAATACTTGATGAATTAATATCAATGAACTTATCTTAGTCACCAAGATTTGTTGCATTGAAATATGTGGAACTATGTAAGAGATAGATAATTCGTAAGAACTTAGATAAGGTTGAAAGATTTAAGTTAATATCCTCTTACAATAAATCATACTTAATATGCATTAATTTAAATCAATGATATTTTGTATATTCTTACAATAAAGCAATCATAATAGCATTAACTTAAGCATCGAATTGTTAATTACCTTCACATGGTGGATGGATTTTATTGCTTCCTACTCCCTCCATGCCCCCAAGCCCATGACTGCAACCAACATAGATCCATCTTAAAAGTGGCTCTACCAAGCACCGAGAGGGATCAAATCTCTCGAGGTGCAAACCCTTTTTAGAGTACAAACACAGATGAGGAGGTTTGCACCTCAAGAGATTTGATCCCTCTCGACGCTTGGTAGGGCCACCTTTAAGATAGATCTATGCTAGTCGTTAATACAAGCCATATCATCTCGCTATTGGCTAAATCAAACTTCCATTGACTATAATAAATATTGTTTATATTCCTTAACAATGTTATATTCTAAAATGCAAAGTTGGTAGGCTTTCATAACTCACTTTCTTAACATTTATTATAGAATTAAAGTATTATTTACATTCATTCAAAATCTTAAATTATGAGATGCAAAGTTGAATGTATAAGTTATCTTTGCTTGAATGAAAATATTTTGAATATTTATAAAAATAGAACTTCAACTTTTCATTATTAAATAAATGAGCATAGATTGCACGAGAGGGATCCAAATTTTTTTGAGGTGCATTTGTTTTATGTGTAAAAATATTAAGATGAAAAAAATTACAGTTCACTAAATTGGTTCCAGATAGATCTGCGTTTAAAGATAGAATTATTCTGGATCCAGTTCATTTTAAAAAAATGATAAGCCAACATGAATTTTTTTACTTACTTTTTTTTTTTTTTTTTTGAAAACGTTACATTATGTATTGTAACGTGACAACATCTCACTCATACTGGGCTGAGGAACACCTTCCTATAATCGATACAATCATGCTACAAATTCATTAATAGACACAAATAAAATATTAAAATCTGATACTAAGCAGTAAAAAAATTAGATATTGTTTTTCTTATTTAAAAACTAAATTGTAGAGAGAATTAGAGAATGCTTTTCTTATTAAAAAATAAAGTCTTCTGATTATCATATGTAAACATCATTGAGACTACCTTAATAAATGCAAAGTTATAACATATTAGAATCTAATACTAAGCAGCAGAGAGAATAATGCAAAGTTATAAAATATTAGAATCTACTACTTAGCAGCAGAGAATTGTAGTGTTCTTCGTATTAAAAAAAACAAAAAAAATCTCCTCACTATATTATGCACATTTAATCCAAATACATCATTAACAATACCATTTTTGAAATGGGACCTCACTGTTTTTTTAAGTGCTGGCAACCATTATATATACATGGTAAACTTCATATCGGATGAAAGTCGTAATGCCAAAATCTAATATTTTATTACAGTTTCTATTTCCACGAACAATTCAAAATGCCAAAAAAATATTGGCAAGATGGTAGAGTAACGACTCAGACATGTACAAACAAAATAAAAAATCAGAAATAGTTTAGCCGTATTGAAATGAAGTTTACGTGTTCAACTCAATGTCAAATGTAGTCTGAAACATAACAACCAACAGTCTTGCTGCTATTTACACTTGAAATATCTGATTGAAGTTAAAAATTGAAAAAAAAAGGGTTGCATTGCACCACTCAGACTAACAAGCAGGGCTGATTTTTTAACATCTTGAAATAACAGGTTGAAGAGCCAAATTTGCTCATCAACATATCATTTTTACAAGAGTCCAAAGCATTCAAATGGATCTATAAAGGAAAAAGTCGGGTAATTCTCAAATGAATAAGAACAATTTTCTGGGCTCCCGCAATATCATGTGCTGCAGCTTTGTATAACTTGCAATGACTGTTCACATTTAAGAATTAATGTACCAGAAAGCCTGAGTTTGAATCAAGTGAGAATCTCTGTACTTTCGACCACTCCCTATCTTAGTTCCACCATGCACCCAATCTTCCCGATGAATCCATTGATCTCGACTGAAGTAATCTAGAATACCAAGTATCTGCCATAAAAATGAAATATTGCATAAAATTGTGTGCCTAACAATCAACAGAAAGAATGACAAGTGCAAAGAGTCATCTTAAATATCAACGTAGAGGACCCAAGTGGATTTTGAAATTCATTTGTCCGTGGATAAAATTATGAAAAGATGGTAAATGGAATGACAAGATGGAAAATAGTCGTTTCCTGTTTATTCAACTAATCGAATGGAACGAAGTGGATTTTGAAATTCATTTGTCCGTGGATAAAATTATGAAAAGATGGAAAATGGAATGACAAGATGGAAAATAGTCGTCTCCTGTTTATTCAACTAATTAGATTACAGGTATCTCAGAAACTAAGATAGATACTTGTTAATCCAAATAGTTTGCCTTTCATTCTAATATGACCACACAGTGAATGCTTAATTCAACTAACTCGACTATGTGTACCTAAAAGCTAGGAAACTTGATCCAAATAATTTCCTTTCATTCTGATAGAAGTACATAGTGAAAGAGAAAATGTTCTTCAAAATTGTGGCTCCAAACCCTTGTTTACCTCTATATTAGTCGTGAGAACATATTTATACTATATGTCTGTCACAGAATTTCAGTTTGAAGATCAATATAGATCTTCATCTTATTACAGACTACCTTAGAATTACATTCCTCACATGACGACAACTAAAAATAGCTGATTTCTAAACAACATGCATTACGTTGACCTGCATTACGATCTAGCAATACATAAAAGTTAATAGATTTAAGATTATTGCTTATAGATTGCAGAATCAAAGTAGTCGAGCTTAGCATATCTACTGATGTCACAATTATATAACTACAAATTCTTCTAACGAATTTTCCATCCAATTTTGTGTGTTTGTTTCTTTTATGACGTAGTAGATGATGATTCGTGAGAATTTGAAAAGTTACAGAATCCATTTGTTAACTGCCACTGCCCTCTCTTGTTTCCTTAATCGGACTTTTTTCTAATCTTTCGCCTACTTGATTTGGGGTGAGGCAATATCCTTGCATTAAATATTTTCTTCTACTTCTATGACATAGTATTTCACGTAGTGGGGTGAATAGAATTCTTGGGTTCCAATTGTGATTTGTATTGAGAATGGGTATCAATAGAGACAATTTAAATGAGTGAAATCATAAGGGTAGATGGGGGACTCTAGACCTTGCCTGCAAACGATTCAAAATAGAAAATGAAAATAATTCTAACTCATCTGCAAGTGGATGTGCATGCATGCACATGTGTGCATGTGTGTGAGAGAGAAAGTTCTCACCGTATTATTAGTATGGTATGTAGCCTATGCATTTCCAAATTCATAAATGATCACACAATCTCAGAGTAATCATTCCAAACATACAAGATTGGCCAAAGTTCCACATCGCATGGTGGCGGGAAAAGAAGGTTAAGAAAAATTGTCAGTACAATATTTGAATATGAAACACTCCTTGAATGGTGAGTTGAGAATACTTACGGCGCCGCCCTTCCAAGAAACAATGACTGGGTCTGTCCTCTGCTGCAACACCTAGCAAACAATTTCAGTAAATTTTTTAAATCCTTTGGGTATTATGTCAAACAATTAGGGAGAATAGAAATAAAATTCTTTATATGATTATTAGCAAAACTTGCACAGAAATATTTGTCTCAAAGATTTTATATGTTGAGAACTCTGACGATTTTCTGACAGTCTATTTACAAAAATGCATGATAACCGAGGACACTTTACATTCAGTTAAAATAAGTCGAGTAAATTCCAAAACTAGGGTGTGTAATAAGCACATAAAATCTTTTTTACACATTTTATGTGGATGGTGTATGTTGGTCACAATGTAGGTAATCCCATTAGCATTTAATGCTAGTCACCTTATGTTAGCATTAAATTTTAGTTAGTCTATCATCTATGTATCATATTATACTGTTAGTCCAAAGTCAATTCTTGGCGACTATTATTCAGTTAAATGACACGTCGTCCATAAATATAGAACCTTAATGCTTAGTGTACAGATATCCTGTAACTTTGATGCAACCTTCAATTTTCTCACTTCCTCTTAGCCAATGCACTATTAGAAGACTCGTCTTTTTTGTTTTCCCTATTAATTGTTCATATCAATTAAATCCTATGTTGCACTGTGTAATATGACTAAACTAAATGTTAAATCATTAGTTAAACTTAATGTCACCTCTATTTTGGGTGAAGAGTTGCAACTCTTACTCTCCGTTCTATTTCTATGAGGACCTCCTCAATGTAAAATCATCATTGAATTAATAATAAATACATCTATTTGGAAAGGATGCCTCTAATTGGTATCAGAGCTATCTAGCATGTGTACAACTGTGGAGCTGCATATACCCCAATCGCTGAGATAGATGTGTATACCACAATCGATGCGTGGAGCTGTGTATATCAGTACACATACCTGTGCGTGGAGCTAAGCATACTTGTGTGTAGACCTGTGCGAGGAGCTACGTATACATGACCTGCATACACCTGCGTGGAGTTGTGTACACCTATGCAAAGTATACTTGTGAGTGTTGCACATAACCATACCTGTGCGTCCTGTGTATACCCAGAGATCTCAATTGTGCATATAACCATCGACATAACCGCTGCATATACCTATGTCTGAAACAAAGAAGATGGGCCGTAGGGTACATTAACTAATGATTTCAAATTTAGTTTAGTTATATTACACACAGGGACCCATACCCCATACCCACTGTTCTGGCATTTCAGGGACTTGGGGACCCATAGGAAATGTCCCCAAACTACTGGACTCCATCGAGGACTCAGGGACTTGCTGCCCATACCCAAGACATTCCTGGCAGATTTAAGGGATGATCTGGGCAGATTTTGGGGATGTTCCAAGCAGATTTTAGGGTCATTCTGAGCAGATTTCAGGGATATTTCAGGTATGTATCTTAAGTTTTGAAAATGGATATTGATGATTGGACAATATAATTATTTTTCCCATCCAATTCTTTTGTATTATAATATATGTAACTTTGAATCTGTACAAGTTGCAGCCCCAAAACATAGGTTTTGTATGATAGAGTTTGTAAATTTCCTTAGAATCCAACTAGGGTTAAATGCATGCCAAATTAATTTCAACCAAATTGAAATAACCACTCATGGATTTCTTCATTATGCAGCGGAAAATAATTACTGAAAGAAATATAGCAGCAATC
Organism: Larix kaempferi; assembly: GCA_027924585.1. NCBI lineage: Eukaryota > Viridiplantae > Streptophyta > Pinopsida > Pinales > Pinaceae > Larix > Larix kaempferi. The sequence continues at coordinate 41,410,693 of BSBM01000055.1, read as the reverse complement.
ACATCAACAGAGACAACACGATCTTTTTGGGTATAAACCCCCGGACAAAACCCAAGATGGGAAAACCGGTGCAGCAGTATGAGAGTATATTTTATTTCAGAAAATATGGAGCTTGTTACAAATCAGAAAATTGATTTTTCAACCCAATGGCAAAATCGAATCACAGACATATTAAGAAAAACCTGTCAGATTGGCACAGAACCCGAGGTAGCTGATCTGCTGCAGCTGTACGGCCTGTACGGATTCTGTATGGACTGTCCTGCTGGCTGTTGTATGGACACCTCAGCCTGTCCTTCCTATCTCTCTCTCCTTCTGCACTATCCCGTTCTTTCTTTTGCTGCTCCTCCGTCTTCTTCTCTAAAAACTTCTCTCTCACACTCCTTCTCTTCCGTCTCTATCGGAATGCAATTGTATCCTCTCCACCAATTGATTTTTCTCTTATAACCCAATGTTAAGCGAATAACCTAATCTCACTATAAATCTAAGGTTAAGATCCTTTGGTGAGAATGAATGGCCAAGATTAGATCTTGCCATTACTTTAATTTTTCGCTCATACTTTATAAAAAGTATTTTTATTAAGTCAATAATTAATTAGATCACTTTAATTAATTTTCCTAAGTAAATTTAGGAAAAGTTAATTAAATACATTTTATTGGCTTCTTCAATTAATGTCTTTTGCATGCAAGGACACAAGCATGCACAAAAGACCTTCTTCAGTTGTCATAATCTAACAGAGTTTTCATTTGAGTTTTTGGTGAATTAACTTTGTCTTTTCCACAACAATATTACAGCACTATGTTGCTTGAGAGCGCCCCCTCCCCCGCCCCCGCTCCCGAAGCTCGCTTCTGAAGGAAGCAGCGCGCTTCCTAAACACTCCCGTATGGGAGCGTTTTCAGGAAGTTCGCTTCCTGTCCTATCTCTGATCTGACCCATTAGGTCTGATATATACTTTCCTGTCATGGAAAGTCACTAGAAAACCCTTGTCTTCTAGTGTGGATACTGATATGAGATTCTTGGTCATCCCTGGGACATATAGCACATCAGCAAAACTGATAGGGTTTCCAGACTCCCTCTAAAACGATACAATGCCAACACCTTGCACCTGATACCGCGCATCATCTCCTAACTCAATGTGGAGATTCACTCCACCCTCCTGCAAGCTCTTGAAGAACCCTATGTGTCCCGTCATGTGACAAGATGCACCACTATCAACATACCAGATACTGCTGCTGACGGATCTTGCCATGCAAGCTACCAAACAAAAGTCTTCCTCAAAACTAGTGTTGAACTCATCCGCCTCTGCAGATCCTGCCATCTATGTGTTGTTGTTCCTCTTTTTCTTCTCAGGGCACTGGGAATCAAAGTGTCCATGCTTGTGACAAATGAAGCACTTGACTTTTGCCATGTCCAAGTTCTTCTTGCCACCCTTCTTCTTCTTTACCTTCTCCTTACCTTTGCTTGTTAGGGCTAGAGCCTCTTCATCCACGATCTGTGTAGCACCGCTGGATGAAGTTGAACCTTGACCCATCTGGGTCTTTTCCTGTGTGAAATCATCCCACAATATCTGCCAGTCAAGGAGATTCTCTCGAGCCACAACACCTTTGACAAAGACGTCCCATGGCTTAGAAAAGCCATTGAGAACTATATGAACTAGCTCCTCATCCTCAGTCTTAGAGCCCAGTGCTCCAAGCTCATCCCTAATCTGTGTGAGCCTTGTAAGATAAGGCACCACTCCTTCACCCTTGGCCATCTTGGTACTGCGCAATCTCTCCTGCAGCACCATCTTCACGTTTTCATTCTTACTCTAGTAGAGACTCTCCAAAACCTTCCACATCTCTAATGCGGTTCTCTTCCCAAACATATGAGGGACTATGTGGTCCTTCACCCCATCCAAGATGATCAACATTGCCCTGGAATCAATCTTCTTCCATCTAGCTAAATATGTCAGATCTGTGGGAGCAGCCTTTGCACTATCAATGTGCTCTTCAGCATCACTGACATCAAGGATCCTGGTGATCCTCTCTTTCCAAGTAGGAAAGTTCTGTGTCCCCTGGAATCTATCCTCAACTCTCAACTGTACGACCATAGTGAATAGTGCTAATAAACCCTTGGATAGATATGCAGTGATCTATCCAACCAACCTGCTGCTTTCTCTCAGCCTGCTCAGAAGAGCTCTAATACCATGTAAATTTCCTTAGAATCCAACTAGGCTAAATGCATGCCAAATTAATTTCAACCAAATAACCACTCATGGATTTCTTCACTATGCAGTGGAAAATAATTACTGAAAGAAATATAGCAGCAATCACATCAATAGAGACAACACGATCTTTTTGGGTATAAACCCCCGGACAAAACCCAAGATGGGAAAACCGGTGCAACAGTATTAGAGTATATTTTATTTCAGAAAATATGGAGCTTGTTACAAATCAGAAAATCGATTTTTCAGCCCAATGGCAAAATCGAATCACACAGAAATATTAAGAAAAACCCGTCAGATTGGCATGGAACCCGAGGCAGCTGATCTGCTACAGCTGTACAGCCTGTACGGATTCCATACGGACTGTCCTACTGGCTGCTGTATGGACACCTCAACCTATCCTTCCTGTCTCTCTCTCCTTCTGCGTTGTCCTGTTCTTTCTTTCGCTGCTCCTCTGTCTTCTTCTCTAAAAACTTCTCTCTCACACTCCTCTTCCGTCTCTGTCGGAATGCAATTGTATCCTCTCCACCAATTGATCTTTCTCTTATAACCCAATGCTAAGAGAATAACCTAATCTCACTATAGATCTAAGGTTAAGATCCTCCGGTGAGAATGAATGGCCAAGATTAGATCTTGCCATTACTTTAATTTTTCGCTCATACTTTATAAAAAGTAAAAAGTATTTTCATTAAGTCAATAATTAAGTAGATCACTTTAATTAATTTTCCAAAGTAAACTTAGGAAAAGTTAATTAAATACATTTTATTGGCTTCTTCAATTAACGTCTTTTGCATGCAAGGACACATGCATGCACAAAAGACCTTCTTCAGTTGTCATAATCTAACAGAGTTTTCATTTGAGTTTTTGGTGAATTAACTATTGTCTTTTCCACAACAATATTACAGCACTATGTTGAGTGAGAGCGCCCCCCCCCTTGCCCCCGCTCCCGAAGTTGCTTCCGAAGGAAGCGTCCAAGAAGTGCGCTTTTGTATGGGAGCATTTTCAGGAAGCTCGCTTCCCTGCAAAAAAAACGCTCGCTCCTTTTTTTTTCAATTTTTCTTTAAAAAGAACCAAAAAATTAAGCGATGGGCAGGGGGAACTAACCCTAAGCCTATACTAATGCTATATAAAGGAGGAAAAACCTACTCTAATAGCAAAAAACCTAACCTTAGTAATCATCAATAGCTTTAAATGGTAATATTAAATTCTCCTTATCTTTCATTTTCTATCATTTTACTTAAATTTTTAACATTACCATTAATTGTTTCAGGATGTTTGAGAGTGGTTCCCACCTCATCTGACTTCAAATGCAAAAAGTAGAATTTTTTATCCCATTCAAAATTCAACAGGCTTAACAGTTTTTAGGATTTCAGGAATGCAATGTTTCCACTGGATTCTCTCATGTATGAGGGTATGGGATTGGCATTCAATCAAACACATCAACCCCTTTATGTACCTTGATGTTGGTGGTTCTAATTGTTCAGATTGATGTTGGTGGCCTCAAAACTAGTTTTTGAAGAATCCCTAGATTATAGCCTATTTATTGATGTACTTTGGTTCAGATATGGATTGCACTCAGTGTTATTTTGGTTGTATGCACTCTTAGTTGCTATATACATGAGAAACTTTGCATATTTGTGTATAATGGTTTGAATTCTGATGGATGCACATGGTTTTGTTGGAATATGCATCAAAATATATAAAAATATATATTATATAAAACACGCTCCCGAAAACACTCCCACCCCGGAAGCTTTTGAAAATTTTGCTTTTCGCATTGCTCCTGCTTCCCGCTCCCAACAACATAGTTACAACAAGCAATGCCTCCATATTGTACATGGGTGTCTAGAGTTTTTCAAGTCCAATTCTTCCACCATCCCAACCTCAAGCTTTGTGAAAACAATCAGATAGTAGTGACTCAGATTAGGTAGTAAACGTTTGAGTAAATTCCTATTCAACTACTACATTAATCTGAAATACAAATCCAGTCTCTCTATAGAATGCATGCATGTCCCAGTGTTTTGTACTGGTTTTCAAGTTCAACACAACTTTAAACATCTGCATAACCTATTGAGAAGGGAATGACGGTTAACAAAATCATCATAAACAAGATATATAAGAAAAGTTGTTATATAGATAGGCATTTATCTCATAGACCCTTCATGGACCTTATTGCAAATTGAAAATAGTTATACTTAAGTTTACTAACACTAAACTGCACTTTTTTTTTTCACAAGAATGGTTTAGAGATTTTATATAAAAGAATTGAGATAAAACAAAGATACATAGAGTTGGAGCAAGTCTATTCCCCTACCTAGAGGAATTAACCAGTCCCTACATTCATCTTTGGCTGGACTGTAACTGCCCTGACTAAGTACTAGCCTATTACAACTGTATAATCTCACAAACTGTCCTAAAAGCTTCACACAAAAACAGTACATTGAGGGATCATTATCATGATGATTTCCAAGTCTTCTTCTGCTTAATATAAGTTCTCCAAAATACTACAATGCTATTCATTTAAACAGAAGTAAAAGAGTTCCAAAAACACTCTAAATGAAGCCAAAAAGTAGGCCCAAAAAAACCTGTGAAATCACCCAAGAGACAACAAGGCTCTAGTTCAGGTTCCACCCGTTGTGCCAACATGTTCATTCATCATTTCCTGCTTCATTTCTCTGGTGTCTGCTCGCATCCCATCAATTTTTCCTTCTATAGTTCTGGCTTTGCAATGAACCGCCCTGATTTGGGCGTCCAGGTTGACCGAGCAAGGGCATCCGTTGTTCAGAACTTCTACTAGGCTGTCCACCTTCTCATTTAACTTGTTGTTGTTCTCTCGAAATTCTTTGATTGTTGCCTAGGCCAGGGTACACATATGTTGCAGAGCTTTCTTGAATTCGTAGTTTTCATCTCTCAATATTCGGACTTGGGCTTCCAGCTCCTGTAAATAATCCTTCACGCTCTTGGGAATGCTATCCGCTTTCTATGCTGAACTCAATACAAGGGAGGAATTCGAGCAATTGTCCTGCGAAAAATGAGCTTCATCCTGCAGGCTGAGCTGAATTGGAACCGCACCAACCAGGCGCTCGTGCATGGTGGGAGACTTCTTCCTGAAATCCGGCAACACTGAGCCTCCTGTGTGAGGAATGGTTTTCTTGTAGAGCAGGCAATTTGCTGTTACTGGATCGACCATCTTCGCAAAATATGAAGGCATGCAAGAGTGTTGCCCACCTTCAAACCTCCACTCATTTAAGCCCTGCTTTCCTTGAGACCCTGCGATAGTTAATTCGTGCATTCCATCCAAGTGGAGGCCATGTGCCTCCGGCGTGCGAGCATCCCTCATCCCAAGGCGCAAATATTTGTCAAAAGCCATAGTTTTGTATTCAACTTCACGCTGGAGATTAATGTTGAAACAAGTATGGACGTGGTTGTAGATTTTACAAAGCTCCAAACCAGTAGTTAAGGTTTCCCATTTAGGCTTGGACATGTTGATTCTTTCCTGAAGTTGAGACATGTAGAAATTGGTGGATCCAAACCTGATCATTCACCTTTTGATTGATAACCATAACTCCTCAGTCAAGCTTAGCTCCATTATTCGCCATAATGCCCGCCTCCTGATTGTTGACTCTTAAAATGTGAAGAAAGTTTATGGTGTTGAACTCGTTAACTAAACACTTTAGAATATGATGGGTTTTAGAAGCTGGATCTTACGGTTTGTAATCAAATTCCGAGCCTCTCTAATCACCAGCATTGAGTCCCCAAAAACGATTAGTTCAGTGAGGCCCTCATCCCTTGCAATCTCTAAACCTTTTATTAGAGATGGCCATTCAGCACTGTTGTTTGTCTTTCTTCCGATTCCCCAAGAATAGTCCTTCATCTTATTTCCTTCCGAGTCATATAAGACTCCACCCGCACCTACCAACCCTGGGTTGCCTTTCGAGGCACCGTCAAAGAACAAAGTATTGCTCCCAACGTTGCTTTTCCAACTCTGAAAATCTGCAGCAGTCTTCCTGATATGCCAATTCTGAATTATAGGTCTCCCAGCTGGAGCGGCCAAGGAAAGAGAGGGATTTGGAACTAAGAAATCAGAGACCCAGATTTTTTCTTCCGCTATTAGGGGTTCCTTGTTGATATTCTTCATGCCTTTCACCAGTAAGGCTTCCACCCATAAAGCCTTGGCTGATGTGAGAACTCTTCCTAGGGTGGAACTGATATCTTCGAAAATTTCCTTATTCCTGGCTGCCCATATCTTCCAACAGATAAACTTTGGGAAAGCTTCCCAAGCTCTTTTGAAGTCTGTTTTGTTATTAAGGGATCCAATGTAGTAATCCTTCCAGCAGGCAAATAGATCGTTCTAATTGGTTGGCAAAGTTACCTCAAAATTTAAGCCAAGATACGCTCTATGCCAAACTTCTTGTGCAAATCTGTATTCCAGGAATAAGTGGTCAATATTTTCGGCTGAGGCTTTACAAAGAATGCACCTTGCAGGCCCTTTTATCCCTCTTTTTCTAAGGTTCTCTGCTGTGAGGATTTTTGTGTGGGCAAGAGTCCAGGTAAAGGAGTTGATTTTAGGAAGACAATCTTTTCCCCAAACTTTAAGCCATTTTTTGTCTTTATTTCTACTGAAGGTATCCATCAATCGATATCCTTCCTTAACAGAATACTCGCCCGATTTGCCCCAGCCTCTTCTATCATTCATTTGTCGATGAACTGGGGATGCTCCATGAAGAAGCTCAAGCAAAGCCTTATCATCTGCACGCAGGTGCTCCGAAATCTCCAAATCCAACCATCCTTCCCATCTGCCAGTTTCAATCCACTTAGAGAGGTCGAATAACGAGGAGATATTGTTTTGATCCATCCAAGCTTTTAGATCCGCCAAATTAGGGAGAAAACTAGCTGGAGAGCGTGCTTCCGGTCCTAAGCTGTCATGCCAAAGGCTGATCTTCTTTCCACTGCCCGAGATTCAATATCGATTCTTATGTATGGTATGAGCCGCATTCTTACAGAGGTCCCAAATGGGAGTGCCTTTGTTGTTTTGATCTATATTCTCCACACACCTTTTTCTGTCCCCGTTCATATATTTCTTTTTAAGTATCTCCTTCCACCATGCTTTTTTTCCTGAGACAACTCTCCAAAGAATTTTCGCACCTAAGGCAAGGTTCATAATCGACGGGTCTTTTATCCCAGCTCCTCCATAGATTTTGGGCCTACAAACTTTCTCCCAATTCTACAAGTGAAATTTCTTTGTACCATTGGATTCCCCCCCTTGCCGCATTAATCTTCTGATTTCTTTCGTGACCTTCTTGATGACGCTCTTGGGGGCTAATGAAATTGAGCTGAAATATATAGGATATGGCGAGAGAACTGAGTTAATCAGAACCAGCTTGCCGGCCAAGTTTAACCATCTAGAGCCCCAAGAAGAAATTTTTAATTTAATTTTGTCTATTAGGTTCTACCAATCCACCACTTTTTTCTTCCCTTCGAAAATTGGGATTCCTAGATATGTGAAAGAATTCCATGTGGGACAGAAGTCAAAGCCAAGGATCCGCGCTATTCGGGCTGAAGTTCCAGTCGAGCAATTCCAGCTTTAGGATTTGGATTTTAACGAATTGATTTTTCCATCTGAGGCCACCATGACTGCCACCCTCTGACACTCTGAAATGAATGCATCTGCACTACCTGTCTGCTTGAGCTGTGCCAACTCTCTAAAATGCACCTCAGGGTCCTTTCAGTCAAATCGCTCAATGAACCTCTGTGTAAAGTCCAAATATGAAGTGATGGTGTTGTGACCCAACATCACCAACCCGTGGTACCACCACTCATGGGCCTCTCCATCCAAATGCAAGGTAGCCAATTTAATGGCATCTGTCTCAATCATGGGGTTGAGCTGGAAGTATGTATCCAACTTCTGTACCCAATTCCGGGCTGGGCCACCCCAGGTACCCTTAAAGGTAGGGATAGTCAATTTCCTTACGGTGTGTTGTAACTCATAGTTCTGGGTGAATGGCCTATTGTAAGCTTTGGGTCTGTTCTTACTTTTAATGTGGCAGAAGTCAGTGAAGGTCATGGATGAATGGAAGTCATCTCCTAAAGCTCTGTACTCTCTCAAATAGGCACTCATGGATTCTTCTGGTTCTACTTGGGCTAGAGGTACTACAGTTGGGCTCTCTAAGAAGTGAGGCATGGTAGGTCGACATGGCTTGTTGTAAAGGTGAGGATGGCTCTGCATGTTGGTCTATAAGTGTTCCCCACTACTACTGGTGGATACCCTATCACTATTGGGAAATAAAGGGCTGTGTGGGGTGGTCCCATTTTTCTCTGTCATTTGTCTGAAGGTACTCATCATTTCTTTCTGTCCAGTAGTAAGATCTTTTATAACATCAATGAGGCTATTGAAAGTTGTTTTATCATCCTCGGCCATTGTTTCTTTACCCTTTCCAAACTAATACTCTCTATCCCCCAGTTCTATATCCTCTAATTCTTCTTCTCCTCTATCACTGTTTCTAAACATCGGTCTCTGGTAAGTGATGTTGTATGAGTCTTCTGAATTCATTTACAATTGCATGCTCCCACAGCTGGCAAGGAAAAAAGCTCTGATACCACTGTAATATCCCAAACTGATATTTTTCTTTTTTTGTGGTACTGTAGATGGCTAGTAGGCTTATGTCTAAATAGAATATGGAAGTAAACCCTGATCTCGGCATGCATGCATTTGCATGCAGATCTGTAACCCAAATAATACTGAAATGCTAGAAAGTAGGAGGAAGTATTGCATGTACATACCAGTATGTAGATTTGCTGATGTCGATGAGGATGATCCCCACATGCGGGAATTATGCCGAATAAATAATATGCTAAGGCAAGTCGTCCTCCAGGTGAGGAATGCGCCCTCGTCTAAGCTTAGAATGCTCCTCAATAAATGGTAGATCACTGATGAAGCTCCAGATAATCTGCAATAGGGTTATAGTGCCCTTCTGAAGATGATGGAAGATGCATGCAAAAGAAGTGATGGCTCAATAGCCCAAAACGTGAGTGTCCTTCCAAAGAGATTCGCCCTCAGGCATGCAAACGTCCTCCAATACTGATAAGCGCAGATAAATCTCTCAAAGGTCCAACTGAGAAGCCCTTCTTCTAGAGGAAGAGTAATAAGGGTGCTCTGAGAAGAATGAAGGCTGCATGCAGGAGTTCTGCCTCCTGTAGACTGGAATACGAATAGGTATGTCGCTGAGCAATGCACCCAAACTAGGATAGTGAATCACCTCCAATCTAGTAAATAATCAATCTCCTGCAATAACTGATGAATAGAACCTGATGATGAAGCAATGTTGAATCGATGTGATCCAACATGATGATGAACTAGGGCAGATAGATTTTGCTGCCGAAATACACCAGTTAGCTGCGCATGCACTCAACCCCAACTTAGCTCGCTGAGCTCTCCAATTCGAATCCTCAATTCAATAATCATATAAGTGTGTTTCTCCATTCGCTTTACCTCTCTTTTATAACACTCAACTACAGATAAACTAACTTTTGACCTAATTAGGTCACTTTACCTTCTAATTCGCAGTTGACTTGCATGTCGGTGCCAGGAGACTCAATCAGGTGCATGCATCATGAAATAATGCTCAGATCTCATGCATGCAGGTGGCCTTTGGCTCTGGTGGCCCTTGTCCACCTAATGATGATATAATATCAATGCCCTAGATCTTCTTATATGGCATCAATCCTCAACTGATTCCCTAACTGTCAGTGCCCGCTCGAACCTATGGGAATCATATAGGTTAGCGAGATGGTCCCTGTTATCACATATATAGTAGCCGGACTACCATACATTTTTTGTCAGATTCCAGTACAATATTCAGCCAGTTCCCTTGCATTGACATGCTGACATGAGCATCTACTATGGATCACTATCAAATTATGGACAACAGTTCTATTTCCCATGCCATGACTGAGTCTCAGGACACTCAGAGAGATGACCGATGTATCTAGTTAGCCATTTGTACAAAGCAGTCAGTAGTGCCCAGAGTTACAGCAGTAGTTTCAGAGGACAGATGATGGCTCAGATGATGAGCATTCAGGTATATGACTCAGTAGGTATATTATGGTGTTGTGGTTATATTGCTTTTATTTCCATTCTCTTAGCATGTCTTAGCATTCAGTATCATCATCTGGCGATCATATAGATATATGGACCTGGTTGTAGTATATATATATATCATATTTGTCCCTACTCAGACTTAGAAATTCTTGGCCTATACTCATTGGTTTTACCCTCCCTAGGGAGAATAGAGGTGATCATTCCCACCATACTTTGGCTTGCTAGTGTTGGTCTCATTATTCACTTTTTTCATCCATCCATGACTTACCCAGTTTGTTACTTACCTTGACTTACTACTTGACTAGTGGCATGGAGGACCTTTCCCCGCCGTAGTCTCTGTATTGGATGAGCTTCCCTGTTTATTATGTCTCGGCTTTGAGTTGGTGACAAAACTTACCTTTGGTGAGTTGGATTTCCTTCTGAAGTCCCCCTAGTCACTAAAGATGTTGTTGGCTAAACCTGAAACTTTTAGTGCTGCCATGAATACAAAGTATGGAAATAAAATGTTGTATCTTGTATGAAAAGCCCATTCATGCAATGTGTTTCTCAACACACATGAATGAAAGGCAAGCCAAATGAAAATGGCTATGAAATATCAAATGTTATATCTATTGTGAAATGTAAATACCTAGGTAAACAAGCTGTCTATGACACACCTAGAAGTGCTCAAGTAAACAAGTGCCTTAAAAACACACCTGCAGCAAGAAGCCTTATGAAATGTAAATCTATGCAATGTGTTCATAAATTCACATAGATCAAAGGCTATGGAAACTTTAGGCCCAAAAAGCAATGGAACTTAAACTCTATATCAAAAAGATTACTGGCCTCATTTGTATTATGGATTGTGCGCATTTGTCAAGGTGAATAAACACTCTTTGAACAACTTACCCATTTGTGAGACACCGACATTCCCTGTGTTATTGCTTGTCCACTATATGCTATGGTGTGTATTCCCTTTTCCATTTCCAAAGTGTCACAATGTTAAGTCAGTAAGTTATCCTTTGACCTAGCCATGTTATTCTTAGCCCTCACCCTTCACTAGCAAATTGATCACAACTATGAAGTGAGTATGACCTTGAAAGTCTTGTCTGAGTAATAAATAATAATTAATGACCTATTATATTTGGATTTAGATAGCCAGTAATGATTGCTATTTGTTATAATTGCTATTTGAATGGATTGTAAAGCATGTTTTAACCTTTGACACCTTGCAGCAGCTTGATGGCAGTTTGAGTTATATTTTGGTCATGTTGACTTGTTCAAACCCAGTTTGACCAAATGTCAACCACAGGACATGAGGTGGCAGACCATAGATGATACAGATAGATGATATATGGTCTGGTACAAGTCACCATGGTGGGTTTATGCAGTGGTTTTAGGCCTATGATGATGATTTGGGCTTTTCAGCACTTTTACAGATTATTATTATTTGGTCTACTGGATATGATGAGCATTTATTTTTTACCATGTAGAGGTCCATATCGTGTATGAGTACACACTTTAGATGGATTTGGACCTTTTGAGTCCAATGAGACAGTCTGTTTTTAGTCCAAACAGTTACAGTGATGTTTTAGCCTCAATTGGCTATCTTAGTGCAGTTTTGGCCTGTCAGAGGCCCTGTCAGAGCAAAGCAGAGATTTGATTGGTTCACCTAGAGCGTTGTTGATGGAGGGGGTGGTCCAGCCACTTGTTATTACCATATTACCCCCCTCCCAAACATCCTGGTGGTCTTACTTTTTGGAGCCAGGCACTCGAGGGGGCAGTTTGGGTAGTTTCACACTTCCCAGGCAGTCCAGAAATGGTGAAAATGGCTACAGAGGAATTCGATTTGGGCTACTGAGCCAAGGTTATGGCATGGGATGATTTGCGATGGTGAGTGGGATGTCTTCCACAACTTCTCCAGCAGTTTCAGCTTCATCGGGACCCACATCCATCACTTATGGCATTTTTTTATTATTTCTGGAGCCTTCCAAGGCTCACAACTTTCCCAGAGAGGCACGATTTGGTACTTAAATGATTATTTTGACGACATTGTGCTATGGGGATTGACCAAGGGTGTTAGAAATTACCCCTTGGATCCACCATAAGCTATTTCTTATGTTTTATCATTGACATTTGGTAGGACCCCCTTGTTATGGGTGATTTGTCCATTATTATATTGTATTAGTGGAGTTGATCCATGTATTTGTATTGTTGAGCTCATCTCAACCATTGATTAGATCATTTGATCTTTTAATCTTAGCCACTCGTTCAAAAAGTGGATAGGATTATGGCCTCTCTCCATCCTATTTAAAGGAGAGAACTTCTCATTGTAAAGGGTCTTTGGCTCTTGGAATCTTGATATAGAAAAAAATTTCTATGGAAAATCTTGTGGTCTCCTTTGAATCTGGTGTTCTTCGATGGTGATTGTAAAGTCTACTGCATCCTAGCATTTGGGTATTTGTGGTAAGATCTATCTTTTTTGGAAACTTTTGTCTTGTCTACAGGAGGGCGACTTCACTTGGGCGTTTTTGTAAGGCTTCTTCAACTCGCTCCACTTGGCATTTGCTTGTATCAGGGGGTTATCATTAGTATCATTGTGATCTATGCTATCTTTCTGTTATTTCTCTTGTGGCAATAGTCTTATCTCTTGTTCGCAGTAAATCTGATATTGTTGACGTTTATTGTGCAGGAGGGAGGGCACATTGGCTTCCTTGGGCAAATCGACTTCATAAAAAACTACTTCAAATTGCTCCAAATTGATCAGGTTTGCATAGTTCATCATCATCAAGGCATCTACAAGGTTATCCAGGTAAGATCCACAGGTTTTTCCTTCTTGTCTTGGTTCCAATCCATTGGCATAGCTACTTCATTGATAAAACCCTCATATTTCAAACCCTCATTTTACAATTTCTCAAATCTAGCAAGATCTACTTTGCTTTTCGGTATACAATTTAAAACCCACCTCTATAGCATCCACGACAATTCGGATCTATAGTTTGGTGTGGATTAGCCTTCATCTGACCCATTTCCCAAGGCAAAGTAGTCTCTCCAAGGGAGGTCGCACTTCCTAGGAGGGGTGAGTTTGCTAAGATCTAGCACCTGGGTAGGTGAGATCCCACTTGATCCTTCATCTACACATTTGATAACCTACCCCTTGTGTGTCACTTCAGTGATTTTCACCTTGTGGGCCCCATTCCTCATTTTGAGGGTTGAGCCCCACTTGGGTCACTTGGTGATACATTTCAATCTCAGATCTACTGAGATCTAGCCATTGGATGATCCTAATTTTTAAGATCCACCTAGCTTGACACCTCAACATCCCTCATCTATAATTTGGTGGTCATCCGACTCCATTTGGCCCATTTCCCAAGTCACTAATCTTCTCCAAGCCAATTCGACTTTCCTGGATTGTTGGGTTAGCTTGTGGTTTGATCCTTGTCCTGTTTGCTTGAGTATCTTGACATTGTCATATCCTTCCATCAAGATCATCTTTGGTACTGGTTAGCCCTGATTTAATCCTTAACTACCCTGCATTGGACACGGTTCCCAAGGCAGTGAATTTTCTCATAATTGACTAGTACCCTAATCCTGGATCTTACTTCAAACATCACAAGTCACTCACACATACATATTGGACCAAAGCCACACTGTTTAAAACCCTTGATCCAACCTATTACTCATCTTGTGACTCAATCCATAGATCTAGGGTCCACCATACACCTTACGTACTTCATCTATATTTGATTTGATCTGGTGTTTTGGTCTGATCTCTCCTATCGGGAGTAGATTTGGGTCTCCCCCTTTGTTGTCTTGGGCTATATAACATAAAGTGAAGATTGCCTCGATTGGCGTGACAACTATCCATTGGGAGTCGAGGCTATCTTGGTTGCACCTCTTTAGTTGCCTATTCCCTCTGCCATCCATCTTGGATCCACATCTAGGGGCAACTACAAGTTAGGTGATAACATTTTGGCGCCGTTGCTGGGGAGGTAGAGGCTGACCTTAGGTGTCTGCGATTATCCATGCATAACTCATATCTTATCGGATACGGATTAATCTAGATGGGTATCATTTCAATTCTTAATTAAAGCTATATCTATCTGTTTTTCACTTACTCTCTCCCTGCACTTCAAACGACATACATCTTGATAGAGGAGTTTAAAAGTCTACTTGGCGACTCCGAATCGTGACTCCGCTGAGGAGCGAGCCCATTTTCATCCATACAATACTAGAAGTAAAACCAATCTAAATCAAGTTGAAGGAACCCCGCTTACCTATCACAAAAGAGACCCTAAAGCCCAATCATCTAACTTCTTTTGGAAACTTGTTAACTCAGATTCTCCAAACCGTGTCTTGGGATCTCCTTTGTTTAATTCGGTTCCTCCCTCATCCCCTAATTCAAACTTGAACGTAAATCCATCAAATCCAGTGGCTAGAACTAACACTAGTGGAAACCAAAACATTCCTCCTCCACAAAATCCTAGGATTTTCGGAAGGAAGGCAAAGCCATCTCCTTTAGACTTTTCTCAAATCCAGGGAGCCCCTCATGAAATGCCTGAAAAGTATTTTGAAAAGGTTCCCAAATTTGACGGAGTGTCTGCTATCACCATAGAAGACCACATTGATAAAGTTTGGGAACACATGGAAGCATATGGAGCATCTAATGAAGATGTCTTCATAAAGGGACTCTTGGCATCTTTAGAAGGAGATGTTCGGAAGTGGTTTGACAGGTTGCCTGCTTCATCTATCGATGGGTATGACAACTTTGTCGCAAAGCTTAATAGTGAGTGGTCCCAAAAGTTAGATGGGAAATTTCTCTTCCATCAACTTTTCGACATTAAGAAGAGAGAAAATGAAACAGTACATGAGTTTAACATAAGATTCGACAAGACTGTAGCTATTATTCCTGAAGAGATTAAACCAAAAGATCAAGCAATTGTCATTCATTACTTGAATGCATTTGAAAAATGGCTTGGTTATCAACTAAAGGATAAGAACCCAAATGACTTGAAGACTACCCAATCTAATGCAAAGATGGCTGATCAAAATGCAACATCTATGGGGAAACAAAACTTTTTTGATCACTTTACCCCATCCACTTCTAGATCTGACCCTGGACTTCGAAAGCCTAAGGAACCTGTGAGTGAACCAAAGGAATCAAAGGATACGCTAGAAACTATGCAAGAGATGATGAGACAACTAGCTGTCCTAACTAAAAATGTCGCAAATTTGAATGATCCTTAGAGACATAGAAATCCTTATGGCCCTAAACCTTACTAGAATAACAATAGGATGCCTGAGGGGGATAGAGATAGACGTCGACCTGAATACCCAGA
This sequence comes from Larix kaempferi, assembly GCA_027924585.1. Taxonomy (NCBI): domain Eukaryota; kingdom Viridiplantae; phylum Streptophyta; class Pinopsida; order Pinales; family Pinaceae; genus Larix; species Larix kaempferi. The sequence goes on along the minus strand of BSBM01000055.1, from coordinate 41,395,077 downwards.
AAGTTCTGAAAAGAAGAATGTGAATTGGTGTGATGAAACAGAAGAAGAACCTTCCGACACCATTTGCCCTAATGACCAACCAGACAACAACAACTTTATAAATGACTTAACCTTTGATGAAGATTTTGGAAGAATCCTTCTAGAAGAAGAGCCATGGGAACACGAAGCAGAAATAATAGAAGAACCTAGTTCCTCATGCTATGCCATAAATCTCCCTCAACATAAGGAACAACCAAAGTATCAAATCTATAAACGAGGGAGTAGTCCTCAACCTTCTTTCCTTGACAAACACAAAAAGATTAATGAAGACAAGGAGGAAGAAGAAGATCTTGCAATAAATGATTATGATTTAAAAATTGATATGAAGAAAGAGTTAAGCAAGATAATGTGTAACATCCCTGTCACTGAGTTGATGAAAGTGCCCTCTGTCAGAAGCCAAGTAGAGGAATTTTTCGATGGCATTGGCCAAGATAAGACTCCTAAGGTTGCCTTAGAGTCCTGTCACATCCAAAGCCTTAGCGGAACACAACCTAGCAAAATTGAAAAGAATCCGCCAATAAACATCCATTCTGCTATTTATGAAAGAAAGAACGGTGGTCACCCTCCATTTTACCTTACCTTGCACATTCAGAACATGCTCCTTCATAACTGTATGTTGGATTCCGAAGCAGCCATGAATGTCATGCCTTTACATGTCATGAAGGAAATGGGATTGGAAGTGACTAGACCTTATGGGAATGTCTGTGCTATAGACTCTAGACGAGTGCAGTCTTATGGTTTGATCAAGAACCTTAGGACTGATCTTTTTGCATGTTCAAACATTTCCACTATGATGGATGTAGTTGTCATTGACCTGCCCCCAGCATATGGAATGCTTTTATCTAGGAAGTGGGCAGCTAGGTTAGGTGGATACCTTATGATGGATCTCTCATTTATCTGTGTGCCAAATGCTGACGGAGCCTTCATTAGAGTAAATAGAGAACCTTGCTATGACAAACATCTAGAATCATTTGATGAAGGGATAAAAAACACATATGGGGATGAATTGCTAAATAATGCAAAAACCAACTTTGTTGAAGATGAAAATGAACTTTGGGAAGAGGATCAAATTGAAAATATGTTCATGGTAATGGAAGATTCTGATTCCTCTTTTGAAGAAGAACAAATAGTTGAATTGGCTAGAAGGATAAATTTGGATTTGCTTAGAAATGAGTTTGCTGAAGAAATTGATGAACTAAACAGAAATGAAAATCAACCTCAGGTTCAAGAGCAAAGCAACGTAACAAATCAAGAACAAGTCATTGAAAATCAAACGCCTGAGGTAGTAGTTGATGAATTTGATGACATTGGGAGGGGAGAAAGAATTCCTTTTATTGTTAGAGAGTGGTTTGCCTTAACTGATCATAATAGAGAAAGGGAAAGCCAGGGGCTTCCACCTATTTATCCATGGGAGAACCGTCCTGCAACAGTCGTTGTAGTTGAAACAAACAATGAATCCGATGTCTCTCATTATTTTGATGTAGATGATTCCTTATCCCACCTATCTCTAGAAGATGACAATCTAATTCAAGTTCATGATAATTCTTTAAGTTGGGAAGAGGATGCCTGAATTAATGATGCACCTGAAGGAGACTTTAACTTAAACAATCTTGCTATTTTTCAAACTCCTTCAAATTCTCAAAACCATGTTTTATCTGCATATCCTCATATCCCTGATTTTCTTCTGCCACCCGAGTCGTCTAGTCATCATACTCATGATCCTTCTCAATTTCCTAGTTCTTTTGCATCTTATTCTGAGTCAGTTTCCACCAGGTTGGAAAGCATGGTCATTCCAGTCCCTTCAGGGGAAGGCTCTAGTCATAATACCGTCATATCCCATGAGCCACCTCCCTTCGAAGAACATAGAGATTTTTGGATTGTTGGTGAAGTTGTTAAAAATGTTGTGTCTCCTCACGAGGATGAGCCAAATCAAGTAGTCCAAGAGACGAGAAGAGAAATTAGAGAAGTCCTTGTTGGCAGGATTGCCATTTCATTAGATGGTGGCCCACCGAGAGTCAATGCAGTTCCTTCTAGGAGGAGCTCAAGGATTGTCACACCTCAACCGCAGAACCCTGCTGAGATCCACACTATGCCTACCCGCAACATTGGAGTTATTCCTGAGTCTGTAAATTGGAATAGGTTTCCTACAGGAAGTCAAGTCATCATTCCCAACCACTTATTGCACATTAGATCGGGACAGGCTGATGACTTGTGGGTTGGACCTTTCACAGTAGAGCGATGCATTGATGGCATGTGCTTTCTGACCACTGGTAGTGGACAACGTATTTTATATCGTGTAAATCAAAGGGATTTAAGGCATCATATCCCTAATCCCACCTAGTTGGGACTTCTCCGCTTGCCTTGCCTTGCCTTGCCTGGTAGAAGAGAGTAGGTAGGAAACTGAATAAGCCTGCTTGGGCAGTAGTTAGTCTTTTAGCCATTGAGTCTGGCACCTTTTGTCTTTTCCTTAAGCTCCTTTGAAGCTTTTTAGTTTAACTGAGTACTTGTGATTTTTTCTTTTCCTGCACAATAAATTTTCAAACTTTGCAAGTTATGTTAGTAGATTAGTTTTCTTGTAACCATTTTAAAATTTCTGTTATAGAATAGACTTTATTTCAGTTTGATTTTATATATTTCCCACACATGCTCCATGAGGTATTCTAGTGTTAGTGTACGCAGATACAGGTGCAAAATAAATAAATAAAAACTGAAAGCAAAAAGGTAGAGTGTTGGATCGAGGATTCGAGTAGCAGAGTGCGAGGACAAGAGATTCTGAGGTTCTCAAGCGCTCTTTTCAGCCAGAGCCAGATGTTATCATATATATAGTAGCGGGGCTACCATAGATTTTTTGTCAGATTCCAGTACACTATTCAACCAGTTCCCTTGCATTGAGATGCTGAGATGAGCATCTACTATGGATCACTATCAAATTATGGACAGCAGTTCTATTTCCCATGCCATGACTGAGTCTCCGAACACTCAAAGAGATCACCGATGTAGCTATTTAGCCATTTGTACAGAGCAGTCAGTAGTGCCCAGAGTTACAGCAATAGTTTCAGAGGACAGATGATGACCCAGACGATGAACATTCAGGTATATGACTCAATAGGTATATTATGGTGTTGTGGTTATATTGCTTTTATTTCCATTCTCTTAGCATGTCTTAGCATTCAGTATCATGATCTGGCGATCATATAGATATATGGACCTGGTTGTACTATGTATATATATCATATTTGTCCCTACTCAGACTTAGAAGTTCTTGGCCTATACTCATTGGTTTTACCCTCCCTAGGGAGAATAGAGGTGATCATTCCCACCATACTTTGGCTTGCTAGTGTTGGTCTCATTATTCACTTTCTTCATCCATCCATGACTTACCCAGTTTGTTACTTACCTTGACTTACTACTTGACTAGTGACATGGAGGACTTTTCCCCGATGTAGCCTCTGTATTGGATGAGCTTCCCTGTTTATTGTGTCTCAGCTCTGAGTTGGTGACAAAACTTACCGTTGGTGAGTTGGATTTCCTTGTGAAGTCCCCCTAGTCACTAAAGATGATGTTGGCTAAACCTTAAACTTTTAGTGCTGCCATGAATACAAAGTATGGAAATAAAATGTTGTATCTTGTATGAAAAGCCCATTCATGCAATGTGTTTCTCAACACACATGAATGAAAGGCAAGCCAAATGAAAATGGCTATGAAATATCAAATGTTATATCTATTGTGAAATGTAAATACCTAGGTAGACAAGCTGTCTATGACACACCTAGAAGTGCTCAAGTAAACAAGTGCCTTAAAAACACACCTGCAGTAAGAAGCCTTATGAAATGTAAATCTATGCAATGTGTTTATAAACACACATAGATCAAAGACTATGGAAACTTTAGGCCCAAAAAGCAATGGAACTTAAACTCTATATCAAAAAGATTGCTGGCCTCATTTGTATTATGGATTGTGTGCATCTGTCAAGGTGAATAAACACTCTTTGAACAACTTACCCATTTGTAAGACACCGCCATTCCCTGTGTTATTGCTTGTCCACTATATGCTATGGTGTGTATTCCCTTTTCCATTTCCAAAGTGTCACAATGTTAAGTCAGTAAGTTATCCTTTGACCTAGCCATGTTATTCTTAGCCCTCACCCTTCACTAGCAAATTGATCACAACTATGAAGTGAGTATGACCTTAAAAGTCTTGTCTAAGTAATAAATAATAATTAATGACCTATTATATTTGGATTTAGGTCGCCAATAATGATTGCTATTTGTTATAATTGCTATTTGAATGGATTGTAAAGCATGTTTTAACCTTTGACACCTTGCAACAGCTTGATGGCAGTTTGGTCATGTTGACTTGGTCAAACCCAGTTTGACCAAACGTCAACCACAGGACATGAGGTGGCAGACCTTAGATGATACAGATAGATGATATATGGTCTGGTACAGGTCACAATGGTGGGTTTATGCAGTGGTTTTAGGCCTATGATGATATTTTGGGCTTTTCAGCACTTTTACAGATTATTATTATTTGGTCTGTCGGATATGATGAGCATTTATTTTTTACCATGCAGAGGTCCATATGGTGTATGACTACACACTTTAGATGGATTTGGACCTTCTGAGTCCAATGAGACAGTCTGTTTTCAGTTCTGAGCAGTTACAGTGATGTTTTAGCCTCAGTTTGCTATCTTAGTGCAGTTTTGGCCTATCAGAGGCCCTATTAGAGCAAAGCAGAGATTTGATTGGTTCACCTAGAGCGTTGTTGATGGAGGGAGTGGTCCAGCCACTTGTTATTACCATATTACCCCCCTCCCAAACAGCCTGGTAGTCTTACGTTTTGGAGTCAGGCACTCCAGGGGTCAGTTTGGGCAGTTTCACACTTCACAAGGCAAGCCAGAAATGGTGAAAATGGCTATAGAGGAATTCGATTTGGGCTACTAAGGCAAGGTTATGGCATGGGATGATTTGTTATGGTGAGTGGGATGTCTTCCAAACCTTCTCCAACAGTTTCAGCTTCATCGAGATCCACATCCATCACTTATGGCATTTTTTGATGATTTATGGAGCCTTCCAAGGCTCACGACTTTCCCAAAGAGGCATGATTTGATGCTTAGATGATTATTTTGATGACATTGTGCTATGGGGATTGACCAAGGGTGTTAGAAATTACCCCTTGGACCCGCCATAAGCTATTTCTTATGTTTTATCATTGACATTTGGTGGGACCCCCTTGTTATGGGTGATTTGTCCATTATTATATTGTATTAGTGGAGTTGATCCATGTATTTTTATTTTGAGCTCATCTCAACCATTAATTAGATCATTTGATCTTAGCTACTCATTCAAAAAGTGGTTAGGATTATGGCCTCTCTCCATCCTATTTAAATGAGAGAGCTTCTCATTGTAAAGGGTCTTTGACTCTTGGAATCTTCATATAGAAAAACTTTTCTGTGGAAATTCTTGTGGTCTCCTTTGAATCTGGTGTTCTTTGATGGTGATTGTAAAGTCTATTGCATCCTAGCATTTGGGTATTTGTGGTAAGATCTATCTTTTTTGGAAACTTTTGTCTTGTCTACAGGAGGGCGACTTCACTTGGGCATTTTTGCAAGGCTTCTTCAACTCGCTCCACTTGGCATTTGCTTGTATCAGGGGGTTATTATTAGTATCATTGTGACCTATGCTATCTTTCTGTTATTTCTCTTGTGGCATTAGTCTTATCTCGTGTTCGCAGTAAATCTGATATTGTTGACGTTTATTGTGTAGGAGGGAGGGCGCATTGGCTTCCTTGGGCAAATCGACTTCATAGAAAACTACCTCAAATTGCTCCAAATTGATTGGGTTTGCATAGATCATCATCATCAAGGCATCTACAAGGTTATCCAGGTAAGATCCACAGGTTTTTTCTTCTTGTCTTGGTTCCAATCCATTGGCATAGCTACTTCATTGATAAAACCCTCATTTTACAATTTCTCAGATCTAGCAAGATCTACTTGGCGTTTCTGTATACAATTTAAAACCCACCTCTATAGCATCCACAACAATTCGGATCTATAGTTTGGTGTGGATTGGCCTTTATCTGACCCATTTCCCAAGGCAAAGTAGTCTCTCCAAGGGAGGTCGCACTTACTAGGAGGGGTGAGTTTGCTAAGATCTAGCACCAGGGTAGGTGAGATCCCACTTGATCCTTCATCTACAAATTTGATAACCTACCCCTAGTGTGTCACTTCAGTGATTTTCACCTTGTGGGCCCCATTCCTCATTTGAGGGTTGAGCCCCACTTGGGTCACTTAATGATACATTTCAATCTCAGATATACTGAGATCTAGCCATTGATCCTAATTTTTAAGATCCACCTAGCTTGACACCTCAACATCCCTGATCTATAATTTGGTGGACATCTGTCTCCATTTGGCCCATTTCCCAAGGTACTAATCTTCTCCAAGCCAATTCGACGTTCCTGGATTGTTGGGTTAGCTTGTGGTTTGATCCTTGTCTTGTTTGCTTGAGTATCTTGACATTGTCATATCCTTCCATCAAGCTCATCTTTGGTACTGGTTAGCTCCAATTTAGTCCTTAACTACCCTACATTGGACACGGTTCCCAAGGCAGTGGATTTTCTCATAATTGACTAGTACCCTAATCCTGGATCTTACTTCAAATATCATAAGTCACTCACACATACATATTTGACCAAAGCCACACTGTTTAAAAGTTAAAACCCTTGATCCAACCTATTACTCATCTTGTGACTTCATCTAGAGATCTAGGGTCCACCATACACCTTACGTACTTCATCTATATTTGATTTGATCTGGTGTTTTGGTCTGATCTCTCCTATCGGGAGTAGATCTGGGTCTCCCCCTTGATTCTTGGGCTAGATAACATAAAGTGAAGATTGCCTCGATTGGCGTGACAACCATCCATTGGGAGTCGAGGCTATCTTGGTTGCACCTCTTTATTTGCCTATTCCCTCTGCCATCCATCTTGGATCCATCTCTAGGGGCAACTACAAGTTCGGTGATAACAGTCCTCAATGCTTAAGCAGAAGAGGACACTACAAATTTCTAAAGGTGAAAATGCAGGTCATAAAGCTTTTGGACCACCATCTATTGTAGAAGCAGCTGCAAAAATCATTTATGATCCTTTCCAGCCAAATATGCTTATTAACATTGCAGATTCTGAGTATCTTCCTGAGAATTTTTGTACAGATTTGCTACAGCCAAGTACTCCCTCTTATACATCTGATTTAGAGCAATTTTCTTTGGGTCATTTCCAGCCATGTACCCTTATCATTGGTTGTTGATTTTTCAGAAAATTTGCAACAATTTGTGAGAGCACACATTCCAACCCCATAACCGTCCTGTTTTTTATGATTCTTGCAGATTTATCAACCCCCTCCTTTACTTTATTTTGATAAACATATGCATGATTTGGAGCACAGCCTAAGTCCTATTGGTTTGAGGGTAGTCATGATGCTACTGTAAAATTTGATGCACTGCCCCATGATAGAGATGTTTATGTAAGCCCTATTCAATATTGGATAGAGGCAACTTGTGAAGATTCCTGCCTTGCTTGTCAAGATATTAATGATGTCACACATGCTACTAATCTCATGTATTTTCAGCCATACTATTTTAAAGATTCCACCATATATTTCTGCATGTATCGACGGTACCTTTTTTTGGCTCATGACCGAACACAAGGGAAAGACCCATAGCATTGATGAAATGTTGACGTGGCTACATTGGATTTTCTATTTCACCTAGCGTTTGTGTTCTCTCGTATTTAGAGTAAAAAAAATAAACTCTTAAGAACATTAGGAGGAATGAAGCTCATATGTAAGCATTGATTTTATTGGCATTGTTGGCTTATGCCTTGTCATTTGAAAGTCATTTGTGATCTCTCAGACTGTCATAAGCATGTGGGGTTTGGGATGGCAATTAAGCCATCCCACCACATAGTTTCTCTTTTTTCCTTCCTCTCAAGCAGTGACAACTAGGTGATTCTAAGGTTCTCATCCACTCCCAAGATGACCACATGTCTCACAGTTGGAACCAGCTCTTACCCCTCCTATTGTATGAGGGTACTCAAGCAAATGACAGTGATGACTTCATTCAGATTCTGAATCTCAACACAGCAAATTTATCATGATGTATTATTGTAGATTGTAGATTAACTAATGTCTCTACCATGGAACCCTTCTTAAAAAATCATGGGCACACTCCATTTAGACCCATAATACCCCTCAAACCTAGGTGCACTCTCCCTGATTTATGGATTCTTGCATGATCCCCTAATTTTTGGGATCCATGTCTGGAATTACCAGATATGGTGGGTGCACCTCATGGAGACATAGTCACCTAATTCTAGGAGCCAGAATCTCTGATTTATGGATCTTTGTTGGGGGATTCCTCATTCTATGGGGGCATATTCTCTTGGAGACATAATCCCTTGATTCAAGGATGATTTGCCCCTCCATGAGGCCTATTCTACAGTGGGCACACCTCTAATTCTCAAATTCTAACAAGTGGCGCCCAAGAGCTCACACACGTGTCCATCCTCTCCTAAACGTGGCACACTCTCTCATGCATGACTTGGCTATGCACCCCTCCTGCTTCATGAGGCTCTATAAAGAGGAGGCCTCTTCAATGTAACTCATGGTTGGACTTTTGGTGTTTCCTCTTCTTGGAGCCTAATCAATGTATCATTCTTGGAGCTTTTGTGACATGTATTTGAGGTACTCTCTTATTGATGTGTGGCATTTAATCTTGTTTGGAGATTTGAAAGTTTGTAAGTATTGCTAGCTCTTTTGCAAAGAAATTTCTATGTTTTGGGTTGCAGGCCATAGAAGGGTATTAAACCCACATTGGCAGGAGAAGGGTTTATGCTAAACTCTATCCTCTTTCCTTCGTATTTGTGCACATACGGGTACTAATTTTTGCATCCATTCTTAATTCGAAGGGTGTAATATTGTTCTTTTGTGTGTATGGTGCACACCCAAAGCTAGAAAGAAAGTGGATACTTTATTTGATTTGTTCCCTTGTAAAACCTAGCATATTCTTACACTTCACTAAGTAGGGTTTGATCATGTTAAATATTTTGCTTACTCAATATCAATTATGATTTATGTTCTCAACAATTCTTAAACTCATAAATTATAAACAAGAATACTAATATTGTTAACCAATGGTGCAGCGTAAATAAACACAAGAAATCATTTGCACGAAGAAAATCAGAAACTACAATGATGAACTTGTAACTCAATCCCTAAGAAAATTAGCACACTGGAGCCTTTCGGCCTTGTTATCACATTCATGTTAGCTGGAGCTACCATGCTGCAGATTGTGTGGTCATGGACCATACTACATTTTTTTTTCCAAATCAGAGGTCAAATGGCCTTAGAGGGGGCATCTTTTGTATTGAGATTGCCTGGAGCAGAGATATCAGAGGGGACAGATTGTACTTTGATGGTCCAGATCTACTACAGAGCAGTCATTACAGGGTCCCCCTTCCTTGCCGAGCTTTGCATGATCCCATTGAGAGAGTTACTTAGCCATATTGTGATGAGAGCATTACAGAGTACAACTAGTTCGCTACTTATTGCTCAGATTCAGTAGAGATTCAGTTTCAGCAGCAGGTATATGGTATGGCAAGTATAGCATTTCATGGATATTGCTCATGATGTTTGCTTTCAGACTTGTTTATTTATGATAGTACATGGACTAGATGTATGATGTATGATGTGGTGATCTCGTGCTTTATTGTGATGTTGATGGCCCTTGGTGAGGTCAGTCCACCTTTTTCAGTAGACTCCTGTATATGCACACTGGTTCCTGTCCCCATTATCGGTATAGACTTGGTCATTCGTCCTTGTAGGAAGCTAACATTGGTTCCACCTGTCACTTCCTTGCACCCACCCAACTCATCCATTTTGGTTTTCTCCCGACTTGGACCTTGATATGTGGCCTTGAGGATCCCCTTCCCCATTGACCTCTGAGCATGCCATGACTCCCTCTTTATTGTGCCTCGGCTCTTTAGTGTGTGAGATGCATTCTCAAACCTGGGATTTACTCCTGTCGGTTGCCCCCGATGTTGTAATGCAGTATAGGATTGTGTAGACTCACCGGGTGTTCCCCATTAGTCATCGAAGCATGCACACTTGCCCCCATTACTTTGCAGTATCAGCGCCATTGTTATATCTTTTGAGATATGTATGAAGTCGAAAGGGCTATGAAATGTGTGAAATGAAATGAAAATGTAAATGAAGCCAAAAAGGCTATGTATGAAAGTGAAATCTAAAGTCCAAGAATGTGTTTTTCAACACACACAGACACAGGCCAGCCATATATATCAGAGCATTGTATTGGTTATTTCCTCACCTAGTCCTACGGGGCAAGGAGGTGAGATGGAGTACGAGACAGCTATGCGAATTGTCCCCTAGAGTCTCAAGTTACGGTTTGTCGGAAACCCAGTCATGGTAGCACTAGAAAAGATCCTCACGGAGTCTGTTGAAGGCACGGATGTGAGTTGCAAGGTATGTGTTAGATGATTAGTGGTGGTTTCCCTACACTATACCCATTTGTGAGGCACCGCCCTTCCCTTGTGTTATCATGGTATGCTTATGTCAGTGGGTCTAGCTTTCCCCGTCTATCCAAAGGGTCACATGATCACCGTCCTTGTCTTTCCCCTATTTTGTCACCTTGTTTATCCATCTCACCCAAAGTTAGCTAAGTGACCAAGTCTATAAGTGTGCATAGCAGTTTTTGAGTCTTTGTTGGATGTGGTGGGCCCACCTCACCGGGGCCCGATTTTTATTGAAATATTATTTATTATGATCACCATGTCATCATAATATTATTTTAGTAATGTACAAACATAAATAAGGAAGTCTTGGCGCTTCATGTTTGCATACAGGGTTCACCCATTACCATTTTGACCAGATTTGACTCGGTCAAACTAGGTTGACCAGGCCAAAAATGAGACTGAAAAAAAGTTGCGATCAAAACTTCGATTTTGGTCATTTATCATGTATTGGGGTCCCATATGCGCCTCCAAGTGTCAGATTCAGAAAATGTTGAAGCGTTGATGAGATTTTTAATTATTATTGGTCACCAGGGACTTGTTTTAATTAAAAATCTTTGATTTCGAGCAAACAGTGCTCAATTGATGGATCGTGGTCGTTCTAGTGATCATGTCAACTATATTTGGGGTCTGCGATCGCATTGCAGCAGACGATTTGTCAATCCAGGAAATATAAGTGAGTCAAAAGTGCAAAATACATCTTTAGAAATAAAACCAGCAATTAATTAAATATGGAAAATCAAAATTGGCTAAGTTAACTATTGAAATGGTAAGTGCAATGGTTGGTAAAGGTAAGGGGGTCCCCTAATGTCATTTTTGCAATGTTTGGACACTTAATTTTTGATGTGGGGCCCTCATTTATGCCCAACTCTACCCATGGGGCGAATTTGCCCATAGAGGGACATTTTTCACTATGTAAAACATCAAATTTTATGAAAATTATGTTGTGAGACTTTGGATGTATGGTCTAGGGGGCTAAAACAACCCATAGACACCCCCTAGACACTTGTTTGCACATTGTATGGGCCCCACAAGTGGCCCCTTCTCTCCCTTGGGCGCATAAGGGCAATTCGCCCCCCCTCTCTAGAGCACTCCTCCACCATTCGATTTGGCATTTGAGAGATGATCTCAACCATTGGTTTTGGAGGGAGTTAGGTTTTGATTGTGAGCTTTCTCTATAAGAGAAGAGACTCACCCATTTGTAGTCTCTCTTGGCACATTATGCACTTGATTTTTGGACTGATATAGAGACATTTTCTCCGATTTCTTGAGATAACATATATGGATGTTGATTGTCATGATTGTTAGCTGGTTTCCATAGCTTTGTGGAGTGATTTCAGTGAGTTTTATGTCCATCTTTGGCTAATGCGAATTGCAGGGAGAGTGGCCATTTGAAGGGAGGCGCAACTCTTGGAGTGGGACCTCCATTTTTGCTCTTCTCATCAAAATACTCATAAGGGAGTTGTCTTTGCTTTAGCTTGTCAATTTCTTCATTTTCAGCCATTCATTTTTCTGTTCTTGCTTGGTTATTTGCTGCACAGGCTGATTTTCCCTTGTTTGTGGCAGGTACCCAAGGCGCAGTTGGTCATTTAGCTACTCAAACGCCCAAAGAAACACGCTAGCTGCTCAACTCTAGAATTTGGGGCTGGTCTTCAAACGATTTCATCCATCCATTTCCATCCCAGGTATGCTTCTTTTGCTTGTCTCATAGATTTTCAATTTTATTGTGTGTGTCAAGCTGGAAATTATTGAAATAAACCATAAACTTAAAAAAAAAAAAATTCACCGCTAAAAACATATTTCTTTACAAACCTGCTTCTAATATAATTTTCGGAGTCCAATTCCAAATTACAGATCATTCTGACTCCATTTTCCCTTCCCCATAGGCACTAGTCATTTTTAGATTGCGCCCTCCTTGGGCAGCTTGCTCAATCACGTAGCTAGGGTCTTTTCTGGGCTTTGGGTATGCTTGATTTATGCTCTAATTGCCATATTAATATCAGAAATCAAGTTATCATTTACTAGAAGTGGTTAAAAACGTTAATTTGTTGCTGACCTAGGTCCATCAAGTCACTTAATCAATCCTTTCCTTAGTCAGAATTTGCATCATCCTATCACTTCTAGTTTGTTTTGTGTCCTTAGCTGATTTCTAGCCATATAATTGTTGGTCTAATTCATCTATCTCATCACACTAAAGAGTTGGTCAGATTCCATGCCACGCTTATTTTATCATTTGTGTCCAGTCTTTGGCTGAAATCAAGCTTAGGGCCCACTTGACACTCATCTCTTGTTTGCATCTGTTTATCTTTGGGGATTTGGGTGTCTATTTCTGTTTCTCAACCATCACTGGTTGAGCGGGGTCTCCCCCCTTACTTGGCTACTTGCCTTGTCTGAAGCGACAAACGCCTTATCCGGTGTGATGACCGTTCTTCGAACGATGGACTTGGTGCTTGTAGGTGTCACCTGCCTGGCTGCTTTCCCTCTACCATCCCGGACGAGATATCTTTAGTAGCAGCTAGAGTCTGTGTGATAACAGGCCTAACAAGTACATGTCCATCCTAAAGTAGACCACATATCCCTTGTCCTCAATAGCCCAAATAGATAGAAGGTTCTTCATTAACCCTAGTACAGATAGTACATCCTTCACCTCCATAGGATCTCCTAACTCTAGCTGAAATTGAATAGATCCAACCCCCTCTACTGCACACTTGTCAACATTCCCAAGCTCCACATGTAGATCTCAGTCCTCCTCTGTAATACTGGTGAAGACATCTTGCATCCTCGTCAAGTGACAAGAAGCCCCACTGTCCACGAACCATGCATCCTTCACTATGGTGCCAAAATGACAAGACACTGATGAGAATTCCTTCTCAAACTTTGCAACGAACTCACTCACTTGTGTGTCTGTTGTTGCTGGAACATGTGTCTTACTCTTGCCCTTCTTTTCAAACATTGACCTACATAATGGCCAAATTTATGACATGCAAAGCACTTGACCTTGCTCATGTCCTTCTTCCCATCTTGAGTAGAAGTCTCTCCACATGTACTCTTCTTGGCCTTCACTTTGCCCTTCCTTGCATGACTCGCAAGAGCAACATTCTCCTCACCATCACCCTTCTGTTGGCTACCATGCAGAGATTCCTCTCGAATATCCTCTTGGATGAAATCATCCCATAGTCTCTCCCAACTACGCATATTGTCCCGTGCAATGATACCTTTGACAAAAGGAGCCCATGGCTTAGTAAGGCCATTCATGGCCACTCTTACCAACTCTTCACTTGTCACTGTCTCGACTCTCCCCAATTGCGCCCAACTTGTCACTAACTTGTGTGATCTTGGTGAGATAAGAAATTATTGTATTTGATTTGGACATCTTGGTGCTTCTCAGTGCCTCCTTCATCACCATCTTCTTGTTGTGGTTATTACTTTGGTATAGCTACATTAGAGACTCCCACATTTCCCTGGCTAACTTATTCCCTAATAGATGAGGGATCACAAGATCCTTCACTGCATCCAGAATGATCCTCCTGGATTTTACATCCTTCTTGGTATACTCTTCCAGTTGTGTAGCATCGATAGGAATTGTTTGGACTTGATCTGCAAATTCCCAAATCCCATTCTCCATTAGCACTAATGCTATCCTCTCATTCCAGGGATTGAAGTTGGATGCCCCCTCCAATCGGTCCTCAAATCTTAGTCCAGTTGATGTCATCCTATCCAATCAAATAACCTGAACAAAGAGTACCCCTTTTTGTGTAAACTGTAAACCCACGTCAAATGTGATTTCCTTCTTTAGAGCCAACCTTGCTCTGATACCATGTTAAATATTTTACTTACTCAATAACAATTATGATTTATGTTCTCAATAATTCTTAAACTCAGAAGTTATAAATAGGAATACGGGTATTGTTAACTAATGGTGCATCGAAAATAAACACAGGAAATCATTCACACATTTGACACAGTGGTTTTACCCTAGAAACCCCTGTTACCACCTAAAGTTTCACTTTAGTTGGACTTCAGTGAGCCGCCAGTGTTGCACAAGTCGCTTGTGCTTTTCAGTGTTCAGAAGTTCCAAGCTTGGCCTTTTCAAGGCCCCCTTTTTTTAATGTTTTGTAATACATGACCCTGCCCCACAGGGTTTGTAATAAGCGTACTAGCATGGTGTTTTTTGAGTCACTGGGTTCCCTAGGACTTAACAATCAAAGAAGGTATTCCAAGGAGTTTTTTCCCTTGTCGATTATGCTTTGCCTTTAGCCGAGTATAATCGATGAGGTTTTCTCCCGCTCCTCCAAAGCTGGAATGCCCAAAGTGGGGGTTAGGCCTTAGCGGATTATTAGAGCCCATTTCATAACGTTTATAAACATGCTAGATGCTAGAATTTTATCGTTTTGTCATGTACTAGGTTCCCCTGAAGTTTCGGTCAATTCTGACAAAAATTATTTTTTCGAATTTTTAAGCCATTTTTTAATGGTTTAATTAAAAAATTTCAAAAGGTGATAAAAGTCTTATCCGAAGTCGGAATTTGGCGCAGGGATGCTCGTTTTCAAGCTCAGAGCATCATCTTTACCCCAGTACCCGGTTTTCCTACATTTCGGGCGACCAAGAACCCCCATGGAGCAGTTTTGCCTATCAGAGCTACATTTTGGCACTTTAATGCTAAAATTGTGACAAATTGCACTATGGCAAATAATTAAAATATTAAAAAGGTGGCATTTAGCACATGCCAAATGACATGGCATAAGTCCAATAAGGAAGGCATTTATGTCCAAAGTGCAAAGCTTATGTTATATCTTGGTTTAAAGTCAAAGTTTGATTTAACTTATGCACCCACCTTCAACCTTCACGTGGGCTGCCATACGGATTTGGTGTTGGGCGAATTACAAGTTGTGAGGCCCACAAATGACATGGCATTAGTGCAAAAAAGGTGGGCGACTATAATCAAGTGGTAAGGCATATGATAAGGTTCAAGTTAAAAGTTTCAAATGCCTTTCGAAATAGCTCTCCTTCACGTGGACTTTCAACCTTCACGTGGGCCGTCCGGATATGTTGGTAAGCAAGTTTTAAATTTAAGAGGCCCACATCATATGACATGGCATTGATACAAGGTGATTGGGCCCCTATTCATAGAGACAAAACATATAATTAAAAACTCGAATGGGAAGGTTGAACGAGTTGCCCATCACGGTCCCTTCCTTCACGTGGGCCAGCTCCCTCACGATCGTACGGTTTTTTATTGAGAGTTGGTTCAAATTGATGGAGTTGCCACCTCATATGGCATCACCCACATGGATAACATTCTAATTAAAACAACCAATAAAAATCCATGACACGAAAAGCTTTGAAAGCATGGAAACATCCATTCTCACACGTGAGCTATTTGCTCAATTCAGCACCTTCCATTTTCAAGTGATTTCTTCCAAGTAAGGTGATGCATCCTATTGGCTTATGAGCTTTGCTTGCTCTACAAGTTAGGAGATTTGTCGCTTAGGGTTTTGCGCCCTAGCTCACCTGTCCATTTGCTATAAATTGAGGAGCTTGGCTCCATTGTAAGGATCTAAAGGTGGAACCTCTGCTCGTGCATTGTAATATTTTTTCTGAGTTTAATAAAGAAGGCTTTGGAGGCTAGTCTGGTGATTGTCTTTGGTTGGATCTTCATGCTTGTTACATTTGAGGTAAATTGTATCGTGTTGCATAGTTAGTATTGTCGGGATTGTATGTCTTTTAAAGGGAAGTTATTTTCTCAAAGATCTGTAAGTAATGCTTTATAGGTTGCTTACTCGTGTGAATGATGTTAGGGTGCCAATAGTAGTGTGATTTGTTGTTTGAATCCATTGCTTTACTGCTTTCTTTCAATCGTTTACACATATGCTCTTATCCCCTTGCTAGTTGTTTGCAGCTGTTTACAAGTAGCCTAAGCTGAAGAAGTCCACGAACATGTTAGATCATATCTTCATTCAGTAAATTCGAACAAAGTCTTCGTCCTACCGGTGCATCAGGGAGCTTGACTCCATTGCCGTTTCTTCAAAACACTCAACCCCCAAGGGTTCCACTTCTCTGATCAATTTTTCTTCTGCTATCTTTGGTTACTAGTTACTTGTCTTAAGATCTACATTTTATCAAGCAAATCTGAAAGTAGATCTAAGTTTACAAGTTTTCCTTTTCAAGCTTGTTTTAATCGTAAAATCTAGAGTTCTTGATAGGAAAATCTTGTCTGGGTTGAAAAGTATATTTGGCTATTTTAAGAGCTTGTCATTGGCTACCCCGAAAGAGCAAGCCAAGATCCCAAGAAACGAACTTTCTAGTTTGTGTTCTTGGTTCATTTTTATTTGTTTTTCGTTATTAGTTTTCATAGTTTTGTTTTGGGCATATTTCGCAAGTGTGGCCAAATCACTTTCTAAGTGTTTTTGGCCATTACATGACAAAAAGAGCTCGCTGGTTTTTTGGTTCTGCACATAAAAAATTAATAGACAGTTAGTTAAAAACTCAAAAAATTGCCCAAAAAACAAGTTTTTTGCATACTAGTTGCGTTAGTTTTAATTTTTGCATTTTGTAGCATTGTTAGAACACTCTTAAAGTGTTCAGATTATCATTTCTAATCAACATTAGCTCGCTGGTTTGTTTCATGTTCTTAGCAGGTTGGAGTTAAAAAACTCACAGAAAAGACACTTCGAAACTCCCAGAACCACCCAGAGAGAACCAATCTCAGGCACCATCTTTATTTCTCTTAAACATTGTAAACTGACTTGTTCCCTAATGATAAAGGGCAAGCAGTGTTTCTCTTAAGTTTTCAAGTTGTAATCAAAATAAAAAACTAAAAAGAGCACAGCAGGCAATTCCAGCGCCTGACCCCAATCTCCCCAGGGGGGATCCGCACCTTTTTCAGTTTTTCACATTTTTTCTAATTTTTTGTTTTAGGTTAGTTTCATTTGAGCAGTAGTAATTAAACAACTCACTCAAGCACACAACGTCCTCCGAGGACCCGTTTATCAGTTTTTTTTATATGCTTTTGTGTTTTATTTAGTTATTATTATGTTCTTAAAATTTAATCCTAAAATTAAACCCCCTTGTTTTATGCTTGGGGTTTAGTGTAGAATAATCATCCACTTACACGTCTTAATAAAATGAACAACGCCCCAAACCCGGAGTATGCTCTTGACTATTGCAGCTTAGTCGGAACAGTTGGCTCAATCAGAAACGAGTGCAAGGTAATTAGTGTTAATAGGACAATCCATTAGAATCCAATCCTAAGAACTCGGGAGGTTGCATGGACTGAATCCACAGAGTCAGCAGGTTCTTAAGCGGGTTCATCCTCGCCTGGTTGGACACTTGGTAAGGTTGCTAGAGCACTCAGTTCGAAGTTTAGTTTTCTTTTGGGCCAAACCAAGAATTAACCCACTCCTTAACTACTCATTTAATAAACATAAAAATAAACCAACTGAGACACTGCAATACTTTCACTGAGACTACACAAGCAACCCCACATAGCAACATTTGCAAGCATTTTTACTTTCTCGGCACTGGTCTTTAATTTTCCATGTTTAAGTTTCAATCTTGAATGTCGTGAATGCTTAACTATCTTGTGTGGTGTTAATTAATTGATTCAATTTTCAAGCAGTGCTTAGTTGTTATATTTTATCATCTCATTATCTTTTAACTCCTAGAATAGACTTTTATCTTTTAAAAGCCTTAGTTTATGTTTCATAGGGACCACCCCCCTTGGCTTCGCTAGGAGTAAGCCTAGACGGAGGAGTCGAGTAATCAGGTGACAGCACTTGACTCTCACTTGCCCCCAAGGACACACCAAGCGGCTTGAAGGTTTCTTGCCGCGTCCCCCCCAGGTGTGTATTAAGCGACAACAACCCCAAAGGGGAAAAACCAGCATTCAATGTTCTTCTTTTATTAGCTCACAGAGAAAATAAAAAATTACAATGAGGAACATGTAACTCAGTCCCTGAGAAAATCGACACATTGGAGAAATCACCCACAAGGCAAATCAACCTTGCGTCACCTTATACGGCTTCCTGCATCTTTTGTACATCCCTGCATCACACGTACGACCCCTATGTCACCTATTCAACCCCTTGCATCAACTCGTGTTGTCTCTACATCACCAAATTGACCCTCTGCGGCGTGCGCTACACATACGCCCCTGCGTCACTTCGTTCTGCCCCTACGTCAGCCTTTTGACCCCCTACATCATTGTATTGATCGCCCCACTGTGAGATTGGCCTCTCTCCAGCACTAGATCTCTCTCTACAAAATCTCTCTCTTCTCCTCAACCACTGAGTTTCTCACTCTTCTCTTCAAAAAATCTCTCTAAAAATGATCTTATGATCTTGTGTGTCTTTCTCCTCTCCTTAGGATTTCTTTTATAGCATCTCAATGACCAAAACCCTAACCCTCAATCTCCAAAGAGATGGATAGCCAAGACTAGCTCTTTAGCTTTACATAAGATTAGCCGTTGTGACTCAATCTTAAGTTCACTTTTTAGTCATTAGCCAACATTAAGTTAATAATGTGTTTTTCCTAAGTTAAACTTAGGAAAGAGATATAAAAGTCACTTAATAATTAAGTAAGTACCTAGAGAGTAAATGGACAACTTATGCACGCTTGACACCTAGCCTATGCAGAAGCTCCTATAGAGCTATAATCGTCAACAAATCAATCATGCTACCTTCCCCCTTAGTGACATATGAAACAAGGCCCTCTTAGATTTTACTTCTTTGACTCCATTTTCCCTTGGTGGAAGACACTAATCTCTTGATTGGTTGCTCTCTATCCTTCTTGTTACGCCCCATATTGTCTACAACGTACCTTTCAAGATATACCAGAGTGAAGAGGTCTTTTGCCTTTCTAAAAGGCCAAGTCTAGGCTTGTTTATGTAAAAAGAGTTGGTTTAGCAGGGCTCTAAGACCCATGGTCTGGTCATGGCAAGACCTCTTGGTTTTCATTCCAAGAAGTTTTGGCATAGTGGCATTGCTGACTATCCCTTGATGGGCAAAAGTACCCTATCATCTTAGATCATTTGTGCCTTAGGTTGGTGTCTGGTGCTTCTTGGTATGGACTCATTATAATTTATGACACATGGCTTAAGGGCTCCTAGCCACACTCATGTTTATGCTATGTAAAAGGTGATTGCACATGTAAGGGTTGTCATACCTGATTTAGCACACCTCATTCATGCCCACTTGGACCTTCATTTTCTTGTATGACCCCTCCTCTTGGTTCACATGTGCACACTTCATCATGAAGTCATCCTCTTCAAGAAGCCTTACCTTGCTAAAGGGGGAGAACGTTGAGGGATCTTCTACAGTGTTGGGGTTAGTTGGGGCATGACGTCGTCCCCCAACTCATCACTTCATTCGGATGAAGCCATTTTCACTATTTTATCATTATTTTTAGTTTTTTGTGGTTTAGTCCCCGACTTGTGGGAAAATTAAGTCATTTTACTTTTTAGTAAGTAGGCTCTAAAGTTAGAAAAGATTAGGATGCCTCATATAAGTAAAGCCTCCTAGCATTCATTTCAAAACAAGACAAGGGTTCTAGTTATGTAGTGAGCACTTGAGTGATGCACACCTCACTTTTTGGCAAGTTTCTTTTGTGATGAATGGTGGAAAGGTGTAATTTCTAGGGTTTAATATCCTACAAGATTTATCCAAAGAATAGTTATAATAACTCATTGCTAAGGAGGACTTGAGAACTCTTTCTCTTGATTTTCCCCTTATTGATGTTGATAAGATCTCTCCATTTTCTTGTTTGACATTGCTTTTGCACCTTAAAAAAGGTAAATTAGGGTTTTATTGGCATCTTGTCAATGTTGTTTGAGGAGACTTTCCTCTTGAAGGATCTCTCCACTGTGGGCCCTGGAATTCATTGTTTGCCCTAATTAGAGTTTGGCTACTTCGATCTAGTATCAGGTTGCTAGCCTTTGCCATAGTTAGTAAATCTTGAGTAGCCAAATTAAGTAGGGACGTTGATCTCGATCTTTAATTGCCCTAAGGTTGAGGACTACGGTAATATACTAATAACCCTTTCTCTTCCCATTTTTATCAAAATTCTCTTGTATATTTATTGTAAAAGTACCAAAAAAATATAATATTGGAAAAACCCTAAAAATTAGAAAAAATTATATCTCAAAAACTATTTGGAATTTGGAACGTCTGTTCGGATGAAAAAGTGGACCCTAGGCAATTTACTGGTGGACCCTTAAAAGTGCCCCTTTCCTGTGGTTGGATTGTGAGGCTTTCAGTGACCTATGCTGGCTAGGGTCGTGTTTTGTAGATTTGTTAGTGCAGGTACACCAAGTATATTCATCATTTCAGCCAAGTTTGAAGACCTAAAAAACAGGTTTTTGGGCCTAGATTGACCCCTAGAGGGTTGGACACTTGTTGGGAAACGTTATAAGCATGACCACCATCTATTTGAGGGCTGTTCTAGGGCACATATCAGATCTTATTTTACATTTTCAGATCTGGTTTAAGGTCCCTTTTTTACCATATTGCATATCCCCCTTGCCTCCGTGCCTCAAGGTACACCTTATATGGTAAGTTGGTGAAGCTTTGTTGTCATTTTATCATGTTTTCTGAAGTGTTTTAACGGCTGCAATCTTATAACGGCACTAGTATACTGAAATTTATCTTTCGTGGACTATGTGACAGTGATATAACTCCTCCCTCTCACCTAGTGTTATTATTGTGTTCATTATTTTGACTCCATAAGGGACTGATCTTCGTTGAGAGGTTTCTTGGGAAAGATGTTTGTGTATTGTTTATATAATTGCAAATATCATTCACCAAATTCTAGGGACTCCCCCTTGGTCTAAGGAGTTTACCTAATGTGTTAAGAAGCTAGGTCGTGGTGACATTGGGCACTAGCTTCTCCGGTGCTTACCTCTCGTTGCACCGGGATCCGTGACCTTGATCAAGGGTGCTATTTTGAGTGGTAACACTCCCATCAGCTTTTCCTTTACTTTATATGCTACAACCGCTTTTGCTAGGGAAAGCTCTTCATCACACCTTGCTCCTCATTGTCTTTGCCTTAGTAATCCTACCTTAGGGAAGCCTTCCTTGAGTTGGAGAAGAGCCAACAAGAAGTGTGAAGGGGATTGGTGTAATGACATTGGCCTTTCCTTTTGAGTTCCCCCAGCTAGCTTGCTTCATTGGGACATTAATCACACATGCTAGTTCGAGAGGTAACACAGCTTCAACAAACAGGCCCAAAGACTTCAAGAGATGGTGCACATCCTACAAAGGAACCTTGCCAGCACTCAAAGCGAGAGCCAAGTCAAGCCCTACAACTAGGCAAACACGAAGATGATGCCGCCAAGATAGCATGCTTAGCCAGAGAGAATCCTACTAATTATGCTTTGAGGACAAAGCATTCCTTCAGAGGGTGGCAATGTAACAAAAACAAATATAATAATAATAATAATAAATGTAGGCTACTGAAAAGTCGAAGGGTACATACCTCTTCACCTCGTGACCAATCAATGCATATTAGTACATCATCACGAGGCTCATTCTAATCATCTCATATTCTATCAATTATTCATATTCAATATATCTTATACATTGCAGAAATCTTCTGTCAATTTCATAGTGGACAGGATCTGTCCACTTCACTTTATGACTTCGCATGCCCATTGCAAGTTTCAACATACTGTCATGACTACATGTTACGATTAAATGCCAACAAACCCCCACCGTGTCAAGAACATATTCTTAATAATAGAAAATATTTAATGTCCATGAATCCAATAAATACAAGTTAGAACCCAACTTCACCTTCTTTAGACTCCTGTCTTTGCTACTTCTAATTTATGACTTAAACTTTTCATATAGCATTCCCATTGCAAGTTTCAACATACTGTCATGACTAGATGTTATGATTAAATGCTAACTTGAAATCCATCACACATTCTAAAGAAAATACTGTACCATGTCCACTACTAACCTCCACGGTGTCAATATCTACATTTGCTGGAATAGCATGCAACACTCTGCACAATAGAGCAGTAATAGCATATAAAATTCATGCCATGATCAGTAAAACTAAAATACATAATCCATCAAGACCTTTACAACCAACCAAAAGTACGATGGAAAAAATGTGACTAGCTAAAGTATGATACAAGTAACATTGAAGACACATCTTTTTACAGCCTTCCACGGCCTTTTAACATGTTCCAGTGCTAAAAAAGCAGAAAGTGTTCCATCAAGATTTATATGGTTTTCTAATTTCATCTTTCATTACTTTAATGGTTTGTTAAGATTCATTCAGAATCTCCAAGCTAATCTATTTGATTCCTGAAACAAATCAATTTCTCCTGTGTGCAGATTGAATGTTGAAAAGCATCAAGCAATACTTTGTAAGTTTTTCTTTCTTAACATGAATCAAATAAATATGGAGGTGCTTCTATTTTATGCCAATTATGTCTATATAGTTATTTACTTGAGTTCTTCCCTTTTCGGTTTTTGTGCTGTCACATCAGTTGGTTTAAGGTTTCTTGTCTTAGTTTGTAAATCTAATCAACCACATATTTGCTATCTTTTCATTAATAGTTGACACTTGTTAGCAAGCATGTTCCTAAATCAATCATGGTTTAATGCTATGTGAAGGCTTGGTTCATGCTCAAAACAACATGGCTTACTGATCAAATTAACCAGTTTTATTAGCAAGAAGAACCAATAGTTTGCTTTGTTTTGATTTAATAGGAACCATTTCCAATTGTATCCGTATTTATTGCTTGCAAGTGAAGTTAGGAAATCGCCAAAATATAACAGATATGTGTGTGTGTGTGTGTGTGTGTGTGTGTGTGTACACACACACACACACAGAAAAAGAGACACTTCAACTTCATTTATCCCATAGATTTCAAATAAACCTTCCTAACTCCAAGACATTATTTAGGTAGGGCACACAAGATCTGAGACACATTTCTGATGATCCCGAAGTTATACTATCAACCAAAATATTGACTATGCAACCCAGAGTTTTAATAATTTATTCTAGTTGGAATACAGGTAATTGTACTTGGTGGTCCTATTGAGATGATATTCAACAGCATATTACTACCAAAAAGAGTTGTCACTCTCAATGGAATAGAATTTTTTTCTGTTAATTCAAAACCATTAATTAACCAAAACACACCTTTCTTCCACTGCACCAACTAGACCTTTTGTCAAAGCAACTCCACCAACCTGCACCCAAAACAACAAGAGGAGATAGTTTAACTCTGAATCTTGAAAATATAGCTACAGCAATTTCTAAATAGATGGACACTAAACTGGAGTAGGAACTTACTAGCTGTATGCTAGTGAACAATTTCTTTTGAACATCTAAACGCCCTGCCAGTTGAAAATTTGACAATATAACCAGCCTAAATTAAAACTGAATACCACAACCACTTTGATTTCCATAAACAAAATGATGAAATTCACACCAACTAAATGGTAATAAAACAAAAAATGGGAAAGAAACATAGAGGCATCTAAGATTTATATGTTTACACTTACAGTAACAAATCTAAAGTCCACGGGCCATACCTGTGGAAAGAATACTATTTGTAATAGCCTGAGCAAGACCAACTAGATTGTCTTCATTTCTGAACTTCTGTGGATAGGACTCACTTGAATCTGGCATAGCCAATCCAGAATTATAACCTGAAAAGAAATTGTCTGGTCCATCTGACCTTTTGACAAACTCTGTGTGTGAACTGTCCTCCAACATATCCTCATAGTCGTGAAACCTATTCCATTCGAGAAAAAGTTGGTCCCACAAGAAATAAACGAACTCTACTAGACCACAGAGCCCACAACTAGAAATGTTTAACTTGACTCCTGTCTGAATAGCATACAAAACCTTATGACTTCAGATATTTCTAGCAAATCTCTTCTCATTGTAAAAGCTTACCAAGGACGGGGAGGAGGCGGGTACTCCTCTGGCATTAAAATAGAAGGATAAAATAGGCCCATGGGTGGAACCTGTCATTGTCAACAACATTAAAATAAGTACATGACAAATTACAAATCCCACAGCATAATTTAGTTGACAGCAAGCCACGGTTGCAATCAACTTTTAATATCTCATTTCTATACAATGATAAATGCTAGAACCGCAAATCTTTAATTATATAGAATTCATTAAACTTGTCAAATTGACTTATCAAAGACAAACCCAATTTTATGCAGCAGGAAAAATAAACGCTAGTTTCAAATAATTTGTTGCACCAAGAGAAGCAGGCTACAGCCCAGTATAGATGAAATGTGTAACATGATGTATGCTGATCAACTAAAAAGAAATAGTGGTTAATGGCCATAATGTAAAAGTAAAAAAAAAGTCATCATTATAATTAAGAATTCAAAAACCCAACCATGATAATAAAAAGGAATATTATAATGAACTAACCAGCATATATGCATCTTAACCCTAACCTTTTAAGTAATGGAACATTTCTGTCTCCATCTCTTTTTGATCCCTGTCACTGTTTAATAGATCCGGGGTTACGATGGATCTATGCTGGGACATATTTACAATAATTTAATCTCTCCAATTCGAATTCAAAACACATCCATTCAACATTAAAAATATGAATGGAATCAAAAAGATTAGAGAAGAGGTTCCAATCTATAATACCACAGTTTTAACACTTGAAATATACTAGATTATCATTAAATTAATTAAATGTTTTAATAGTGTGGTTGTTTGGATGGGTGTCAAGCCAAGAGGGCTAAGTTGTAATGGCCTCATAATGTAAATGTGTGATATGCTTAGTAAATATTCCAAGCCCAAGGCAAAGGGGCAACTAGCAAATGGTTACAAGTCCAAGTTGCAGGCTTTGTTATGATGCAATACTTAAAGGCTATGTACAAAATAAGAAAACATGACATACAATAAAATAAGCACCAAAATGGTTGCAAGCAGCACAAAAGGGGCTATGAGTTCATGAGAGGAGAAAAGGAGAGGGCATCCATGTGTGAATTCTGGGCTATGAGTTCACAAGAGGAGAAAAGGAGAGGGGATCCATGTGTGAATTGTTCTTGCCACGTGTCCTTTCGAGAAGCACTATCTTTTTCCTATGTTACTGTTATCACACAACTTGTAGTTTCCCCAGAAGATGATCCTATGCAGGACGGTAGTGGAGATAGGCAACTAAAGAGGTGACCTGAGAGGGCCTCGATCCCCAGGTAGATTGGTTGTCGTGCCAATCGAGGCACTCTTCACTTTATCCTATCCAAGCCACAGATAGCAAAGGGGGAGACCCTGATCTACTCCCGACAGGAAAGATCTAATCCAAACACCAGATCAGACTATAACAAGAATACGTAAGGTGAAGGATGGAAACCCTAGATCTAAGGGATGGAGTCACTGCAGAGGCTTAGGGAAGATCAAGTATTATCTTAGATTGATTCAATTATAGTAACTCTTTGATTACAGTCCCTTTGCCACTGACTAAATAATATAGATATATGCAGTAGTGTTTAGAAACAGTGTTGAAAACATCGGCAACGGCAAAAAATCGACAGGGGTTTCAAATATAATTTCTCTGCAACATCGGGAAAAAAATCGGCAAACCACGAAAGTAATTGAAAAATACAAAATAAATTCATTTTTTTCAAATTTTTAAACATATAAACCAACAACAACATCAAATAACCACATTGCCACATAAATATAGGAAAAACACCGATATATATGATGCAGTCGATGCCAAATCAAAATGATGCATCAAAGTCAATACTAAATCCTAAAACCTGGTAGTTGTCCAATAAAGGACTTGTTATCACCAAACTTGTGGTTGCCCCTATAGGTGGACCCATAAGGATGGTAGAGGGGATGGGCAACCAAAGAGGTGAACCAAGAGAGCCTCGACTCCCAAATGGATGGTTGTCATGCCAATCGAGGCACTCTTCACTTGATTTTATCTTAACCCAAGACAACAATGGGATAGACCCAGATCTACTCCCGACAAGAGAGATCAAACCAAGACATCAGATCAAATCAATGGAAGATGAAGTACGTAAGGTGTTGGGTATGATAAACCCTAGATCTATGGATGAAGTCACTAGGTGAGTTATGGGTTGGATCAAGAGGCTTAAGAAATATGAAATTGATCCAATGTAGTAATACAAGTGACTTATAAGCTTAATTAAAAGATCCAAGATCAAGGTATCAGCAAATCATGTAACAATCCACTGCCTTGGGAACCGTGTCCAATGCAGGGAGGTTAGAAACAAGATTGGGGCTATCTAGTACCTTTTGGTAGACTTGATTGGCAAGTATGACAGTATCAAACCACACAAGTTTCAGACTGGGCATCAACAACAGGCAAAACAACCTTCCTAAGGAAATGCGCAAGGGTAGAAGGATCCAGTGCCTAGGGATTGGGCCACCAGGATTCCTCCAAGGATGACGCCTTGGAGAACCCACCTAGGGTTTGGCTTGAAGTGTAAAACCCATAAATGTTTTGCCGATTTGCCAAGTGGTTAATGCCAGGGAATTTTTCGATTAATTTAAGTGAGGGTTTTAAGCTAAGTCACCTGACATGAGGACACGAGACACGAGTGTCCACAAAATACGAGTGTCCCCACGGGACATGGTGACCCCCAGAATCAGGACACGTAGGACACGTTTTATATACATATATATATATATATATATATATATATTTTATTAATTATATTAAAATTTGTCATTCACAATCACAAATCACAATGAGACACATAGATGCATGTCGGAGACTCGGAACCATATTTCTCATTAAGTCATCAAAATCAAAATGTATTACATAGATGTCAAAATGCCACTGGGCACTGGCAAATGCCAAATAGACTAATAGTCTAATAGTAAATACAAAAAAGGGGTGGATCAAGATGGAAGAATCCCATCTGTCAATGACTCAATAGTCCTCCTCCATGCCTGAATCAACAAACTCATCATTGCCCTGATCCTCCTCCTCCTCCTCTCTGACAATCTGACTAACTCCATCTGCATGTGTGGAAGATGACCCCCCCATACGATCACCCTCATCAAAAGTGGCCAGCTCTAGCACTGGATCATTAAGATCCATGTTGGCTAATGCCAACTCAGTACTGCTGTCCAAACCCATCTCATCAGGAAAGACATCCCACATCTTTGTCTTTCCCTTCGCCCACTCCTCCCTCTTCCTATAAATAAGACGAAGGTTGGAGTGCACATACACCATCGTCTCTGCCCTGGACTACTCAAACCTACTCTTCTTCACACTGTACAAGTTCCCATATGTGCTCCAATTCCTCTCACAACAAGAGGATGAAGTAACTTGAGAGATGACCCTCAAGGCTATCATCTATAGAAGAGGGCATGTTGCCCCATGAGTTGTCCACCAAACAAGGGGTTTCTTAACCCCCATGTCTCTAACCACCACATATCCTCCAAATCTCCCAGTGCCACTGGAAAACTCATAAAATCCCTCCTCCACCTCCTCAAGGTGGTCTCTATCCTGAAGTAGTCGTCTAAATGTTGTCTTCCTCCCCTCTGAGATCTCTCCATCCATGTAAGGAGGGACTCTGGATGAGGGCCCCGACCCACCACTGAGCCAATCCTGAGCATAGAACCTGGGGTTCAATGAGTGGGCCAAGCAATGCAAAGGTGTGCAATTCTTATCCCACCTGGAGATAAGAATGCCCTGTATGATGGACCATAAGTTCTCTGCCGATGTCTCATGCTCAACACACTCATTCTCCATAACAATGGTCCTCATGGACTCAATCATGGAATCCCACCCCTCATAAACATCTACTAGGATGGGCTGGTCCGTGTCTGCAAACCACAACAAAGAAATGATTGGCTCCATGATCTTGATGCTAAGCTCTACCCTATCCCACCAACCATCATCTAACACCGTGTCCTTCACCTTTTGCGAAGCACTCTGATCCGTGTTTCTCCAAAAAGACCAAAACTCTGAAATCACCATGGACCCAAGAGTGGTTTTGACCTCTCTCAACCTCTTGAGCATGATGAATGAGGAAGCAAACCGAGTATCTGCAACCTTCAACAATGAAAGATGTGTGTACTCTTTGTAGATTGTGAGGGCATTGGTGTGGTTTTGTACAAAGTTACGGATATGGCGTGCATCCTCAATAAGTTTGTCAATCCATGCCACATCTGAAGCAATAGATTTCAATGCTAAATTTAAAGAATGGACAATGCAAGGTGTCCAAAATACCTGTAAGATCAACAAAAGAAAGTATAAATAAGTCATTGAGTCTAGACTCCTAGACTCTACAAGACTACAACTAAGTTACTAACAACTCAAAATTTCAAATAAATGAGTAAATTAACAATCACATACCTGTGGATATTTAGCTTCCAGAATCATGCCAGTAGCCTTGCAAACAGGTGCATTGTCCGTGATGATTTGTACACAAGAATCAACACCTACTTCTTCAATGGTTTTGATGAACAAATCACCCATATATTGTGCATCCTTGTATTTCCCAAGAGCATCCACTGCTTTCAAGAACACCGGTCCATTTGTGGAAGACACCATGAAATTGATGAGTGGATGGCGTGTTGGATCCGTCCATCCATCCGAAACAATACTAACACCACATGTGAACCGTTTTGATCTAATTGGATCAATAATTTTATCCACCTCCTTCCTTGCCTTAACCAACAATGTGGTTCTAAGCTTCTCTAAACCAGGAGGCACATAACCAGTTGGAGCTCATTCCATTATAAATCGACACATCTCAAAGTACAATGGTGACCGTGCAACATTGAATGAGATGAAGTTGAGGTAGAAGAAAAATGCAATGGAGAGGTCTACCTCTTCTCGTGCCTCTTGTTGGAAAATCCTATCCATTGGACCTCTTGAAGTTGGCCTCTTTCTTGTTGGATAAGCAATAGCATCAACCCCACTCCTAGTGCTAGAGGGTTTCCTCAAGAATGGAAGAGGATCCTCACGATGTTGTGTCTTGCTTGCTGCAGCCACCTTCCCTACCCCAACATGCTCTTCTTTTTCCATCTCCCTCCTTTGGTTAACACTCATAGCTTTGCATGAAGAAATCCCACAAGGGAGGGCCAACAAATGGCCCTTAACCCGGTAATATGTGCTTTTGAAATCATGCTTGCAGAAATTGCAAGTCCAACACACATTGCCTCCCCCACCAAGCTTTGCTCCAGCACCTTCTTTCCTTGTCACATACTTCCACAAAGCATGGCTATAATCAGCATGAGCTTCACTAGAAGCAGTTGGAGCACTGCTAGGAGCAGAAGGGGTTGTGCTTGGAGGGGGAATAGGACGAGAGGGAATAAATGGGGCATTCTTCCCTTTCCTTTGCCCTCTACCTGCTGCCCTAGCTGGTTGAGACATTTTCCTTCAACCTTGATGGTGAAATCACACTTGAATCTCCTTCACCTGCCAAAAAAACGACTATGGGCTCTCTCTA
Organism: Larix kaempferi; assembly: GCA_027924585.1. Classification (NCBI taxonomy): domain Eukaryota; kingdom Viridiplantae; phylum Streptophyta; class Pinopsida; order Pinales; family Pinaceae; genus Larix; species Larix kaempferi. Next base: position 41,365,022 of record BSBM01000055.1, on the reverse strand, counting down.
GCTCTCCCTCACTCTCCCTTTAGTTAGCAAATGACCAAAAAAAAACAAAAGAAGGCGTTTTTATGGGCCCACGGGCATCCTTCACGCAATTTTCGTGTCCTCGAATCGGGACACGCTGTGCAGAATTCCCCCACGCGTGTCACGAAATTGGGACACGAAAATTTTCGTGTCCCCCACGTGGGGCTAACGTGGCCCACGCGACATGGAGGCCTGGGAGGACATGTCCGATTTCTTAGGTTTTAAGTGTAGATGAAGATACCCAATGGATTGGAACCCAATATTAACTGAAATAAAAGAAGATCTTACGCGGATAATCTTGCGGATACCTTGATGATGATGATCTATGCCTTCCCGATCAATTTGAGGAGATTTGAGTGAGTGTCCAATGAAAATCGATTTGCCCAAGGAAGCCAATGTGCCCTCTCCTCCTGCACAACAAACGTCAACTATATCAGATTTGATGCATCAAGAAGATAAGACAAATGCTACAAAGATATACCAAGAAGAAATCATAGCTCACAATGATGCTAATGAAAACCCCCTAATAGAAACGAGCCCAATGAAGCGAGTTAAGGAAGCCCTGCAAAAATGACCAAGTGAAGTCGCCCTCCTGTAGACAAGACAAAGTATTCCAAAATATATGGATTCACCACAAACTCTCAAATGCTAGGATGCAATAGACTTTCCAATCACCGTCTAAGAATATCACCACAAAGAAGATCAAAGAAGTGTCTGCAAATAATTCTTTATTATCAAGATTCCAAGAGCCAAAAGTCGTTTTACAATGAGAAACTCTCTCCTTTAAATAGGAAGAAGAGATACCAAAACCCTAACCACCGTTTGAATGGATGGCTAAGATTAAAAGATATAAAAGTTCTAATCAATGGTTGAGATGAGCTCAACATAAAGTACATGGATCAACTCAAAAATATAACATATACATGGACAAAATCGCCCTTGGGGGCATCCCACTCAAAGTGACTAGAAAAACACAACAACCCGCACATGGTGGGTCTAGGGGCCGATATCCAACCTCCCTAGTGTGTCCCCGTGACACAATAATAACATATGACCAACACAAGCACCAAATCGTGCTCCTCTGGGAAAGTCGTGAGCCTCCAAAGGCTCCAGAAAATCATAAAATGTGCCGGAGAAATGTGAGGGTCCCACTGAATGTTGAAACTACTGTGGAAGGGATGGAAAACATCACACTCATCATCAAAAACATCCTCATGCCATTTCCTTGCCTCAGTAGCCCAAATCGATTTCCTCTGTAGCCATTTTAACCATTTTTATGCCTCTGTAAATCCTCTGTAAAGTATAAAAATGCATGTATCTCTTTGTCTGTTCATCTGGGGCCAAATCTGACTGCACCGTCCGGGATTATGGCATAATACTAAAATCAAGTGGTTGGACCTCATACTCCCTCTGTAGCGCCCTAGGTGAACCAAATAGATCATGAAACTGCTCTGACATGCCATTTTTAATGGCAAATATGCACCAGAATGATAAATTGAGGAAAATATCAACTGTAACTGCCCGGAACTGAAAACCAACTGTTTCAATGAACTCAAAGAGCCCAAATCTACTAAAGGTGTGTACTCATACACCATATGGATCTCTACATGATAATATAATATCTCAAAAATGCCCGAACAGATAAAAACTAATAATAATTTGTAATTGATCAAATATAATAAAATGCCAGATCATCATCATAAACCTGTAACCAATGCATGGAACCATCTGGTGACCTGTAATAGACCATATATCATCCATCTGCATCATCCAAGGTCTATCCACCTCATGTCCTGTCGTTGACCTTGGTCAAACTAGGTTTGACGAAGTCAACATGACCCATAAAATGACCCAGGCTAATCATCAAACTGCTGCAAGTGTTAAAAGGTTAAGACATGCTTTACAAATCATTCAAATAGCAATATAACATATGGTAATCAATTCTCTGGTGATCTACAACCAAATATTCAATATCTTTATTATTATTATAGCTCAGACTAGAACCTCAAGACTGTACTCACTGCATGGTTGTGATCATTTTGCTCGTGATGGGTGAAGGTTGAATACTACAAGGCTAGGCTAAGGGATGACTATACTGACTTCACACTATGACACTTTGGAAATGGAAAGGGGATACGCACTAAATCATATGCTGGACAAGCAGTAACACAGGGGAGGGCAGTGTCTCACAAATGGGTAAGTTGTTTGGGAAGTGCTTATTCAACCTTGACAGATGCCTATGACTCATATCCAAGCTGATACAGCTCAGTGAGGATCTTTTCTAGAGCCGCCATGACTGGGTGCCCGGCAAACCGTAACTTAAGACTCTAGGGGACACTTAGAATTAGTTGTCCCTTACTCCATCTCATATGATAACCAGCAAGCTAATGAGGAATAATCATTACATGTACATAAGGTCGGCAATCAATAGATATAGCATTTATTAAACCATTGTTTTTATAAGACCTTTTTCATTTATATAGCCTTTATCCGTGTGTGTTAAAAAACACATTCTTGGATTTACATTTCATTAGGCTTTTTGATCCGTGTGTGTTAAGAAACGCATTCTTGGATTTACATTTCATTTCACATGCCTTTCTTTCACGTGTGTTAAGAAACACATTCTAGAATGGGCTTTCATTTAGATATACAATATAACTTCCAGATACAGTGTAATGATGGTAGCACTATCTGTTTCAGGTCTAGCCAACACAACTTAGGAAACTTAGAGCCGAGACACAATATAACAGGGAAGCTCATCAAACAAAGAGGATAGAGTGGGGGAAGGTCCTCCATGCCACTAGTCAAGTAGTAAGTCAGGGTAACAACAATAACTGGAAAGTAATGGATGGATGAAGAAAGTGAATAATGATTCCAACACCAGCGAGCCATGAGATGGTGGGAATGATCACCTCCATTCTCCTAAGGAGGGTAAAACCAATGAGTATAAACAAGAACTTCTAAGTCTGAGCAAGGACATAGATAAATAAATAATAAAACCAAATCCACATATCTATATGATCGCCAAATCATGACACCAAATGCTAAGACATGCCACAAGAATGAGTATAAAAGCAATAATAACCATAAACACATGATAATACCTGTTGGGTCATATACCTATGCATAAACTATATGGACCATCATCTGTCCACTAAGAACTTGCTGCTACAACTCTGGGCAATACATACTATTCTGTAAATGGCTTAATGGCTACATTGATCATCAAACCTAAGTTTCCCGAGACTCAGTCATGGCATAGGAATATACTGCTGTCCATAATCATAATAGTGATCCAATATAGATGCTCATCTCAAGCATCTCAATGTAAAGGACTGGCCGAATAATGTACGGGAACCTGACAAAAAAGATGTGGTAGCCCAGCTACTATATATGTTATAACGGGACTCAAAAGTGGATAGTTAATACAAACTGATATCAAATATATAAATGTATCTCATCATCATGAGTCATCTAGAATGAGAAATCTTAGCTACCTAGCAGCTAGCTATCAATGGCCTCTCCCCCTTTTACGGGAAAAGGTAATGGCTCGTTTGCCACTAGAAGGCCCTACATCGACATCAATTGTCTGAAGCCAACTAGATGGTGTAGATGTATCATCCTGTGTAGAAATTGGCACTAGTGCTGATGTTGGCACATCAGCCTCGATGATGTCAACGTAGTCATCACCCGACTCTACCTGCACCTCCCCTTCCCCCTCTTCCTGCTGCTTCTCCTCCTCCAACCATGTAGGTGCCTCACGCATAATAGGGGCCTCAGACTCGACCCTGCACTCAGACAATATGTTAATATTGTCCAAGGAAATGGCTTCCACATCAGGCCACCTTATCCAACTGGTTCATCCACAGTCGAATATTGTAGTGGACATATACCAAATCATTGAGACGTGGAAACTCCAACCTGTAAGAGGGCCATAAATAAATTTAATGAGTCTTGATTATTGAGGGTCATAAAGATATCAAATGGAAATATGAAATTATGAATAAATTATAATACTTGTAATAAATTAGTTGAAGTTCCAAGTCTAACCTTTTGCACTTTTTTGAGTGTATCTTTTCAAACACACTCCAATTGCGCTCACATCCTGAAGCGCTACATGTTTGGCAAAGGACACGAATGGAAAAATTCCGTAAATGTGGTGCTCTTCCACCATAATTTTGCCACCAAACATCTATAACAATTACAAATAATAAAAAAATACGTAAATTTCTTTTCATCAAAACATAATCCATCTTTCAAATAAATTATAAAACACATAATTAACAATTCAACTTGAAAGTTTAAATTATAGTGGCTTACGTGGCATAAAAGTGGTCATTTTGGCAACAGCATCAGCGAAGCCAAATAGTCCACTAGCATCTCAATACATCTCCATCTCCAAACTAATAGTCCTGCGAGTATCAGCATCAGGTACCATCCTCTCAAGACATGTCAAGAGCCCTTCCATCACCTCACCATCAAAATCAAAGTTGGATGAGTAAGCATAGGAAGGGGTTGAGAAAAGGGTTGTTGCATGAATGGGTCGATGGAGCATCCCTGTCCATCGACTATCAATCAAATCCCAAATCATCATGTATCTAGTTTGTCTAGGGGTGCCCTTGCCCACATAATAAGATCGAAGAGTCTATTTGGCCCTATCCATGGCCTCATACAAGTAGCCCATTGCAGGCTTCTCTCCATCTACCAAGCGAACCTTTACCAAAGGTTCACTAATTTTGCACACTTCTAGCATGCCATCCCAAAAGGAATCGGTGTACACTAGTTTAGCAATGGTTGTCCCATCTTGTCTTTTGTTGAATGTGCAGTCACACCACTCATCACAAACAAACATCTGCTTCAACTCAAACTTACATTGGAGAATAGACTGAAGAGAGATGAAGCTACTGGCAAAACATGTGTTTGTAGGACGCAACAACTCCCTGTTTTTTGTGAATCTCCTCATGGGGCTAAGGACAAATGTATGGTTATATATGAATTTCGTGATGCTCCTAGCCTGATCAACAACCTCCTTGATGAAGGATATTTTTCCCATATCCTCAGGCATCAAATCGATGCAATGGGCTGCACATGGAGTCCAAAACAAGGAGGGATGCCTCTCCATTAGCATCCTTCTGGTAGCCACATAATTAGCTGCGTTACTTGTTATGATTTGGACAACATGTTCCAAACCAATCTCTTTGATGAAGGCATCCAACAACTGACACAATAATGCTGCATCTTTAACATGGGTTGAGGCATCAATTGATTTAATAAACATGGTGCGCCTAGGGCAATGTACCAAGTAGTTTATAAGAGTCCTACCCTTTGTATCTGTCCAACCATCGGACATCACCGTGCATTCAGTAGACTCCCATGACTTCTTTAACTCTTCCAATCTAGCATTGATGACATTCTTTTCTGCTTGCAAAATTGGCCCCCGCAACTCCTCAGGGGCCCTATAACCTGGGCCAACAACAGCGATAGCATCACACATAGGCTGGAGAAATGGATTGGTCTTTGTGATGCTCAAAGGTAAATCGCTCCAAAATATCATCCTCCCCATAAGCCTGTCTGCTTCTTCCTTCTCCCTTTTTTTAAGCATTGATCGATTGGAAGGTTGAGCCCCATCTCCGGTCCTTGGAACAAAAAAAGGTGAGGCCCTCATGGAAGGTGAATCAACATTTGTGGAGCCCCTCTCACTACCCTGCGTCCCACTCACAAATCTGCTAGTGCCGGTGGATCTAGCCACTCCACCTTAAGCAATTTCGACTCCATTAGCAGCTGCCACCTCCTTCTTTTTATCCTTCTCATAAATGGCATCATGGGCCATTTGCATAATTTTCGGGATTGATTCAGTGCAAATTAGAACATCATGGCCCGGAATTTTAGCCAAGTGGTATTTCAACCGGCCAATCCCCCCTTCATAGCTTGGCCACATAGTTTACAAGACAACCTTTGACGGTTTTGTCGCATCCTCGGGCTCACCATACTGCCACATTGGATCCAAGCTCTTAGGCATTTTGGAAGTGCAATATCAAACCTTCAACTTCAATCTGGGGCCAAGAAATGGAAAAAAACTAACATTAAAAATAATTTAAAAAAAAAAATCAGTTTGTTGTTAAAGGAAAAACAACTATCTAAATCATTTTTCTATCCATGGAAATTCATTGGAAAATTATGACAAGAGGCAAGAAAAAAATATTTTTGAAAACCCTAGCAAAATCTTACCAAAAATGAAGTTAAGAGGGTTGTTAAAGGAAAAATAGTCCCTCAAACAACTTTCTTAGCCACAAAAAATGTTGATAAGAGGCAAAAAATGATGGGCTTTGGAACCCCTACAACAATCTATGAAAAAAATGCATAAAAATGGGATTTGACTACATACCTTGGTTTTTTTATGACCAACACCGTTGAGAGCTTGCAAATAGATTTTTCCACCAATTAAAAATCTTTTGATGGTGATGAAATTAGTGGTTTGATCCTCTAGATCTCCTTGTTGATGTTTGCTAGCAATCTCCCTCTCATTCCCCCACAGTTGCAAAGTCAAATGAGGGGAAAAAAAACCAAAAACGCCACTTAAAGTGCGGCCCCCGACACCTAGGCGATGTTCTGGGTCGTGGCGCGATTTTTTCAGTAAAAATCGCGATTTTTTGAAAACTGTGTGAAATCCAATTTTTGGGGAAAAGTCGCAATTTTTTCAGGGCGAAAAATCGACACCCGGGAAAATCGCGATTTTTCGAGTGGTGCTTATTTTTTCGGCGAAATCTTCAACAATGTTTAGAAACACTGTTATTGTTGACTTAGCATCCATTTAGAATATGACATGCTTAAGTTCCGATGCTTTTAGTGCTTAGCAACACTGTTGGTAGGCATACTTGGTTTTGAGGACTAAAGGATAACAATCACTATGACTACAACCACACACTCCAGAGCCGAGACACAAGGTAAACATGGAGTCTATCCAACATAGAGGCATAGATGGGGGAAGTCCTCAATATCACTAGCTAAGGTGTAAGTCAGGATACAAACAAACATGGATGATAACAGATGGATGGGGAAGTGACAAATGATGCCATGACTAGCAAACCATGATCGGGGGAATGACCCGGTCCATACTACTATGAGGGCATGACCAATGAGTAGACACAAGAATTTCTAATTCAAAACAACTGAATTACTTCTACTCTAAACAACCCGTCCAACTGTCTATTTCAACCCGTTTTTACCAATTCGATTCTAAACCAGTCGGTTTCCACTAGGAACCGTCGAGTTTCGTACGAAACCGGCTAGTTTCTCAAACCGGTCGGGTTCCGTACGGAACCGGTTGGTTCCATACAGGGGCTTTATGGGGCAAAAACCCACGTTCTGAAATTTTTTTAATTAAAAAAGCCAAAAAAATTGGGCACGTCGACCACATTTTCTAACGTAATTACCATTCCATCGCTATATAATGATGTGGGTACCCTCAATTGCAATCTTCTTTGGATTTTTCTGGGTTGAGTCGTACGAATTACGGACTCGCAACAGTAGGGCGTTTGGGAGTCTGGAATCGAATCAGAAGTTGGAGCTGCACATCCCGTAGCACAGTTGGATTTTGCTCATCTCGTGGCATAGCCAAAGTTTGGAGCTACTCAAGCCTCATCTCGTGGGACGTAAGTATCTCTGTCTTATGGGCCCTCTCCTGTCACGGCCTCAAATTTATATTACACGTTGGTGGCTGCGAGTCGTTGTGTAATACTATAGTATTAGTTACCAGTCACGGTTCCGAATCGAGCACTTGCCAACTTGAAGTTGAGAATTCAGCATATGTTACTGGATGGCATTGGTACTTGGGCTAAAAAAATGCATGTGGGTTCTGCCTATAGAAAGAGCAGTTGTGGATTTTTCATCTCCCAATATTGCTAAAGAAATGCGTGTGGGTCATCAGAGGTCAACAATCATTGGTAATTGTCTCGCTCGAATGTTAGAGTTTTCCAAGGTTGACGTTCTTCGTCGAAATCATGTTGGGGACTAGGGCATTGCTGAGTGTATGATGGTTGACCCATCACGTCCTGATTGAGATTCACAGTTTCCTTTTTTGTTCACACATGCGCTATAAGGATTTGCTAGCATTCATTTTTTACAGTGTATACGTAATAACGTATTATGGACCACATAATAATGCTTTATTAGACTCTTAGGGTGCCATGGTGGTTTATTAGAGTGCCACAGGTCATTAGAATCTAGACGCTAGAGTGCCATGTTTATTAGATGCCACGGTGGCTTATTAGAATTTAGAGTGCGAGGTTTTTTAGAGTTTGATCTTTATGACTATTTTACTAACTTTGTAACTTTGTGATTATTTTACTAACTTTGTGACTAACTCTATATTTTAACTTTTTAAGATTAGTATTTTAAGATTGGTTACTAGGTTAGTAACTTTGTGACAAACTTTGTAACTTTGTGACTATTTTAAGATTAGTATTTTATGTGTATTTTATGAGAAAATGTCCCTTATGTTACTAACTTACTAACTTATGTTATTAACTTATGTTACTAACTTACTGACTTATGTTACTAACTTATGCAAGATTGCTAACTTATGGATGCACATGAATATATATTTATTTTTTGAAAATATGAATATTTTATGTATTTTTGCTCAACCGGTTTTTTGATCCCGTTTTTTTTCAGGTTCCGGGTCCTGGTGTTGGCCGGTTCGACCACCGGTCCGGTTCTGATAACATTGCTCTTTTACAGAATGCAAGCATGTATATTCCAAAGTGTTTTGTAATGGTTTTAGACACAGCTGTAAAAATCTACAGAACCTGTTGATAAGGGAATTCCTTTTACCATAATCATCATAAACAAGAAATATAAGAAAGAAAAGTTGTTATAGAGACGCATTCTTCTCATAGACCCTTTGTTACGATGGTACTAGAACCAGCGTACCTACAGAGGTGCCCCAGGGAGAGGGTGTCTTTTTTTCTGACCAGGATGGCTGTTTAACCAGCTCATTCTGAGGTAGGGGCATGGCTAGACCCTTTTGCTTCTCTTCTGGAAGTACTATGGCTTAATGGCATCGCTGACTGCCTCATGAAAGGGTTTGAAACCCTGAGCTTGGTGTCTGGGTCTTCCAGGGGTGGGTCACTGGGTCACATGCCCCCCACCTTGTTTCAACACTCCAGCGACAGTTGTTCCAACGCTGAGACTCACTCTTATCTTCTGGAGCACATCCAGCACCCTCCTAATCCTCCAGTTCAGCATCGCCCTCCCTCTGGGCCCCTCCTTCAGAGGATGATGTCATCCTCCTGGCAAACTGTTTGCTTGCTAAAAGGAGGGGGGGCGTTGAGGGTTTTCATCACTGTTGGGGTTAGTTGGGGCATGACGGCCCCCCCTGTACAATCTGGCCTTTTGTTTCGTCAAATTTGGCCTTGTTTAGCATATTTTAGCACCTAGGGGGTAAAATACCCCAGGTAGCCTAGAATAGGCCATCTTTAGATTATTTTATAGTATTTTTGTTATATTTTTAAGTTGACATTTTTTTTACCTTATTTTATGTAAAGTGAGTGTGAGATCATATAAATAAGATCTCCTCACTTCATTTTTAGACATCAACTTTTGGGATAAGATCATTATGTCTGCTATTTGCCCTAACTAGGGCTCTTTGAAGGAAGGCTCTCCTTGATGAAGGATATTTTGCAAGTTTGAGGCATTTCTTGGAAGTTTTTATTTTGTTCATGCCATTGCTAAGGTGAAGCTAGAGTTGTTCACTTAACACATGCACTTGGAGGTATCTATACTTTTTTGTTTGATGTCTCTATGTTAAATGTATGAAAGTGATGCTTGTTAGGGTTGAATGGAAGCCATTATTGCTTCATTTTGTCTTGATTTGCATTTCATTTTTGTCATTGGTCACCCTAGCATCCAAGCTTGAGCTTTAGGTCTTCAAGTCTTGCTAAGACTAGGCTTCCTTGATGAATCCTAGAGATTATTGAGGTTATCCCTAGTTGACAAGCTTGCCAAGTACCATCTCAAGGAGGGTATCTCCTCTCATTGCTACCCTAGGGTTTGGTAGGTAGTTTTCTTTTGATGCCCTAGTTGTTCATCTCTATTTTTAAAACCCTAAATCTGAGTTTTTGTACATATTACTGTTAACCTAGTTAGCCTAATTTATTTGATTTTCTGAGTTTATGAGGCTAATTGTTTAAATTTCTGAGTTAGTTGCTATATTTGATTGTTAAAAATAAAACCTAAAAATCAGACTTGTTTGAAAAATCCTAAAAAATAAAAAATAAAAAACAAAATTTCAAAAAATTTTGATTTTCCTAAAAATTCGGCCCTCCTACAATTTCGGCCCCCTACATTTTCGGCCTACCCTTTTCTCCCCTCGGCTGCCATCCTTCCATCTTTCCTTTGGCTGTCCTCTCCATCCCTCGCTGCCCCTATTTCCATCCCTTCTATCCTTCCTACCCACGCTGTCCCATCCTCTCCTTTCTGCTGCCTATCCGAGCCCCCATCCCAGGTATACACAGGTCTGCAATTAGAAATTGCAGACCATGTGCATCTCTTCCTTACCCTTATCTGCACACTGCAAAACACAAAACAAAAAGTCAAGTTAGCTCGTCAAGTTAGAATAGTTGTGGTTATTTTTTTTAAGTTAATTCTTTACTAATTATTCATTTCCTATGCACTTTTAATTATTTTTCATTCTGCTGTTATACCTCTGAAGCATACCTACAGCAGGGCCTGAAAACTTTCATTTGTCTACAGTATTAGTTTCTTTAAAGTCTAATTAATTTTGGCATTTATTGGATAGCACTGATATGCATATGCATGTTTCCTAACTTCCTCTAGTTTGATGATGCACTAAGGTTTTAACGTCTTATTTGTGAGTGCTAGTTCATTTACACATCCATCCAGAGGTCACGATTATCTTATGTTGGATGTCACTTAATGCTATTTTTTACTTTGATGTAATATACACTGGACTGGTTCACATTGATGATCGCTATTGCTGGTGTTATTTGATCATTGGCATACTTTACATGCTGGCAAATAATATTCATTGGTTTCCATCAGATGTAATTAGACTCGTTTAAACTCACATTTAAACATTGATGAATGATCTTCCCACAGGGACTCATATTAACAGATGCATAGGATCGTTTCATTTACACTTGCTATATAATGATGTTCCTTAGATGCTAAAGTGATATCTGGTTTGAATGCTAAAGTGATATCTGGACTGATTTACATACTGCTTCTTACTGAAGACATATTCACATACATATCTGAGGATTACATTTCGGGTGCATTAACTTAGTTTTTCATTTGTTCTTTGTTTGGTCAATCCTGGATATTTGTTCATAACATTGTGTTCTTGACAAACATCAACACTTGATCTTTGTATACTTACTCCCTATATCTTTTACATGTGACAAGTGATACATGATGCTTTATTGAAAGTCCACTCATGTATAGTGAGTGATATTGGTTTGACCTTACACTTTTATGGAGTGTTCTGTCTAGATTATTAACACTCGGTGATTACTTTGCAAGTGGATGAATGAACCTTATACTTTACTGATTGGTCTACTTGTTGTGAAACTGCTACTATACATATTGAATGTTGATTAATGATACAATTGGGTTGATCTTGGTCATGTAATGAATGTTCTTAATCTTACGTTGCCCTCGTTTACACCAAGTTGTTTTCTTCATGTACGTATTGACTCCATTTAGGCACTGGTCTAACTACAGGATTGCATAGAGAATACATTTTGTGGTTGTCTTAGTGTTCTTACAGGGTTGCATAAGGATACTTCTCCTTGGAGGTTTCGACTTCTAAAGAAGTTAGAACGGTGACCGAGGTGACATTGGGTCACTCTTCTAATTTGTGCTTACTGGGAATGAGCCCTGCTAATTTGCCTGGTAACACCCTTCATGGACCTTAATGCAGATTGAAATTAGTTACACTTGACTTTCCTAAAACTAAACTGCATTTTGCTCATGTCCAAGTGCCAATAATGGAATGTCACTTGGTGCTTCTCTTATTTGCCTGCGCTTTTTCAGAACTAGCAAGTGTAAGGGACGTGCATAATACTATATAGTATAGACTATCGTGCTTATAAGCAGCTACAAATGTTTATGGTGAATTCTAACTTTAAAAAAAAAAATATTGTAATTTCTTACATACATATATAATTGCTGTCCCCAACCTGCCATCCCCTGTAAAATTGCGGGTGCGCTCTAGCAATCCCAGAAACGCATCCCCCCCGTCCCCCAAACTAGTGCAACATATATATTTATGTATGCAACGAAGGAGAGTAACCCTCCTCTTGGTCTGATGTTTAAAGGCTTGTATTAAGATTGAAAAAAGTAAAACCTCTTGTAAAACTATCATGCTGCCCTGATTTTAATGAAAAGTTACTCAGAAAAAAGGCAGAAAAACTGATAAAAGCCCACAACTGATTATTTTTGGTGCACTTACATTTAGAGCAGAAAGATGAACTCTGTAAACTTCAGATGGAAGGTTTGCCTTATAGCAATGGACATCTGCAAAAGCATTCAACTCTCCATCCTGTACAATACATTATAATTCTGTTATAAAGCAAGTTATTGACAAGAGAAACTGAAACAACATATGAAATGCCTTTGCTTTTCATTGCTAATAAGGAGAAGGACCAAGATTGATGGCCTTAAAATGAGCAGATACGAATCACCATTACAAGTAAATCAAGGTACTATACAAGCAAAGATAAAATAGCAGTTTCCATATATTCTTTATTTAGGTTTTGGCATTTGACTATATGCACTGATGACTGCAAAATATGTTTGAGCAGAGATATTTTCCCTGATCCTGTAACATACATAAAATATATAAATAACATTACCTAATAATTAATAATAATAATAATTAGATAACCCAAGGGACACAAGCTTATACCCTCGTGACTAGTCAATGATATTTATGCCATCACAAGTTGTCATGTAAAACATTACTCATAGTATTCAGTTGAAAATATATATTTTATATCCTATATGGATTTCTTTACTTTATCCCAATTATTTTGGATATTCGTTATCTGAACCACTTTGGATCATTACATTGGTATCAGAGCCATTCTTGGGCGATGTTTGGCTTACTGACCAAGTTCAACACTCATTGTCTTGTGGCTGAAATAATCTGCTATTAGAAGAAATCCTTTGGCTAGTGGCTAACCTATTTTTGTTTGTGAATCTGCCTGAAGCAATTTGAATCATCTTCTCTGTTTTTTCGTTACAAATAAAAACATTAAAATAAATAAAAATAATAAAATAAAATAAATACAGAGAAGATGACTTTGATAGCTATGAGTTTCTGAGTCTGCCTGAAGCAATTTGGGTCTTCTCTTTCTTTCTTTTTTTTACTCTGTTATAAAATAAAATAAAAAAACAGAGAAAATGACTCAAATTGCTTCAGGCATATTCACAAACTCGTAGCTATCAATGTCAGTTCTATCAAAACAGCAGCAATCACCATCAGAATAAAGCAATAGTGAATCTGTGTGACGTCTCTGTGAACAATTACAACTTAGAAGGATCTAATAATTGCCTGCTAAAAGTAAAATATAAATCCATGAAAGGTTGCCCAATTGAACGACCATTGTTCCTGGTGATCTGACTTCTAGACACTACTGCCGCCATTAAAAATATAGAGGAACCTGAAGCCGCTGCTGCTGTCAATTGCTACTGTGATAATCGTTCTGTCCAGTAATTGTGAAACATTCACCTCTGGAGTAACCTCTGTCCACCATTTGTTATAGTACCATGCATATCAGGGAAATCAAGAAACCGTCGCTGTACTACATAATAAAAAAATTGCACACATTGGTTACAGTTGACTGCTCGTACCAGAACCCCTTTCAGGGCACTTCTGCTGCTGTCTAGCAGAGATATGATTCCGACCTTTGGCCCCACACATTTCAGACCCCCTCTGATCCCAACATTTGGCCAGTTAAAAAACAGAAATTTTATTTAATAAAAAATTATTCCAATGGCAAATATAAGTATCACGTGAAAAAAAACATAGTTCAGGTAATTATCAGGGATCAGTGTATAAGTAAACTGGAAACACCAGCGAATAAGCCACAGTTCCATAGTAAGGTAACTGTTGTAAAACAGGATCAGCAATTACTCAGGTCAAAGTAAAGTTTGAAAAATCGAAATCGGACTCGGAATCGGAATCGGAATCGGTAATGAATCGGTCATAATCGGTCGATTTGAATTTAATGAATTGGTTTGCTCAAAAATACATAAAATATTTAATTTTTTTAAGAAAAACAACATTTTCAAGATTCTAATTCATGATTCCATAGCATTAGAAACAAAATATGCAATGTCTACTCATGTATATACCATATAAGAGTCAATATATCAAAATGGCACAAAGTGTACAGTGCAATTCATATCTAGGAGATCGGAACTGGAACAAAATACATAATCCATGAGGCCTATAGGCTAAATGGCCAGTAGAGTCCAAAAAATAACATGTGATATAGTCAACTACATAACATGTCAACTGTGTCTGTCATACATCATCGCTGATCAATCGAAATGATCAAACTCATCACCACTGCTACGGCTATGAGTAGCAGTAGAACTAGAACCAAAAGAACCAGAAGCTGAAGGACTAGCAAAGGCATCAACATCTGGCTCGAGCTGAGGCTCCTCAGGCTCAGGCGCACGGTCATCTACTACTGCAGCAGTAGTACTGGCTGAATGCCTACTCCTACGTCGTCGTCGCCTATAAGTAAGAGGTCCTGGTCCACTAGTGCCTGCTGTGCCTGGAATATCGGGATCCACACCTGTATGAACTGATGGCATCGGCAATAGAGGATCTGAATCTATATGAGGCTGCAGTAGGTCCTCCAACTCAACATCTAGATCATCACCAAACTCTGGATCTACGGTCTCCACTACCCAATCTGAGGTAGGATCTATATCATCTAACAGAATGGGATCCGTATCAGGTCTTTTGTTCATCATCTGGTTGCATCTGAGTCGCAGGTTGTACTGCACGAAGACTAGATCATTTAACCGTTTCTGCTCTAAAAGGTTTCTCTTCTTCGTGTGAATCCGCTCAAACAAAGACCAATTGCGCTCACACCCAGAAGCGTTGCAGGTTTGACTCAAGACCCGAACTGCAAACTTTTGCACTTGTTTTGTATGATTACCAAATGACTTCCACCAGTTTGCTGCAATTGCAAATGCGAAGAGTCAAGGCAGTTAATTCAACAAATTAGATTGTGAATTTGGCTAAGAAATTAAGAATCCAGGTATTTACATTTTAAAGTTTAAACTTTAAAGTTAAATAACATAATTTAATAAAACAATGGAATTGTTTACCTGGTTGGCCATCCTCTACTGCAGCCTTAGCCACACTGTTGGCGAAGAGACCTGTGGCGTCTCTGAAAGAGGTGATTTGCCGATGTATCTCCAATTGGGTAGCCGCACTTGGGACCATGCACTCAAGGCAAGTATACAATCCATCCGCTATCTCCCCACTCGAATCAGCATCAATGTCATCTCTATATTGATACTTCGGGTTCAGGAAATACCCAGCTGCATGTATAGGGCGATGGAGTTAATTGTTCCATCTCCTATCAATGATCTCCCAAATAGGCCCATACTTGGCTACTCTATCTTTGTATGCTGCCCTTATTTGCTCCTTTGCCTGATCCATAGCTTCATAAATGTATCCCATGGACAATTTTTCCCCATCCACCAACCGCAACACCCTAACAAGTGGCTCAGTAATTGCCACAACCTCTGCTGCTTTTTTCCAAAATGATGAGCTTTTAATTCTCCTCTTAGTGTCTCTTCCATCTTGTGTGCGAGCCCAATTACTTGAATTCCATTCATCACTTGAAAACATCTTCTCCAAGTTCTGTGCTTGGGAAAGGAGAGATTGCAACGTGAGGAAGTTAGTTGCAAATCTAGTAACTGCGGGCCTAACAAGCTCCTTGCCCTATGTGTGTCTCCTCATCAAGCTCAATACCCAACCGTGGTTGTAGATGTACTTGGTGATGCTTTTGGCCCAATCCACGGTGCACTTGATCCAATCTTGTTTGCATACATCCTCAAGCATGAGGTCTATGCAATGTGCTGCACATGGGGTCCAGAATATGGTTTTATGTTTTTCCTCTAACATCCTACCAGCAAGAACATAGTTAGAGGCATTATCGGTGATGACTTGCACA
Organism: Larix kaempferi; assembly: GCA_027924585.1. Lineage (NCBI taxonomy): Eukaryota > Viridiplantae > Streptophyta > Pinopsida > Pinales > Pinaceae > Larix > Larix kaempferi. The sequence goes on along the minus strand of BSBM01000055.1, from coordinate 41,348,781 downwards.
ACATGATTTGCCCCCACCTCCTCAACAATCTGATCCAAAAGATGAAATAACAGATTTGCATCTTTCACCTGATCAGATGCATCACATGATCTCAAAAACATGGTTCCCCGTGGGCAAGATACAAGAAAGTTTATAAGGTGTCGCCCCCTCCTATCTTTCCATCCATCCGACATGATAGTGCATCCTGAGTTTACCCATGAAGCTTTGAAATCCTTCAAGTATTCTTCTATGGAAACGATCTCTTTTTGCAAAAGAGATCCCCTCAAGTCATGCATACTAGGGCCTTTGAAGCCCTTACCAGCAGCTACAACGGCATCCCACATAGGTTGGTAATAAGAAGAGCGGGAAGCATTGAATGGGATATCAGCATCATACCACCATCTTGCAATGTACTCATGTGCAACATCTCTGTACTTCTTCTTCCAGTGCTCATCTAAGGTGGGTTGAATTTCTATCGGATGTGGCATCTGAGAAGCATTCACACTGGCAAAAGTGTTGGGAGGTGAGAAATAACTTTCAATGCTACCCCTCTTTTTGGCTTTGCCCTTATCTTCTGTAGTCTTGGAGGGCGGAACAAACTGGAAAGGATCCCTAAGAGTGGTAGAAGGGATAGATGAAGAGCCTTCATTTGAACCAAGGGCATAGGTCCCACCCATCATTTCAGCAAGCCTCCTCTTCTTCCCTACTTCTTCCTCTATCTCCTTTTGCTTAGTCTTTACCTCTTCAAACTTCTTGAACTGTTCTTGAATCTCAGCTCGAATCTGCCCAATAACATCCAGTGGGGCTTCACATGCCTTAACTTGGCCTTTGATGGCAGCCAAGTGTTGTTTAAGCCTGTAAATTCCCCCACCCTTAATCAAGTTCTTGCAATACTTGCAATAAATGTCCCCCTGAACAATATCTGCATGGATCCATGCAGGATCTTTTGCTTTTGGGGCCATTTGATACCGAATCAGCCGGTTCGGTACCGAACCGGTCCTCCGAGCCGATTTGGCCACCGGTTCGAACCGGCTAGGCATCAAATCAGCGAATCGGCCGATTCCGATTCCGATTCAGCCGATTTTTAAAACACAGGGTCAAACATGCAGGACCTCCCTTCAGTAAGAAGCGTGTGTGCCATAGGGATAAATCACTATTATCAACCTGCATAAAAATACAAATCAATACCAACCGAGCTCTGTTCACTTTGCAAACACAGTAATGGAGTCTACTGCAACAAGCGTAGCATTGCCACCCCCTTGAGGAATGCTTTGTCCTCAAAGCATTATAAAGTGGATTTTCTTTAGCTGAGCATGTTTCTTTGGTGGCATCATCCTTGTCTTTGTCTGGTTCTAAGGGTTTGACTTGTTCCTTCATTTGAGTGTTGGCAAGGTTACTTTGTAATATATGCATCATACCCTGAAGCCATTTGACCTAGTTTATCATTAAACCCTGACGCTGCTTGGGTGCATACTTGACTTGTTTCCATTGTTGTATGTTTGTATGTGCTTCATGTGCCTTGTAATTCACCTCTCTTGAGAATGGACCCTTCAACACCATATAGGAATATATTTGAATAATGAATAAGAAATTATTGAAAATATAATGATAGTGCTATATAAATACAAATCCTAAAAAAACTTATAGCAACTGCTCATGCAGGAATGTATCAAATGTGTCCTTTAGATATTATTATTATTATTATTATTATTATTTTATCTTTATTACACATACTGGTTCAAGAAACACCATTGCGGAGGAAAATCGCATTAACCGTCTATTCATATTTTCCAGCCACCAAATTTTGATCAAGTGTATTTACCAACCGCTGTGGGAAATGATAACTGCAATTTCAGGGAAATCACAGCACCACATCATTATTATGCTGCCAAAAATCAAGAAGAATCTACCATCTTTTCAGAACATCACCTATAGTTGCCAAAAGTAATTCGGGTGGAAATAAACTATCTGCTGACAAGGGAGGTGATTTGTTGTGGTGATCCATTGAAAATCGCATTTCTCCTAAACATATAACTGTTTTGTTTTTTAAAGCTGCCAAACTTCAAGCAAGTCTTTTGGTAAAAAACGATTACAAAAAAGAATGGAAGTATAGTAGCGTTGACAAGCAAGTATTATATGGTTGTTTATAAGGTTCAATTAAGAGGCGGTGAGAAGAATTATTACCTTAAGAAATATAAGGAAAATTAAACACTCCTACCTTTTGTTTCTTTTAAAAGGACCCAAACTAAGGAAAGATTATTTCAAATGTACAAGTTTTGACAAAACCTATTAGTATAGGCTAGTGAGAGTCCCATAGTGGAAAAAATCAACGATGTCCCGAAAAATCGCGATTTTTTCTGGCTGTCGATTTTTCAGCCCAAAAAAATCACGATTTTTCAAAGAATCGGACATCACAAAAAATTAGCAAAAATCGGCAAAATCGACAAATATAGGGAAAAAATCGGGAAAAATCGACAAATAGGTGAAAAAATTGTTAAGCAAATTTTGACCCTATTAAAGTACAAATTTTGCATTTTTAATGCTTGACGTGGTTTGTCGATTTTTGCCGGGTTTTTTGCCGATGTTGCCGAGAAGATGTTTTCTGGACCCTTTCCGATTTTTTGCCGATGCCGATTTTTTCTACTATGAGTGAGACCTCACTAATTATCAAGTAAAATACAAGGTTATTGAAGTTTCTAAACAAAATAAAATAAAATAAATATTTATTTAACGGATCTTAAGAAAATTAAGGAAGGTTATTGAAGTTTCTAAACAAAATAAAATAAAATAAATATTTATTTAATGGATCTTAAAAAAATTAAGGAAGGTAGGTATTCTTATAAAGGTCTTCCAACCATCTCCTTTCCGATAATAAAATTCCAAGGGACTATTCATGAAAAAGACATTAACATCCATCTTTGTCCAAACAAGAAGGAAAACTACATTAACATCAACTTGGCAAATCAATTATTAATTCTGGAGCCAAGTATAATAAAAAAGAAAAGAACCTTTGGTGATTAAAAATGAAGTTAAGGACTTACAACTAAACATTGATGATTACAAATTCATATCCCAATTCAATGTTAAAACTATGCATAAAGAAGACGTTGACATAATTATCGGTTCACCCTGGCTGGAAACACTCGGCACCTTCATCCTAAACATCAAGAAGAAATTATTGCCATTCTATAAAAAGAAGAAGATAACATTGCAAGACATTACAATTAAGTCAGTTTCAAAAGCTCCATCATCAAAAGACTTCAAAAACATCTCAGAGATGATCCCTCAAGATAATCAAAAATCAGTACAAAAGATGCAAAAAGAATTGACAAAGTTGTCGCTGATAAAGATGAAGAACTTTCTCACTAAAAGAACCATAATCAAATCTTACTATCGCAAATCAAGAAGTTAAAGAATGACAATAAGTTGCTATAGCGAAAGCTAGAGCAACTTACTAACAAGGAACAAGCGATGGATTAAAAAACAATGACTGACCTTGTTGAAAAACAGAAGTCATCAGATATAAAAATTTAGTGTTGAGATGCTATCAGTTGATGCCATACTTCTGCCTTCAGATCGTGCCATGCCATCTGTCATATATTACCATTTCATGCTTGAGGATATGTTTTATGAGTTAATGTAATCGTAACTTCGGAAGATATTCACTTGTATATTTTATGTTGTATTTGTGTTTTATTATTGTACCTCCGACAGAGATGTTTATTCCTTCGGTCGAAGAAGTCATTATTGTATTTGGGTCATGTAAAGTCATTGAGGTTAACCCTCCTTTGTATGTCGAGGCATTAGACCCCAGATTTAAGTTGTCTATGGGTTATTAGACTCTCCTAGAGAAGTCAGCCCAGTCAGGTACAACTAGGGGCCAACCTAGTTGGGTAAATGTCAAGTGAAAGATAAAGTATAAATAGTGAGGGTGCCTCTCTCATTTGCGATCATTCACTCACTCACTCATTTCGCATTAGTGAGAGAAAGAAGAAGTTCACACAAGTGGAGAATAGAGAAGCTGTTGAAGACCATCTCTATTTTTGGGTTTTACTTTTGTATTGGTGATCATTCTATCTCTGAGGAAGTTGCGGGATTTTCTCCTTTATGGTTTCCCCGAGGAAAATCTTTGTGTCTCTTGTGTTTATGTTGTGCTTGTTATTCTCTCAGTAAGATCCTAGATAATTATTGATTAAATAGTGAAAAACTAACATGGTATCAAAGCTAACCTGAGAAGAAAACACTATGCAGCTGCAGAAGCTAGGGCTTCTTAATTTTTCGGTTTCTCTCCACAGATCATCAGCAAAAGGAGGCTAGGCTAAGTCGCCTAAGGAAGGCGCATCTTTCTGTCGAAGCAGAAGTTGATTCTGAGCATTTTCAATTTTTGGCCTTGTTGCCGCCTGGTTTCCCACCTGGGAAAACGCGGCAGAAGTCTTCAAGCCATTGGTGTGGCCTTGGGGGCAAGCCAGAGTCAAGTGTTGTCACCTGAAACTCGACTCCTTCGTTTAGGCTTACTCCTAGCGAAGCCAAGGGGGGTGGACCCTAAAAAGTAAAAATAAAACTAAGGTGTCTAATCTATGAAAGACAAAACAATTAATCTAGGAGTTAGAATATTTTGGTGGACCAAGATCAATGCACTATATATAAAGCAAAATCATTCATTGTTCATCATTATTGTCATTCGAAAATATAAAACATCCATGATCATGAAAATGTAAATAAGTAGACCAGTGCTGAATAATGGAGTCAGAAATAAAGTGCTTGAAATTGAAATGACAATGTTGTGGAATTGTTCTTGGTTTATTTTATTATTAATGTGGTAATGATCTTTTTTATTAAGGCTGGGGGATTCCCAATATACCAAAAGGTACAAGGACTATGTCTGGAATTCAACTATGTGGTTTCTCACTCAGACATGTGGGCTGGATCGGAGTCTCAAGGAGATGTTCAACACTATACCAAACGAGGGTATAGTCTACCAGTTTCCAGGAGGTCGCTACCCAGGAGTTCCCACGCCCTTTGAGAAATTTGCCCACTGCAGAAGAATAATCGATTGTGCCGGATCTTCACAAATAGGTGGTTTATTTGGGGTGTATTAGAACCTATTACTAGTCACTTATCCCTTTCTGATGTGTGCCAGCATGTTCAAACTACGCTGTAGTGGCCACAGAGCATACAAGGAAAAGCTTTGGAAATTTTAAGTTTTTTAGAAACAATATTTTACTTTTTTAAGCCCCAAGAGTCTCTTTTCAGGCCAACCCTTGTCTTGAAACCTTACTTCAAGAAAGCAAGGGGGTGTTTTGGATAGTAAAAAAAAAAGTGAAAATTGTAAAAAAAATGGAAAAAGCTAGGTCCTAAGTGAACTCGTGGCCCGCCAATGGAACAGACCAATGAGGTTAATTTTAAGTCCTAGTTAATCTTAATTAATTGCCGAAAAGAAAACTAAACTAAAAAAAAGGTCACGCCACGAAAATGAGTCGACACAGTTCCCCCTGGGGGATGGGGTGTGGGCGTTGGTTAGCCCACTTGCTCTCGTTTAATATGTCTTTTACAATGTGAAAGAAGTGCTCCAGTCCTTTCTTATGACTCGGTGGCTTACAAAAATGGAAAGAAAGAGTGTCTGGTTTGAAAACTTTAAGTTCTAGGTGCTCCAGATGGCCTGAATCTTCAAAATTTGGCCAGCATCTCCCTTTTTCTGTTCATCAAATGCTACAAACCAGCAAGCAAACATCAGTGAAAGATGCCCAAAAACACTTTAAATGGACATTTGGGACACCTACTAAAAACCAAAAAAAAAATCTAAGTAAAAATGCAAAAAGGAACTAAGTGAGACAAGTTGTGAAGCTTGTCTCCTTAGGGTCTTTGCAAACTCAATGAGCTGCAAATTCTAAGCTCTTATGATAGCCAAATAAACTTTTAAAATCAGATCTAAACACTACTTTTCAAACTTTTTAAAATTTAACAATTTTTTGACAAGTTAAGAAAAGTAAAATGCTTGAAAAATGAAGAGATCTAATCTAGTTATGATAAACTTTGTAAATGACATAGATCAGATTTCTTAGAGTAATTTCAGATCTACTTATGATATTGCAAAGGAGAGAGAGATCTTAAATATGCAAACCAGAGTAACCAAGAAGATTTGAATTTTTTATATGCTGAGCAAGAGAAAGGAAGCAGAATGGCCTTTGAAATCCGAAAACTTTGAAAGCTTGGAAGTGGGACACCGAGGGCAAGATCCACCAAAGCATGCACAGATTAAGAAAATGAGAGCAAACAAGCTATCTTCTTCTTCAAACCTGTCAACCTGTAGCTAACAAAAACACTCACAAAGAAACCATCAAACTAGAAATGCACATGGTTAGAAATCAAAATAATATGAGCATAAACAAATGAACATATAAATTTTAATAATCAAGATGACAAATAAAAGAACTAATTAAAACAAACAAGATTAATTAGTCTTTCCTAAAAATCGTTACCAATCCTTTTAAGTAGGCTAGTAGATGGTTGAAAATTTTTTGCACAGAAATTGCCTTAGCTACAAATCCCCTTATGTCATGAGATCATGAAGCCACTCACAAAGCATCACACATGTGGACCTCCCAAGTCTTCTTTATTCACAATACCAAAATAATACAAGTACAAGATGGTATGCTCCAACTCCAACTAGAGAAAAATGGAGTGGGAAGCCATGCTTAAGTATAAAAAGATGAGAGGGAAAGAGCATTAGTTGAGGAGAGGATGGTGGAATTGATGGAGAAACTCATGGAGCAAATGGGGCTGCCCACTCCCATGTAATGGGCTGCCAAAATCAGCCCCAAAACAATTAGAAATCAGCCATGTGACAACCCATAAACATAGCTGCATATTTCATGATTAAAGGGCTCAATTTTGGGAAATGCGCCCCCCTCAAGTGGGGAAGTAATCCCACTAATATACCTGCTTGAAATCTTTCCAAAGTCAACGCTTATAACTCCTAAAACATAGCTGAAATAATTCTAACTTCCAATCCCCCAAAAATTGAAATTTAATTTTTCATGATTTTTTTACTTTTTTTATTTTTTAATTTTTTCACTTTTTGGGGGATTTTTTGAGAAAAGTGAAAAATAAATGCCTCAACCACTATAGAAAGTGGGTTTGGGGTAAGGTGGGTGCTCTGAGTTAGAAAACGAGCACCCCCAAGGCAAAAAAGACCCCTAGACATAGTTACGGGTTTCGGCCCTAGGCCTAACTGCACCCGAATCAGATTCTCGGATTCTTCATCAGATTCTTCCACCTCATTTTGAAAAATCTAAAGTTGTTTACGTAGGATAAATGTAGGATAATTAGGGTTACTTAAGGTTAGGATTCTGAATCCCCGATTCCTAATTTTGGGGTGAGTGTCGCACCTGTATCAGATTCTTCAGCCGATTCTGATTGAACCCATGGTTCGTGTAACCTTGCCCCTAGACCACACTTTTATGCCAATTACAAACATTTTAATTAAACCATTAAAAAATGGCTCAATTACGAAAAAAACTTTTTTCGCCGGAAATTAAAAAAAAAAAATAGGGGGACCTAACACATGTCCATACGACTCAAAAATAATGTCTAGCATATTCATATACATTGACCCATAGACTTTAATAACCCCCTAAGGTCCTTTAGCCTCACCACGCATTCCAGCTTTGGAGGAGCAGGAGAAAAACTCAAAAATTATGTTATGCACGAATGCAAGACATAATTAATAAGTGCAAAAACTCCTTGGAATACCCGACTTGATCAAAAAGTATTAGGGAACCAAGTCCTTTACAAAAATACCATGCTAGTACATTTTATTACAAACCCCGCAGGGCATCGACATGTGGAAAAAAAAATTAAAAAGGGGCCCTTATAAAGGCTTGATGGACATCAAATCACTGAAAATGAACATGTAACATGTTCAACTTTCCCGCTCACTTGAGAGTCCAACTAAGTACAACTTAGCTGGTAACAAGCCTGTCACTACTACGGGAAATTAGGGCTTTTCACAGAAGTGGAATTTTGAAGTGCAAACAGCAAAAGGAAGTGCTCCTCCTCAAAATCAAAAATTAGAGACCAAGATCGAAGTTTTTGAGTGAGTGAAACTCCGACAAAGTCAAACCCTAGTTTGACTTTGGACCATAAAAACCAGAAAAAACCAGAAACTGCATATCCAAAATTCACAACTCAAATTTCAAGGGTGAATTTTTTAAATCTTCAAAAACCAAGTGTAGCAGCATACTCGCCTCATCCAGGCGCATCTTCCAGTGAAAACAGAATTCAATTCCGAGAATTTTCATTTTTTGGCCCGTCACTGCTGCCGGAGGAAAACTAGGGCATCAGATATTTTTGGTTTTTGGTTCACAGATTTAGGGAAGTGAGTGCATTGGACAACTCGCCTTGAGGAGGCACATCTATCTATCCGACCAGAAATTCCAAATTCCAACTTTGGAAAATTAGGGTTTCTCTGACAAACCCTAGGGCAACCATGTTAAGATTCAATATGCTAAGATAGATAACATCAGTATTCAATTCAATTTCATAACAATAGCATATACAGGATCACTGAAAGAATAACAAGCACATCATAAACACAAGAGACACAGATTTATCCTGGGAAACCCTCGTGGGGTAGAAAACCCAGCAAAACTTCCTCAATATAGATGATCAACAAGTACAAAGATGAAATCCCCAAACAAGAGCTCCTTCTCCTCCTTTGCAGATCTCTCTCTCTCCTATGCGAGTTCATAAGTGAGTGAGTGTTCAAATGAGGAACACAACACCTCTATTTATGCTTTATCTTTCACTTGACTTTTTCCCTAACTAGGTCGACCCCAACAACTTAACCACTCAACATAATGCTGACTGGGCCGACTCCTCTAGGGGACTTAAACACCCCATTACAATTGACTCTAGGGGAACTAATGCCCCGACTTACATGGGAGGTTTTACCTCAATGACTTTACATTAAAATAACATCCCGACGGAGGAATAAAACATCTCCGGATGAATAATAATAAAGTACAAATAGAATATTCTTCGAAGTTACAATATTTCAACACTCCCCCTTAACGAAAAGGGTATTCTAACAACATCTGCAGGAGCAAGGAGAAGTCATCAACAACATCATAGTGATACATCTATAAATCATTGGAAGTTTTCTTCAATCATCATCAGCAGCTGGAACAGCTACTGGAACATCTTCAACATCTTCAGTACTGGAACATCAACATCTACAGTACTGAGTCTTCATCTTTCACAGCACTCGATCACTCGATCGTCTATAGCAACATCATCATCTGGATCTCTCAATCAAAAGCATCATCTCTCGATCAACAGCATCATCAATATCTGGATCTCTCGATCAACAACATCATCTCGGTCTCTCGATCAACAGCATCATCATTTGGATCTCCCGATCAACAGCATCATCATCTGGATCTCTCGATCAACAGCATCATCATCTGGATCTTTCGATCAACAACATCATCATCTGGATCTCCCGATCAACGGCATCATCTGGATCTCTCAATCAACAGCATCATAATCTGCAACACACATGATCCAATTATGGGATGATCAATCCCTCTCACTTTAGGACATAAGTCCAAGGATGATACAATCTTGGTCCACTTACGAGATGATCAATCCCTATCAATTTAAGACACCATATCATGTCTAGGGACGATGCAATCCACTCGTCAACTTAGACAAAATCTAAGGACCACTTCTCGAAGACACAGGTCTCCGAATCCATTTAGGACTAAAGTCCAGGGATGATGCAATCCACTCGTCAACTTAGACAAAGTCTAAGTACCACTTCTCGAAGACACAGGTCTTCGGATCCATTTAGGACTAAAGTCCAGGGATGATGCAATCCACTCACCTACTTAGACAAAGTCTAAGGACAATTCTCGAAGACACGGATTTCCAAATCCATTTAGGACTAAAGTCCAGGGATGATGCAATCCACTTGTCTACTTAGACAAAGTCTAAGGACCACTTCTCGAAGACACAGGTCTCCGGATCCATTTAGGACTACAGTTCAGGGATGATACAATCCACTCATCAATTTAGACAAAGTCTAAGGACCACTTCTCGAAGACACAGGTCTCCGGATCCATTTAGGGCTAAAGTCTAGGGATGATACAATCCACTCGTCAACTTAGACAAAGTCTAAGGACCACTTCTCGAAGACACAGGTCTTCAGATCCATTTAGGAATAAAGTTCAGGGATGATGCAATCCACTCGTCCACTTAGACCAAGTCTAAGGATTACTCATTGACCTCATCGTCGATACAGGTATCCTCATCTTCGACCTCATCGTCGATACGGGTATCCTCATCATAGATACAAGTATCCTCATCATCGACCATATCACTCCCCCTTTCGAGGAGGGTCATTTTGAACTACACCAAGCTTGTCTCGAAAATACTCAAATTTTACTCGAGACGGAGGTTTGGTCAATACATCAGCAACTTGCTCATCAGTGCTCACATACTCAAGCTTTATAGCTCCTTTCTGCACCATATCCCGTATATAGAAATATCGAATCTCTATGTGCTTTGACTTATCATGGAACACTAGATTCTCGGTCATCTTGATACAACTCTGGTTGTCACACAGGATCACAGTGGAATCCATCTCTAAGTGAAATAGTCCTGACAACAGCTTCCGAAGCCATATGGCTTCACAACTAGCAAAGCAAGCTGCTATATATTCCACTTCCGATGTGCTGAGAGCCACACTGGACTGCTTCCTGCTAAACCATGAGATCATAGCAGATCCCAGACAATAACATCCACCCAATGTGGTCTTTCTGTCTGAGACACTTCCGGCCCAATCTGCATCTGTATAACCATACAATCTGTAGTCATGATCTCTAACATAGTATAGACCAAAGTCTATCGTACCTTTTAGGTACCTCATCACATGCTTTGCAGCTACCAGGTGAACACGTCTAAGCTCAACTAGATACTGACTCAGGGTGTTCACAGCAAAGCATATATCTGGCCTGGTATTTGTCAAATACATCAACGAACCAGCCATATGTCTGTAAACTGTAGAAACCACTGTCCATCATCCCAGATCTCTACTTCACATTTTCCTTGGCTAAGGAAAAATCTCATCTGATCTCAACCACATATCTAATCACAAGAATCATGCCAAGATTCTTTAACTCTGAGATCTACTCCCTATGTGACCGAACATCATTCACACTCTGCATTGAATGATCTTCTACATATCTATCCGTGCCATCTCCCGTCAGATGGGTCTACTGATATGAGCCTCAAGATCACTTGAACTCTATGGTGAGCTCCTTCTTGCATCCATCTAAGAGAAGAATGTCATATGTATATAGAAACCATCTTCAACCTTGTAGCAAAGGTTGAAATCCGCATCACCCGTGGTGATCATCAAGCTCATCAAATGACTATCGATCCTGGGTACCTATTGAAGCCATACAGAGCCTTCTTCAATCATGTGATTCTCTATCGAATCCTGGGAGTTTGCTCAATTCGCACTTCTTCTTCAATTACGCCATTCAAGAGAACGGTCTTATCATCCATGGGTGTAATCTATCTCTGGAAGTGTGTCTAGCCACTTGGAGCAAACATCTCGTCATGATCCTCTCCCTCTTTCTAAGCGAATCCTCTAGCGACGAGTCTTCCTTTGTACTTCTATAGTATGTTGGATTTGTAAATCTTCTTGTTGAACAGTCATCACTTGTTCTTTGGAACAAGTGCTCATCATCCTTCTTTTGTAGATCATAGCACATGATCTTTCCTACAAATCAAATTCAATTACATGATTAGTAACACTTCATAATTGTCAAATCATGTTGACATTTCAATGATAACCTATTATGCATACTGATATGATTCACATAGTTATGCAACTATCTTGACCAATACTTTGGCACAACACTTTTGCATATCCTATATGCATACAGTGGCTATCTAGATGCCTTCCATCTCTACCAGAACATACTATCAAGAGCATGCACAGCTCCCAGCATGTTGGCAAAGAGGTTTCATTCTAGACAAGCAACAATGGAATGTTTGTCCAACTTACCCATCATATGCATATTATTAGTATATTGTTCAATGCTATATGAATGTTTACACTATGCATGAAATATTCTAGGAATACAAATATGCATACAACTATTACGAGCAATATAATTTCAAGAAGTAATTCAAATAACAACTCAAATACTTATCTTTTATGTTTGTGTCATTGCCTTCCTCTTGATCTCTATTTTCCCTTTATGATAGCATCATGATTATATGTCTTTGAACTTTTATCCATCTCGGACCACTATGCATGCTTAAGTGTGCACTAGTTTCATCATTGTGTCATCCTCAAGATCTCATACATAATCATACATTCATTAGTATAATCTCAATACTATCAAAACATTATAATCCTATAATCTTATGTATGGCCATGATCATTTCATACACAGGTAATTTATCACAAGCATTAGTATTCAAGGTTTCAGAGAGTACTTTTACTCATGCATATTCTTATTTGACCATAGGACTCTTCTAGTTTGTCATATCATCAATCAAACTAAGAAGCATAATATGCATAAACCCATGATTACTCAAGCTTATAACTTCATGAATAATCATTATCAATCATACAAAAGTATACTTATATAAGATCCTAACACATGGTAGGATTCTAACTCGATATAGAAAAACATACCTGGAATATCATGCTTGCCAATTATGTCTAACATACCCAAACAATGTCTTCTTTGTTCTCTTCAATGATTTAGAGACCTTGTGCTAGTAACATGCATATCTCATAAGTTAAGCATTGTAGAACCAAATTATACATACCTCGTAAGTAGAGCTTCTATGTGATCAATGACTATGGATGAGTCTTTGTATTCATGTCACCATGGTCATATATTCTTGATCTAGAACTTGATTCGTCTTTCTTGATGTACCTTTCATGTTAGCGGACAACATCATCCTCATACAACACCACAGTGCATTAGTACAATCATAAGTGTCATAACCCTAATCAATGAATGTCTTCTATCATTCACATACATTCATACTTTTACTAGATAAGTCTAAAATTAATCATGATTGTACTAACCTCAATAATATGAAGACAAACATATTATGAACTTAATCATGAAACAGATTTCAAAACATACATGTATCTCCTCAAGTCATACCTGTCGAGATTGCTTGTAGTCTTATCTATAAGGGTAAAACCCTAATCATTCAAGGTGTATCACTTGTAAATATCATATATATGTTCATGGTGCTAGGATGATAGAATATCAGTGCCATTTAAACCTCCTTCATTACTTCTCTATAAGTCTCCCAACTTTGCTAGGGTTTCTTCTTACTTGGAAACCCTAATTTTCAATATCCTTCCTCCCACAACATTTTGATGGAAGATTAATATTTATGATGAATGGATTCCAAATTCATCTTCAAGGTTTCCAATGTTGCATCAGGTGTCTCCAACATTGTATCAGGTCATGCCATACCTTAAAAACTGAAAACCCTAAGTGAGAGCTTCTTCCTCCTCTTCTTTGATTTCTTTTGTTGAGCCATTTCAGATGTGTTGTATTTTTTCTAGTGTATCTCTGAAATTTCGGATCCTCTAGGTCTGAAACTTCGGCCTGTCATAGCCTAACCTGTCATCTGTCCAACCCCACAGGATTAAGCTTCATTGGATTCTCCATGAGAGAGGTATGCTAAGTTTCTCAACATGACATGTTTATGAGATGAAACAGCATAGCGAACTTGTACGGCGTGCAATGTGTCACTGTTTCAACTTCGGACTCTGAAACTCGAACCTGTGAAACTAAAGTTCGTGCCCTAACTGTCAATTTTTACGGAATTCCATTTGGAGCTTGTTGCCAACTAAGTTGTACTTGGTTGGATTATCAAGCGAGCGGGCAAAGTGGAACATGATACATGTTAATTTTTGGTGATTTGATATCCAGCTGGCCTTTTAAAGGCCCCCATTTTTAAAATTTTCCACATGTCCATGACCATGCGGGGTTTGTAACAAAACGTACTAGCATGGTGTTTTGTAAAAGACTTGGTTCCCTAGGACTTTTTGGCTAAGTCAGGTATTCCAAGGAGTTTTTTCACCCATCTATTATGTCTTGCATTAGTGCATAACATAATTAATGGGTTTTTCTCCTGCTCCTCCAAAGCTGGAATGCCTGGGGAGGCTGACGGGCCTTAGGGGATTGTTAAAGTCTATGGGTCAATGTATATGAACATGCTAGGCGTTAATTTTGAGTCATATGGACATGTGCTAAGTCCCCCTAGGTTGTTTTTAATTTTCGGCAAGTTTTATTTTTTCCGTAAATTGGACCATTTTTTAATGGTTCAATTAAAAATTTTGTAATTGGCCTATAAGGGGCATCTGGAGGTATTTTTTGCCTTAGGGGTGCTCGTTTTCTAACTCAGAGCACCCCCTAAACCCCTAAACCCACTCTTTCTAATGTTTGGGTGATTATTTTTCCACAAAAATTCAAAAAAGTCAAAAAACCCCAAAAAGTCATAAAAAATTGAAAAAGTGAAAAAATGACTTAATAAAAATATTAAATTTTGGGAGTGATTTATGGACTGATTTTTTCAGCTATGTTTTAGGAGTTGTAAGCGCTGATTTTGGAAAGATTCCGGGCAGCTATATTAGTGGGATTACTTCCCCATTTGAGGGGGGCATATTTCCCAAAATTGGGCCCCTTCAATAATGGAATTTGCAGCTATGTTTATGGGCTGTCACATGGCTGATTTTTAGATGATTTGGGGCTGATTTTGGCAGCCCATTACATGGGAGTGGGCAGCCCCATTTTCTCCACGAGTTATGCCACTCATTCCACCCATTTCTCTCCATCTTTGGCTATTTAAGCATGGCTGCCCACTCCATTTTCTCTAGTTGGAGAGTGAGCAGAAATATGTTGTAAGCTTATCCTATTTTGTTGATCAATAAAAAGACTTTGGAGGTCCATATGTGTGATACTTTGTGAGTGGTTTCATGGTCTCATGATGTGGAGTGATTTGTAGCAAGTTCAAATTCTGGGCATGTAATTTCTAGCCATCTACTAGCCTGCTTGAAGGATTGGTAACGATTTTGTGGGAAGGAACAATTAATCTTGTTTGTTTTAATTTTTTCTTGCATTTGTCATATTGGTTAGAGATTCAAAGTTTATATGTTTCATTTGTTTATGCTCATACTATTTTGATTTCTAACCATGTGCATTTCTAGTTTGATGGTTTTTCTGTGAGTTTTGTTTGCTACAGGTTGACAGGTGTGGAAAGGGGGATAGCTTGTTTGCTCTTCACTTTTTCTTCTGTGCACATTTTGGTGGATCTCACCCTCGGTTTCCCACTTTCAAGCTTCCAAAGTCTTTGGTTTCAAGGACCATTCTGTCTCTTCTCTCTTCCTCAGCTCTTATAAGCAAAAAAAATTTCTTTGGTTAACTGGTTACTTTTATTTGAAATATTTCTGATTTATATGCTCATATTGTATTTTAAATAGATCAAAAATCTTTTCATAAAGGATTGGTTTAGACAGTTACAAAGCTCATATCTTTAACTGTTAGATTTTTCCTTCATTTAGCATCTACTTTTCCAAGACTGACAATAACATTGTCAAATTTCTTTTAAGTCTTGTTGGGTAGTTGTAGTTCTGAGTTTAAAAAGTATTTTTGGCTGTCCAAGAGCATACATTTTGCAGCTCATATAGCTTGCAAAGACCCCAAGCAAAACTAGCATTATTGCTTGTTTTACTTGGTTAATTTTTGCAATTTTTACTTAAAATTTTGCTTAGAAATTTTTGGGTTTTTTTAGGAGGTGTTCCAAAGACACTCTTAAAGTGTTTTTGGGCATCTTATACTAATCATTGCTTGCTGGTTTGCAGCAAAAGACGAACAGGCAGGAGGAAGTGCTGCCGAAATTTCGAAGATCCAGGCGATCCGGAGGACAAATTATCATATTTTTCAAAAAACCGGTCATTTTTCATGGAATTTTGTAAGCCACCAAGTCACTTAAAGTAGACTGGGACACTTCTCTAAGTCATTGTAAACAAATATTAAACGAGAGCAAGTGGGCTAGCCAGCGCCCATACCCCATCCCCCCAGGGGTGGCCTGTGTCGTCTCATTTTCATGGCGTGATTTTTAGAGTAGTTTATTTCTTTGTTTTCCGGCATTTAATAAAATTAATTAGGATTAAAATAAACCTTGTTGGTCCGTTCCACTGGCGAGCCACAAGTTCACTCATAACATAGTTTTTCACATTTTTTTTTCAAACTCATAACGCCCCCTTGCTTTCCCGAATTAGGGTTTCTGTATGAGGGCTTGCCCGAAATACGTGCCTGAAAAGAGACTCCTGGGGTTTTAAAAAAGATAAAATTTGGGTTCATAAAATTTTTATAAAAATACCAAGGTCTTCTCCCGTATGCTCTGTGGCCGACTTGCAGCTTAGTCTGATCCAGTTGGTACACATCAGAAAGGAGGGGATGACTAGTAATAGGATCTAACACCGCCCTAATAAAAAATCCTTTTTGTGAAAATCCGGCACAACGCGTATTTTGTTGTCGTGGGCAAATTTCTCAGAAGGCTTGGGACCACACTGAGTAGTGACCTCTTGGAAACCGTTAGGCTTGCCCTCGTTGGTATAGCATCTGAACACCTCCTCGAGACTCCGATTCAGCCCAAGCCTGAGAGGGAAGCCACGCTTCAAAACTCCGGACATGTTCCCCCGTACCTTGCGTATATTGGGAACCCCCCTGCCATAATAAAAAGATCACCATCACATTAATTTTAAAATAAACCAAGAACACTCGCACAACATCTACTTTTCTGCTTATGCATTTGTTTATTGACTCCATTATAAGGCACTGGTCTTGTTTAAATTTTATTTTATATTATTGACTAATGTGCAGTTAAATGACGATTATTTTAAATGGGAGTAAATGATGAATGACTGTTTTATTTGATCAAAGTATATGCTGCTTATTCTTGGTTACCAAAAATATTTTCCTAACTCCTAGGTTAGAGGCCTTAGTTTCTTTTTATTTTTTAGGGTCCACCCCCCTTGGCTTCGCTAGGAAAGCCTAGACGGAGGAGTCGAGTCCCAAGTGACAGCACTTGACTCTGACTTGCCCCCAAGGCCACACCAGCAGCTTGAAAACTTCTACTGCGTTTTCCCCAGGTGTGGAACCAGGCGGCAACAGAGCTTCCTAGCTCTAGCTATGACCTGTTGCCAACTAAGTTGCACTTGGTTGGATTATCAAGCGAGCGGGCAGAATGGAACATGATACATGTTCAATTTTGGTGATTTGATGACAAGCTGGCCTTTTAAAGGTCCCCGTTTTTTTTAAATCTTTTCCACATGTCCATGGCCCTGCGGGGTTTGTAATAAAAACGTACTAGCATGGGGTTCTGTAAAAGACTCGGTTCCTTAGGACTTTTTGGCTAAGTCAGGTATTCCAAGGAGTTTTTTCACCTATCTATTATGTCTTGCATTAGTGCATAACATAATTAATTGGTTTTTCTCCTGCTCCTCCAAAGCTGGAATGCCTGGGGAGGCTGACGGGCCTTAGGGAATTATTAGAGTCTATGGGTCAATGTATATGAACATGCTAGGCGTTAATTTTGAGTCATATGGACATGTGCTAAGTCCCCCTAGGTTGTTTTTAATTTTCGGCAAGTTTTGGTTTTTCCGTAAATTGGGCCATTTTTCAATGGTTCAATTAAAAAATTTGTAATTGGCCTATAAGGGGCGTCTGGAGGTATTTTTTTGCCTTAGGGATGCTCGTTTTCTAACTCAGAGCACCCCCTAAACCCCTAAACCCACTTTTCCTAAGGTTTGGGTGCTTCAATATTTTCCTATGGCCAAAAAACCCAAAAAAGTCAAAAAGTCATGAAAAAATTCAAAAAAGTGAAAAAATGACTTAAAAAATTAATTATTTTTTGGAGTAATGACAACTCAGTTTTGGACCAGCACTATTATAGGAGGGTATTGGGCTGATTTGTAAGGTGTTTGGCAGCACCAGTTGGGGAGAAAAACGTGCCCATTGAGGAGGGGCGCATTTACCATGAGGAGGGGCGCACTTGCCATTATGGGCAGCCCACGTCTTTAGGGAGGGAGCAGCACAATGAGTGCTGCCATGTTAGCACATGTTGTGCTATTGTGGGCAGCTTAATACATGGAGATGGCAGCCCCATCCCCTCCACCTTTTATGCCACAAACTCCACCACTCACTCCCTCACCAAGTGCGCCCTTCCTCCTTGCTTGCTCTATAAATTGAAGTGCTCTCTCTCCATTGTTAGTTAGTGAGAAAGGGAGCAAGAGACTTATGATTGTAATATTTTTTCTCATTTGAATAAAAGAAGACTTTGGAGGTCAGCTTGTGGTGTTTGGTCATATGTGGATGTAATATCTTGATTCCTTTTCCAAAATGACTTGTGCATAAGTTTCATTCTTCAAGGGTGTGGTGTGCTCATCGGAAAGATTGTTACCAATCTATGAGATAAGTTGTTTTCAATTTGTTTATTGTAGCAGCTTAGTGATGTGTGCTTGGTAAGAGATTATTTTTGTATCTTTCATTTGTTTATGAATATGCAATTGTAGTTTCTTGTGAGTATATATCTACACTTGATATTTTTTTTGGTGAGATCTGTGATGTGCAGGTGTTTTTTTGAGTTGGCAAGAAGGAGGATCTTGTTTGTTTCCCCTTTTTACTAATCATTGTTTGCAGATATAGTCCCTTCAAACATCACTAAACCATCTTCAAAGCTTCGATTTTCAACAAGGATTTGTTCCATCTCTCTCTCTCTCTCATTCAAGAAAAATCAAATTTTATGGTTACTAGTTACTAATCAAAAGTGGATCTGATTTACATACTGCTGTTAAAAACTTAAATAAGTCAGATTCTGTCATCAAGAAGTTTTATTCTTTCACTTCATAAAGAGTTTATTGTTCATAGATCAAAGCTTCTTGGTTATCTAGCACTTTCTTTTCAGAAACTAGTTTAAGTTGTCAAAATCTTTCAAGTTTTTCTGAAGTAGTATTAGATCTGATTTCAAAGTATTACCTGGCTGCCCTAGAGCTTAAAATTTGTAGTCATTAAAGGCTAGCAAAGATCCCAAGTAGACAAGCCCCATAGCTTGTTTTGCTTGGTTACTTTTCGTCATTTTTACTTAGTTTTTAACTTAGAATTTTTTGGGTTTTTTAGGAGGTGTTCCAAAGACACTCTTAAAGTGTTTTTGGGCATCTTATACTAATCATTGCTTGCTGGTTTGCAGCAAAAGACGAACAGGTAGGAGGAAGTGCTGCCGAAATTTCGAAGATCCAGGCAATCCGGAGGACAAATTTTCATATTTTCCAAAAACCGGTCATTTTTTCATAGAATTTTGTAAGCCACCAAGTCACTTAAAGTAGACTGGGGCACTTCTCTAAATCATTGTAAACAACTATTAAACGAGAGCAAGTGGGCTATCCAGTGCCCATACCCCATCCCCCCAGGGGTGGCCTGTGTCGTCTCATTTTCATGGCGTGATTTTTAGAGTAGTTTATTTCTTTGTTTTCCGGCATTTAATAAAATTAATTAGGATTAAAATAAACCTTGTTGGTCCGTTCCACTGGCCGGCCACAAGTTCACTCATAACATAGTTTTTCACATTTTTTTTACAAACTCATAACGCCCCCCTTGCTTTCCCGAAGTAGGGTTTCTGTATGAGGGCTTGCCCAAAATACGTGCCTGAAAAGAGACTCCTGGGGTTTTAAAAAAGATAAAATTTGGGTTCATAAAATTTTTATAAAAATACCAAGGTCTTCTCCCGTATGCTCTGTGGCCAACTTGCAGCTTAGTCTGATCCAGTTGGTACACATCAGAAAGGAGGGGATGACTAGTAATAGGTTCTAACACCGCCCTAATAAAAAATCCTTTTGTGAAAATCCGGCACAACGCGTATTTTGTTGTCGTGGGCAAATTTCTCAGAAGGCTTGAGACCACACTGAGTAGTGACCTCTTGGAAACCGTTAGGCTTGCCCTCGTTGGTATAGCATCTGAACACCTCCTCGAGACTCCGATTCAGCCCAAGCCTGAGAGGGAAGCCACGCTTCAAAACTCCAGACATGTTCCCCCGTACCTTGCGTATATTGGGAACCCCCCTGCCATAATAAAAAGATCACCATCACATTAATTTTAAAATAAACCAAGAACACTCGCACAACATCTACTTTTCTGCTTATGCATTTGTTTATTGACTCCATCATAAGGCACTGGTCTTGTTTAAATTTTATTTTATATTATTGACTAATGTGCAGTTAAATGATGGTTATTTTAAAATGGGAGTAAATGATGAATGACTGTTTTATTTGATCAAAGTATATGCTGTTTATTCTTGGTTACCAAAAATATTTTCCTAACTCCTAGGTTAGAGGCCTTAGTTTCTTTTTATTTTTTAGGGTCCACCCCCCTTGGCTTCGCTAGGAAAGCCTAGACGGAGGAGTCGAGTCGCAAGTGACAGCACTTGACTCTGACTTGCCCCCAAGGCCACACCAGCAGCTTGAAGACTTCTGCTGCGTTTTCCCAGGTGTGGAACCAGGCGGCAACATTTTGGCGCCGTTGCCGGGGATAAGTCTTTCTATTCCCGGAATACGACTTTTGAGTTTTCCTTTTTGTTTTTGCTTTGTTTGATGTATATAGTGAATTTTTTAAATTGACTAAGAACATCTGGCGACTCCACTATCAACAAATCTACCAAGGCGTTTTACAAGAAGGAATCCTCAAAACTTGCTTCAGTTCTTTCCTGAGCCTGAAAAGGTCTATCATAGAAGGAAAAGCAAGCTATCTTCTCGAAAAACCCTTGAGGATCTTGGTTCTCAGTCAATTTCTGATATTCACCTTTTATTCATAGAAAATAATTTGAATAATTCTATTGTTGAAATGGCTGAGTTTGGTCCTTATGATTTTACTGCTATAGTTGGTTACCCTCATGATATTCGTGAAAAAGCTATTGATAGGTTGCCATCTTTTCAAGGAAATAATGTTGTTAGTGCTAAATCCCATTTGACTCGTTTTTGCCATTGTTTTGACAAGTGGTGCTTGGGTGCCAAGCATGAAGATGTAAAAATGAAGTTGTTTGCTTTGTCTTTGGAAGAAAATGCTTATGAATGGTTTAACAAGTTGGAAGCTGACAAGTACAAAACCTACAAAGAAATTGAAACTGCTTTCCTGGCCAAATGGGGGGACATCAAAGAAGACCGCTACCTTCTAGCTGCCTTGACCAATACTAAGAAAAATGAAAATGAGACAATGGAAGAATTGAACAACAAATTCAATGAAATTGTGGGTAGACTTCATGCTGATATCAAGCCACCTGATAATTCCATCCTCATCTACTACATGGAAGCTTTTAGTGGAGAGTTGAAATATCAATTAGCTGATAAAGAACCTGCCGATCTAAAGAAGGCCATGGAATTGGCCGAGAAAATTGATAAGAACATGTTAAATTGTGGCAAGTCTCATCTTCCTGGTTTCACAAGGGCAAATGTTCCTATGAAGCAAAGTGAGAGTAAGGAAAAGACCATTAGCACTGAGATCAAGGATTTTTCAAAGGAACCTTTGAAAGAAATCGCTTAACTCCTAAAAGAGGCTGTTTCAAATCAAGCTTCTAACATGACTGCCATACAGAACAGGTTGATCTCCATTGAAAGATCTCAAAACCACCAGGTTTCAAGCCAATATGTGCCTAAGCCCCAATATGCTCCTAGGCCTCAATTTCAGAGAAAGGTTCCATTTCAAGATCAGAGGACCCCAAATCCTTTGGAAACTGTAAATGCTCTTTCAGAAGAAATTCCTCCCTTTTGTAGGGCATGTGATAGTTTCCATGAGGAGTCTACTTGTGCTATATTTAAATGGTCAATGGAACAAAATCCGTCAGAAGCCAGTAGCAGTGTCAGATTAGCAAGCGAGCCTGAGAACCAGCCTGAATATATCAATGTTGTGGGTCAAACTCACCCTGTCTCTAAAGAAACTTGGGAACAAGCTAGATGTTACAGCCGGGACTTGAAAGATAAAGCTACCCTTAGATTTGGTGAGATGCCTCCACCAGAGAAAATTCTTGAGATGTCAAAGTTCAAAGGCCTAACATATCAAAGAAAGAACAATATTGGAACATCAAACTCAAATCAGAATATCCCTAAGGTAACACCTTCTTCCAACTCTGAAAGTCTTCATGTCGATTTGGCTCAATGGTTATCTTCTGCAAAGATTCCTGTTCTTGTTACTGACCTTATCAAAATCCCAAGCTTGAAAGAAAATCTTATGAAAGTGATAGATCATCCTCAACATGAAAAGGGCAAGGCTCTTATGAACTCAGAGATAGTTAGTCTTAGCCAGACTAGAGAAGAACCTGACCTTCAAAACATAGTCAATCATAAAGATGACCCAATTATTTTGCATAGTGTGGACCCTCACAAGGAAGACCACCCTCCCTTCTATGTCTCCTTGCTTGTCAATAATATGCTTGTGCACAATTGCATGTTGGACTCTGGTGCTTCTTCAAACGTTATGACCAAAAGGGTTATGGATCAATTGGGCTTAAAAACAACTAGACCCTATCACAATGTGTGTGCCATGGATTCAAGGGAAGTTGATACTATTGGTATAATTATAAATCTACCTGTTAGGTTGGCCAAGTATCCTGATGTCCATTTAACCATGGATGTCGTAGTAATTGATGTACCAGACAATTGGGGAATGCTTTTATCCAGAAAGTGGGCTGCATCTTTAGGGGGAGACATAAGGATGGATTGGTCATATGCTACTATCCCTGCATCAGAACATACAACTGTTAAGTTATACAATGAACAAGCTAGAAAACTCCATGTTGAAGACCCACAGAATCTGGCTAATGAATTTGTGCATCAAACAGACAACTTTGGAAACTATGCTATCTGTTCAAATTTCATAGCACCTTTTAAAGAAGCATCCAAAGATGAAAGGAAGGATGAGGTATGGAGGATGAGTTTTGATGGGGCATCTTCAAGATACGGAAAAGGAGCTGGAATTGTCATAACTTCTCCTTCTAAACAAACCTTCAAATTTGCTTTCAGACTTGAGTTTGATGCATCAAATAATGTGGCTGAGTATGAAGCCCTTTTGCAAGGGTTAGAAATCGCCAAAGATATGGGGATTAAAATTTTATCTATTAAAGGTGATTCTGACTTAGTGGTTTCCCAAGTCAAAAACGTATTTGCTTGCAAAAGTCGAAGGTTGAAACAATATAGGAATGCTGTCTGGGATACTATGGAGTGGTTTGATGCTTTAAATATAATGGCAATTCCTAGGGAAGAAAACAATGAGGCAGATCAACTAGCTGTGGCAGCTTCTACACTTCAACCAACTGAAGAGTTATTAAATGGGAATGGGAAATTTGAAATCAACTTTAGACCTTTAATTCCTGACAACATAGATCATTGGCAAGTGTTTGATAGTGACAAGCAAATTCTCAACTTCATCCATAATCTTCAAGAATTTTCTGATTGTCAAATCACCTATAAGGAAGAAGGGAAAGAGTATCCGGAGGAAGAGGATCAACCAAGGAACAAAATTCCCAAAGGCATCACCCGGTTAGAACAACTTTTTGACAAACAAGATGGCCATAAAAAGAAAAAGGGTTCAATAAAACCAGGAGAATTTATTGAGGTAAATATAGGAACTGAAAAAGAACCAAAAATGATAAAAATTGGAAAGGGAATATCTCAAGAAGAAAGAAAAGCCTTGATTGACTTGATCTATGAATATAGGGATATATTTGCTTTCAGCTATGATGAACTTAAAGCTTATCGTGAGGATATTTTTCAACATACAATCCCTTTTAAACCTGGCATCAAGCCTTTTCGCCAAAAACTGAGGCGGATAAATCCCAAGTTGGCCCCTATGGTTTACAAAGAACTTCAAAAGATGTTGGCGGCAGGCATCATTACTCCAAAAAGACACTCTTCTTGGTGTTGTAACTTGGTGGTTGTTAGAAAAAAGAATGGGGATATCAGATTGTGTATTGATTTCCGAAATTTGAACTGGGCATGCCTAAAAGATAACTATCCTTTGCCAAGCATGGACACTTTACTTCAGAAGGTAACTGGATCAGGTATGATGTCTTTTCTTGATGGATTTTCTGGATATAACCAAGTGCTAGTCAACAAGGAAGATCAACATAAAACTACTTTTACTACACCTTGGGGCACTTTCATGTACCTTAGAATGCCTTTTGGTCTTACTAATGCTGGTGCTACCTTTCAACGGGCTATGGATGTTGCTTTTAATGGATTGATTGGTAAAATTATTGAAATATATCAAGATGATCTAACAGTATATAGTAAGGAAAGATCAGATCATGTTGGTCATCTTAGAAAGATTTTTGAGAGATGCAGAAAGTATGGCATATCTTTAAATCCAGCTAAATCTGTGCTTTGTGTTGATGAGGGCAAACTATTAGGGCATATTATCACTAAGGATGGTGTAAAGGTTGATCCTGAAAGAGTTGAGGCCATTAAAAAAGTTCCTATCCCTACCAATGTCAAAGCTCTCCAATCCTTCAATGGCCAAATTAATTTCATTAGAAGATTTATTCCAAATCTAGCTGAGCTAATGAAGCCTCTACAACTATTACTTAAAAAGGATGCTAGGTTTGAATGGAATAAGCAAGGAAGAGAAGCTTTTGCGGGTATCAAGGATGCCATATCTAGAGCCCCTGTGTTAATAAGCCCTGATTATTCAAAGGAATTCCAAATCTTTTCCTTTGCTTCTGAGCATACAATTGCTGGAGTTTTACTTCAGAAAAATGACCAAGGCCAAGAACAACCCATAGCATTCTTTAGTAAAGCTTTACAAAATTCAGAGCTTAAATATACTATAATGGAGAAACAAGCTTATGCCCTTGTTAAGTCTTTGAAACATTTCAGGATATATATTGGGTATTCCAAGGTTGTGGGTTATGTCCCTCATACCGCTGTTAAAGACATATTAGCTCAACAGGATTGCCTTGGTATAAGGAGAAAATGGGTGTCCAAAATACAAGAGTATGACTTGGAGATAAAACCTACCAAGTTAATCAAAGGTCAAGGTCTTGCACGCATGATGATGGAAAGTAATGAGAAAGTTGTAGGAATGATTTGCCAGCATAATGAGTCAGCACCTATCATATCTGAAGAGCTTCAAAGATTAAGTCAAACTCAATGGTATTCCGACATTATCTACCTTCTTAACAATTTTACTTGTCCTGAACATCTTGTTGGTCACAAAAGAAGGTCTCTAAGACTCAAAGCCACTAAGTATTGCATAACTCAAAATGGATTAGGTTGGAGAAATCCCGATGGCTTGATTCTTAGATGTGTTGATGAACCAGATTCCAAAAAACTTCTGGTTGAGTTTCATACTGGATTTTGTGGTGGGCATTATGCAGCAGACACCATAGCCCACAAGATCCTTAGATCAGGTTACTATTGGCCCACTTTATTTGCTGATGTGCACAAGTTTGTCAGATCTTGTCCCCAATGTCAGTTGTTCACTGGGAAACAGAAATTGGCAACTTTACCTCTTGAGCCAGTAGTTGTTCAAGCCCCTTTCCAACAATGGGGTCTTGATTTTATCGGTCAGTTTAAGGAAAACTCAAGCAATGGATATACCTGGATCCTAACTGCTACCGATTATTTCACCAAGTGGGTGGAAGCAATCCCTACTAAGTATGCCACTGATAAAGTAGTTATGGACTTTCTTGAAAATCATAATATAACTAGATTTGGGGTGCCATCCAAGATAACAACTGACAATGGTCATAGTTTTAGTTCCATGGCCTTTTCAGCTTTTTGCTTCAAGTATGGTATAATCCTTTCCCACTCATCCAACTATTATCCCCAAGGAAATGGATTGGCTGAATCAACCAACAAGACCTTCATGAACATTTTAAAGAAAACTGTGGGTGATAACAAAAGGTCTTGGGATTCTAAGATAAAATTTGCTATATGGGCCGACAGAATAACACAGAAACGTGCTACTGGGAAAACCCCTTTCCAGTTGGTTTATGGTTTGGAAGTTTTTGTTCCCATTCACATTCAGTTGCCAGTGTATCAGATGTTGCATGATTATGATTCAAATGATGATGGTATGCAAAACAGAATTGAGCAAATTATGAAATTGGATGAGACTAGAAGAAAGGCCTTGGACCAAAGTATCAGAAATCAGGACAGGGTTAAAAGAACTTTTGACAAGTCAGCTAAGCCAAAAGATTTCCAGCCAGGGAATTGGGTTCTTTTATGGGACAAGCGAAGGGATAAGCCAGGGAAGCATGGAAAGTTTGATAGCTTATGGTTGGGACCATATATTATATTTGAACCAGCAGGGGTTAATTCTTTCTTCCTTTGCACTATGGATGGAGAAAGGTTGACTCTCCCAGTCAATGGACAACATCTCAAGCTGTTTTTCAAAGAAGATTTCCTAATGCCCACGGGGGCAGATTGATAGCAGGGCCATCTCTAAACATTTGCCTTGCATTTTTGTACATTATGTTCTGTATATTATTGATGTATATTAGTTTCATTTGCTTACTTTAGTTTTGCTTTGAAATAAATGTTGCAACTTATGTTTCATTTGGCAAAGATATGGGACTGATGCATTTTAATTTTGTGGCAGGAACCAGAGATTCTTGGATCCTCGCATACTCTATTTGATTGAATCAGATCGAGCACACGTCCCGCAGTTGGAGCCAGATGTTGCCAACTAAGTTGCACTTGGTTGGATTATCAAGCGAGCGGGCAGAATGGAACATGATACATGTTCAATTTTGGTGATTTGATGACCAGCTGGCCTTTTAAAGGTCCCCGTTTTTTTTAAATCTTTTCCACATGTCCATGGCCCTGCGGGGTTTGTAATAAAAACGTACTAGCATGGGGTTCTGTAAAAGACTCGGTTCCTTAGGACTTTTTGGCTAAGTCAGGTATTCCAAGGAGTTTTTTCACCTATCTATTATGTCTTGCATTAGTGCATAACATAATTAATTGGTTTTTCTCCTGCTCCTCCAAAGCTGGAATGCCTGGGGAGGCTGACGGGCCTTAGGGAATTATTAGAGTCTATGGGTCAATGTATATGAACATGCTAGGCGTTAATTTTGAGTCATATGGACATGTGCTAAGTCCCCCTAGGTTGTTTTTAATTTTCGGCAAGTTTTGGTTTTTCCGTAAATTGGGCCATTTTTTAATGGTTCAATTAAAAAATTTGTAATTGGCCTATAAGGGGCGTCTGGAGGTATTTTTTTGCCTTAGGGGTGCTCGTTTTCTAACTCAGAGCACCCCCTAAACCCCTAAACCCACTTTTCCTAAGGTTTGGGTGCTTCAATATTTTCCTATGGCCAAAAAACCCAAAAAAGTCAAAAAGTCATGAAAAAATTCAAAAAAGTGAAAAAATGACTTAAAAAATTAATTATTTTTTGGAGTAATGACAACTCAGTTTTGGACCAGCACTATTATAGGAGGGTATTGGGCTGATTTGTAAGGTGTTTGGCAGCCCCATTTGGGGAGAAAAATGTGCCCATTGAGGAGGGGCGCATTTACCATGAGGAGGGGCGCACTTGCCATTATGGGCAGCCCACGTCTTTAGGGAGGGAGCAGCACAATGAGTGCTGCCATGTTAGCACATGTTGTGCTATTGTGGGCAGCTTAATACATGGAGATGGCAGCCCCATCCCCTCCACCTTTTATGCCACAAACTCCACCACTCACTCCCTCACCAAGTGCGCCCTTCCTCCTTGCTTGCTCTATAAATTGAAGTGCTCTCTCTCCATTGTTAGTTAGTGAGAAAGGGAGCAAGAGACTTATGATTGTAATATTTTTTCTCATTTGAATAAAAGAAGACTTTGGAGGTCAGCTTGTGGTGTTTGGTCATATGTGGATGTAATATCTTGATTCCTTTTCCAAAATGACTTGTGCATAAGTTTCATTCTTCAAGGGTGTGGTGTGCTCATCGGAAAGATTGTTACCAATCTATGAGATAAGTTGTTTTCAATTTGTTTATTGTAGCAGCTTAGTGATGTGTGCTTGGTAAGAGATTATTTTTGTATCTTTCATTTGTTTATGAATATGCAATTGTAGTTTCTTGTGAGTATATATCTACACTTGATATTTTTTTTGGTGAGATCTGTGATGTGCAGGTGTTTTCTTGAGTTGGCAAGAAGGAGGATCTTGTTTGTTTCCCCTTTTTACTAATCATTGTTTGCAGATATAGTCCCTTCAAACATCACTAAACCATCTTCAAAGCTTCGATTTTCAACAAGGATTTGTTCCATCTCTCTCTCTCTCTCATTCAAGAAAAATCAAATTTTATGGTTACTAGTTACTAATCAAAAGTGGATCTGATTTACATACTGCTGTTAAAAACTTAAATAAGTCAGATTCTGTCATCAAGAAGTTTTATTCTTTCATTTCATAAAGAGTTTATTGTTCATAGATCAAAGCTTCTTGGTTATCTAGCACTTTCTTTTCAGAAACTGGTTTAAGTTGTCAAAATCTTTCAAGTTTTTCTGAAGTAGTATTAGATCTGATTTCAAAGTATTACCTGGCTGCCCTAGAGCTTGAAATTTGCAGCCATTAAAGGATAACAAAGATCCCAAGTAGACAAGCTCCATAGCTTGTTTTGCTTGGTTACTTTTCGTCATTTTTACTTAGTTTTTAACTTAGAATTTTTTGGGTTTTTTAGGAGGTGTTCCAAAGACACTCTTAAAGTGTTTTTGGGCATCTTATACTAATCATTGCTTGCTGGTTTGCAGCAAAAGACGAACAGGTAGGAGGAAGTGCTGCCGAAATTTCGAAGATCCAGGCAATCCGGAGGACAAATTTTCATATTTTCCAAAAACCGGTCATTTTTTCCTAGAATTTTGTAAGCCACCAAGTCACTTAAAGTAGACTGGGGCACTTCTCTAAATCATTGTAAACAACTATTAAACGAGAGCAAGTGGGCTAGCCAGCGCCCATACCCCATCCCCCCAGGGGTGGCCTGTGTCGTCTCATTTTCATGGCGTGATTTTTAGAGTAGTTTATTTCTTTGTTTTCCGGCATTTAATAAAATTAATTAGGATTAAAATAAACCTTGTTGGTCCGTTCCACTGGCGGGCCACAAGTTCACTCATAACATAGTTTTTCACATTTTTTTTACAAACTCATAACGCCCCCCTTGCTTTCCCAAAGTAGGGTTTCTGTATGAGGGCTTGCCCAAAATACGTGCCTGAAAAGAGACTCCTGGGGTTTTAAAAAAGATAAAATTTGGGTTCATAAAATTTTTATAAAAATACCATGGTCTTCTCCCGTATGCTCTGTGGCCGACTTGCAGCTTAGTCTGATCCAGTTGGTACACATCAGAAAGGAGGGGATGACTAGTAATAGGTTCTAACACCGCCCTAATAAAAAATCCTTTTGTGAAAATCCGGCACAACGCGTATTTTGTTGTCGTGGGCAAATTTCTCAGAAGGCTTGGGACCACACTGAGTAGTGACCTCTTGGAAACCGTTAGGCTTGCCCTCGTTGGTATAGCATCTGAACACCTCCTCGAGACTCCGATTCAGCCCAAGCCTGAGAGGGAAGCCACGCTTCAAAACTCCGGACATGTTCCCCCGTACCTTGCGTATATTGGGAACCCCCCTGCCATAATAAAAAGATCACCATCACATTAATTTTAAAATAAACCAAGAACACTTGCACAACATCTACTTTTCTGCTTATGCATTTGTTTATTGACTCCATTATAAGGCACTGGTCTTGTTTAAATTTTATTTTATATTATTGACTAATGTGCAGTTAAATGATGGTTATTTTAAAATGGGAGTAAATGATGAATGACTGTTTTATTTGATCAAAGTATATGCTGTTTATTCTTGGTTACCAAAAATATTTTCCTAACTCCTAGGTTAGAGGCCTTAGTTTCTTTTTATTTTTTAGGGTCCACCCCCCTTGGCTTCGCTAGGAAAGCCTAGACGGAGGAGTCGAGTCCCAAGTGACAGCACTTGACTCTGACTTGCCCCTAAGGCCACACCAGCAGCTTGAAGACTTCTGCTGCGTTTTCCCAGGTGTGGAACCAGGCGGCAACATGACCTTTTTACCTAGGTCACCTATTTAGGGTTTCATTCTGGAAGAGGCAAAAACACTAACTTGTACGGATCATATCTCAGAAAGTACAACAATTATGAGGTTGAAACTTGGACACAAGGTACAGGAAAATTTCATCTTCGGCCTGTCCAAGTTTCAGATCGTGAACCCTCGCCAAAATGGATTTATAGCAAAAGTTCCACGATGACTAGGTTTTGTTATACAAAGCCCTAGCTTTCAAATTGCCACAAGTGAAACAAGTGTCGTAAGTGCCATACATTGCATTCCTTCAGGCTAGCTCTAATACCATGTTAAGATTCAATATGCTAAGATACATAACATCAATATTCAATTCAATTTCACAACAATAGCATATACAGGATCACTGAAAGAATAACAAGCACAGCATAACCTATCGGATCTCCCAGGATCTTTTCTATGCTACCTGTAGCAAAACCTCGAAAGAGCATCCCAAGACTTACGAGCACATAGCTCAACCTATCGGATCTCCAAAGATCTATTCTATGCTACTTGCACAACCTGTCCAAGGCCACGGAGTATCGACCTGATACTCATTATCCACCTGATCAGCCTCGCACAGAGCATCCTCCTGATGCTCATGATCGTATTGATCATCATCATACAATACATCATCCTGATGTACAACATCTAGAGCATCGACCTGATTCTCATCACATATGATCGTATTGATCATCATCATACAATACATCATCCTGATGTACAACATCTAGAGCATCGACCTTATGCTCACCACACATGATCGTCCTGATCATCATCATAGCATCGTCCTGATGCATATCATCTGGAGCATCATACTGATGCTCATGATCGTCCTGATCATCATCATCTCATGATCATCCTCTTCAGATCATCTCATCGTCCACGGAGCACAACCCATACGCACATCATACAGCACTTACACCACCGACATGGGAGAACACATCTACCACCATTCAGGGAAGGCTCCAGCCCTTACTTTTTCACCATGGGAGAACACATCTACCACCATGTGAAAAATGGCTCAGCAATTACATCGCGACCATGGGAGAACACATCTACAACCATGTCGGAAAAGCTCATGTGCATCTGCGTCTTTCAGACTCATCACTTCCCCTTGGAAGGAACCTTGATCTGAAGTACACCAAGCCTCTTTCTGAGGTACTCGAACTTCACTCTGGCTAGTGGTTTGGTCAACACATCTACAATCTGCTCATCCATCGCAACATACTGGAGCTTTATTGCTCCTCTCTGCACCATATCCCTGATATAGTGATATTTGACCCCGATATGCTTTGACTTGTCATGGAACATTGAGTTCTCTGACAACTACACACAACTCTGGTTGTCACAGAAGATACAGGCAGCATCCAACTGGAGATCAAATAAATCAGACGGTAACTTCCTAAGCCATACTACCTCACAACTAGCCGAACAAGCTGCGACATACTCTACTTCGGCTGTACTCAGTGCTACGCAGGACTGCATCCTGCTAAACCAAGAGATCACACCTGATCCCATACTGAAGCAACATCTCGAAGTGATCTTCCTATCTGCAGCACTGCCTGCCCAATCTCCAGGTTAAACTTATGATTCGCATCATACTTGAGCCCATAATCAACCGTACCCTTCAAGTACCTTAGAATATGCTTTACAGCAATCAGGTGAACGTGTCTAAGATCCGTCAGGAACTGGCTCAATGTGTTCACCGCAAAGCAAATATTTGGTCTCGTGTTCGTCAGGTACATCAAGGACCCAATCTTCTGACGATTCATCGTGGCATCAGC
The DNA here is from genome assembly GCA_027924585.1 of Larix kaempferi. NCBI lineage: Eukaryota > Viridiplantae > Streptophyta > Pinopsida > Pinales > Pinaceae > Larix > Larix kaempferi. The sequence goes on along the minus strand of BSBM01000055.1, from coordinate 41,316,861 downwards.
CGACTCTGATGAAGCATCACTCAATAGCTTCAGGTTCAATGCCATACGTCTGGCCATGGCCTTGCAGTCCATCATCCCGAACCACTTCAGGATCTCTACTGCATACTTCCCTTGTCCAAGGAAGATTCCATCTGTACTCTGCCACACCTCCATAACTAGAAAGTAATGCATCATACCCAAGTCCTTCATCTCGAACTCGGCAGCAAGCTTCCTCTTCGTGTCGGCAATAAACCTATCCTCACCTATCACAAACAGGTCATCCACATATAGTAGGAGTATCACTGGATTGCCTTCCTCAACCTTGTAGTAAAGGTTGGAATCCGCTTTACTCTTGGTAAAGCCCAAACTGGACAGGAAGCTGTCTATCCTGCTATACCATGTCCTGGGTACCTGCTTCAAGCCATACAAGGCTTTCTTCAATCTGCACACATGTGACTCCCTATCATGTGTCTCAAATCCGAGTGGCTCCTCCACTTCCTCTTCGACTACACCATTCAAGAATGTTGTCTTGACATCCATCTAGTGTATCTTCCACTTCATCACTTGCCTTGTATTTCTCTATGCTACTATATGCAGCATGCTTGATCTTGTAGATCTACTTGGAAGTCACAACAGACTTCCCTTCTGGTCTTGGGACCACATCCCAAACATCATTCTTCATGATCGACTGATATTCCTTGATCATGGCATTCTTCCATTACTGCATCCCGGATCCTAGGAACTTCATATTCTTCAATATCTTCAATAGATAGTTTTTCTTGAACTTCGTTGCTGGAACAAATGTTGTAGTCCTTCTTTTGTAGGTGATTGTACACAATCTTTCCTACAATTCAAATTCAATTGCATGATTAGAAACTTCTCATAGTTTACACAACAAAGTCTTACACATAAAGATATATGTCATACAGTCATGCAATTATCTTAGCCAATGCTTCAATACAACATTTATCCATATCTCGTAACTTTCTAGATGCCTTCCATCTCTACCAGAACATTGTTAAGAGTGTGCACAACTCCCAACATGTTAGCAAAGAGGTTTCATTCTAGATAAGTAGCAATGGAATGTTGTACAGTACCATAGGCCACTTACCCATTAATTGCATATTAGTAGTATCTTGTTCATTAATGCAACTTTTCTAAAATGCATAATATACATCCTAAATCTAGGAACATGTACATGACTGGACAACATCACTTAAGTAATCAAATATATAATAAATGACAATTCAAATACTTATCTTTGTTTGGTTGTTGGGTGGACTCCCTCTCAATCTTTGCTTCCTTGCAGGAACTACTGGATTGTGCTCCCTCTTGATCTTTGCTTCCTGGAGTGTGCTCTCTCTTTATCTTTGCTTCCTTTATGATATCATCATGATTATATGTCTTTGAACTTCTATCCATCCTGGACCACTACGCATGCTTAAGTGTGCACTAGTGTCATCATTGTGTCATCCTCGATATCTCATACATGATCATACATGCATTAGTAAAATCTCAATACTTATCAAAACATTATGATTCTATATAATCTTAATCATGTATGGTCATGATCATTTCATACACAAGCATTAGTATTCAAGGTTTCAAGGAGGACTTCTTATGCATATTTTTATTTGACCATAGGACTCTTCTAGTTTGTCATATCATTAATCAAACTAAGAAGCATAATATGCATAAACCCATGAATGCCCAAACTTAGAACTTCATGAATTATCAATCATACCAAGTATACTTACATAAGATCCAAACACAAGGTAGGATTCTGACTTGATATAGGAAAAACATACCTTGATTATCATGTTTGCAAGTTATGTCTAACATACCCAAACAATGTCTTATTTGTTCTCTTCAATGATTTAGAGACCTTGTGCTAGTAACCTGCATATCTCATAAGTTAAGCATTGTAGAACCAAATTATACATACCTTGTAAGTAGAGTTTTTATGTGATCCATGACTATGGATGAGTCTTTGTCTTCATGTCACTATGGTCATATGTTCTTGATTTGGTACTTGATTTGTCTTTCTTGATGTACCTTTCATGTTAGTGGACAACATCATCCTCATACAACACCACAGTGCATTAGTACATTCATAAGTGTCATAACCCTAATCAATTAATGTCTTCTATCATTCACATGCATTCATACTTCTACTAGGGTGATAAGACAAGTCTAAAATTAATCAAGATTGTACTAACCTCATTAATATGAAGACAAACTTAATTATGAACAGATACTTGTATCTCCTCAAGTCATACATGTCGAGATTGCTTGTAGACTTCTTATGTAAGGCCTTAGCCTCATCTCCCTCTGGAACTGGAACTTCTTAACCCAATCCACTTTGATTTGTTGAAGCTAGATCAGGAGTTGGATTAGGGTTTGTCAGAGAAACCCTAAAAATTCAAACTTTGAATTTCAAACTTCTAATTGGATGAAAAGATACGCCTTGCTGAGCTGATCAAGCTGGTATACTTCAAGTTTGAAATCTCCAAAATTTGAACCCTCAAAATTGACTTTGAAAGTTTCGGATCTGCAGCTTCTATCAAATTCTGGTTTTCTGGTTTTCTGGTATTCTGGTTTTCTAGTCAAAATCCCGAACTAGGGTTTGATAGAGCCCGGGGTTCTACCCAACCAAAAAATTCAATCTTGGTCTCTAAACTTTTTATTTTGATGAGGAGGATCCAGCGGTGGTCTCAGATTCCAATAATTCCAACTTTTGTAGAAACCCTAATTTCCCGCTTTTCCGATCAAGATCCTGAACTAGGGTTTGATAGAGCCTTTGATAGAGCCCGGGGTTCTACCCAACTAAAACGTTCAATCTTGATCTCTAAATTTCGATTTTTCTAAGGAGCATGTAGCCGTGGTCTCCGATTCAAGAAATTCCAACTTTCTTTGAAACCCTAATTTCCCGCAGCAGTGACAAACCAAAAATGAAAGTGCTCGGAATCCAATTCTGTTTGGACAGAAATATATGCCATATTGTTTCTGATGTATCTCTGAAATTTCGAATCTTCAGGGCCTGAAACTTCAGCCTGTGGTAGACTGACCTGTCATCTTTCCAACCCCATAGATCTGAGCTCAAATGGATTCTCTGAGAGAGAGATATGCCAAGTGTCGCAACGTGACCTGTTTATGGGATGAAACAGTATAGCGAACTTGTACGGAGTGCCACATGTCACTGTTTCAACTTCGGCCTCTGAAACCCAGACCTGTGAAACTACAGTCCGTGCCCTAACTATCACTTTTTACGGAATTCCATTTGAAGCTTCCTCGCTCGAGATATGACCTTTTGCCCAGGTCACCTGTTTAGGGCTGCATTCTGGAAGAGGCAGAAACCCTAACTTGTACAAATCATATCTCACAAAGTACAACGAATTTGAGGCTGTCCTTCGGACACAAAGTACATGGACATTTCATATTTGACCTGTAAAAGTTTCAGATCCTGAACCTTCGCCAAAACTGAGTTATAGCGAAAGTGCCACGATGACTGGTTTTTACTATACCAAGCCCTAGTTTCCAATTTGTCGCAATTGCAACAAGTGTCATATATGCCATGCAATGCCTTCCTTCAAGATAGCTCTGATACCATGTTAGTTTTTCATCATTTAATTCAATATGATCTAAGATCTTAACTGAAAGAACAACATGTACAACATATCAAGCATAAGAGACAAGAGACACAAAGCATTTCACCGGGGAAAACCAAGAAGATGAAAAACTCCGCAACTTCCTCAGAGATAGAATAAACACCAATACAAAGATCACCAAGATAAATGCTTAAAAGATAAATGTCTACAGCAGCTACTCCTCCTCCATTTGTACGCACTCCTCCTCTCTCTCACTAATGCGAAGTGAGTGAGTGAGTGAATAAATAGAATGAGAGAGTCACACTCTATTTATACAATGACTTGACTTTCCTCTAACCCTAACTGGGTCGACTTCCTAAGGAAGCCTAATAACCCATCCACATGTCACTGGGCCGACCCCACTAGAGTGGTCTAATAACCCTTTAACCCACACTGGGCCAACCCCTCTAAGGTGGTCTAATAACCCATCAAATATATGTTACGGCACTAACAATATAACTTGCGACACTTGCAAATACAAATGGCGACACTTCCAACCGGAGGAATAATACATCTCCGTTGGGGATACAATAAAGTACAAATGTAATACATACAATATACAAGTGAATATCTTCCAAAGTTACAAATACATCAACAATACAATCATCTCCTAATTTGTTGGCTTGTTTTTCTTTGGGTATTTTGTAAAAATTATGTGGTTTCCCAATCCTGGTTTCAAGTTTGTTTCGGAACATCAAATTTAATTGCCAACCCCATTCATTAGTGACCACTGCAAATTATTTAAATAACATAAATAAAAAACTCAGTCACACATAAAAATTTCAAACTAGGAAATTTTAGCCAAATAGACTAGGAAAAACCCCCAAGGGAAAACCTGTTAAGAGAGATGATTTATTTCTTCTTCAAAATTTAGTACAACAGTATAATAACAGTGAGTACAAACTTATCTCAAGCAACAAAGACAAATAACTCTGCCTCGAAAACAGTGATGTAGCAGCCTCATTTTCTATCCCCAAACAGCCTCGAATTTTGTGCCTTCTCAGCACTGTACGGAGTGTCAAAATCGATCTTCTTCCTTGGTAACTGTGCCCACTGCACCAGCAATAAATCTTCTCGATTTATGTGCCCTCTACAGCCTACGAATGTGTGCCCATTGCTAAAGGAATAAACTACTCATTTATTGTTGAACGACATGCATTAATTGTTGTATGGCCAGCCTCGAAACTTGTGCCAATAACTGTTGTTGTACGATGCCTTGAATTTCTTCACAAAATCTCTCTGGAAATTCGTGCCCTCCTGCTGCTCGAATCTGTCTTGGTATTCGTGCCAACTCTCTTAGCTCTCTTCTCTTCTTAAGAAGGTCGACTCTCTCCCAAAACTCATAGAATGAATGAAATGCCTTTTTCCTTGCCTTTTTCTCTCATGAGGGTAGATGAAAGGTCTCATGATCCAAGGGCCTTAAATGAATCTTGAGATAGAAAATCAATGGATGACAATAAATCACTTTTCTCTCCACTATTAATTATTTTCTCTCAACTCCTTATTAAATATATCAAAAAGTCACTTTATGACTCTAAAGTAATTAATTACACATCTCATGTAATTAATGCAAGGCTCATGTCACTTCTCCCCATAAACCTGTGAACTAGTAGCTAGTGAACGATGTGAATCAAAAGCTGGAACTGGTGAATCTGTAACACGAGAACCTGAACCTGTCCCAGGTGAACCTATGGATTGTGTCCTTGAACCTGAAGCACCTGTAACTTGTGGACCAGTCACCCTCGATACATGTGACCCTACACTATGTGAAGTTGGGCTCTATGTGCTCACCTTAGGTGTGGAAGCCTGGTGCTCCCCCTTGCTCTGAGTCCCAAGACTTCCTAAAGGCTCGCTACTCCTCAAATTTCACCTCCCTCCTCACAACAACTTTCCTCTATAAGGGAAGATATATGTGGAAGGCCTTCAAAGTCTCCTCATAACCCAGAAAGATACCCTTTTCTATCGTGGGCTCCAACTTTGTCCTCTAAATTGAGGGGACATGAGAGTAAGACAAGCAACCAAATATACGAAAAATGGCTAACCTTAGGATTCTTACCTATGAACACCTCCTCAAGAGTTATGCACCCCAAGGCTCTATGGGGACTCATGTTCTAAATATATACAGTTGTACTGCAAGCCCCGGCCCAAAGAAAGAAAGGAAGACTCTGATCATGAGCATCGCTCTAGTTGCGCCCACTATGGCCCTGTTATTCCTCTCAAAAACTCCATTCTGCTCTGGAGTATATGGAACTGTCAACTGTCTCCTAATGCCCTTATGTCTACAAAACACATTAAACTCATTGGAGGTATACTCACCCCCATTATCTTATCTTAGCACCTGAATCCTCCTCCCTATTTGGTTCTCCACAAGAGCTTTGAACTTTTGGAACCTCTGCAAGACCTCACCTAACATCTTGCTCTTCAAGAAGTAAATCCAAGTCTTCCTGGAGAAATTATCAATGAATAAAACATAGTACTCAAAACCAGTCAAAGAAACAGAAGTCATAGGACCACATAAGACAAAGTGTATCAAATCAAGTACTCCTGACGATCTACTGTCACTGTTAGGAAAAGCAGTCGTGGTGTACTTTCCCAAAGCACGCACCTTGCATACATCATTGTGCTTTGTGTTGAGCTTAGGCAAACCAGTCACCATATCTCTCAACATCCTCAAAGTTGGATGATGCAAGTGAGCCATCCTCCTATGCCATAGCTCACACAAATCACTCCTACTGTTGTGTGCCAAAGCATGTAAAGGTTGAAAAAAGAGCTTGTACAATTTCCCACGTCTGACTCCAATCGCAAAAGAAGTGGATGGACTCGATCCCTTGGGAAAAACGTGTACATGTCCATCAAGGAAGTACACTCCAAATCCCCTACCCTCGATCATCAATATTGAAATCAAGTTCTTCTTCATCCTAGGGGCATACAAGACATCCCTCAAAGTCATGGGCTCCATGGACTATACCTCTAAAAGGTGCTGGTCCCCCACCCAATTACTCTGACAATCATGTCATCTCCCAACACCACCTCCAAATCCGAACCTATCTATGTAAACTCTAAAAACATATCCCACACGCCTGTCATATGGCTTGAAGCTCCACTATCAATTACCAGGTGCATGTGTTGGCGGATGCACTCAAGGAATGGCCAACCAACAATGAGTACTCTCTCTCATCCTCAAGGAATGGCCGCCTGATACACACCTAGGCGGGAACGTGGCAGGAAACCTTCAGGCATCTCAGTGTGTCCTTGGGGAAAACTTAGAGTCAAGTGTTGTCACCTGATTACTCGACTCCTTCGTCTAGGCTACTCCTAGCGAAGCCAAGGGGGGTGGTCCCTATTGAAAATAAATCTAAAGTTTCTACACTATAAAATGAAGAAAACAAATTCTAGGAGTTAATGATGGATGATGAAAATATTACAACAAGGAAACCAATTGCAATTTAGTTAAGTATAACAACACATGATATGAAAGATATTCACAGCATTTTATAGATTTAACTTAAACGAAGATAATATGCAATGACCAGTGTCGAGATTGCAAGTGCGATTGTTGTTGTGTTGTGTCGTGAAAGTATTGCAAAGTCTTGTTGTCAATTTTAAATTATTAATGAATATTAAAGGAGTGGGTTGATTGTTCGTTTGGCCCAACTCAGAATCGCTCCTTCGAACTGGGCGTTGTGACGCCTATACCAAGTGTCCAACCAGGCGAGGATGAACCTGCTTATGGCAGCCTGCTGACTCTATAGTTAGCCTCACTCGACCTCCCGAGTTCTAAAGATTGAATCGTTGAAGGATTGTCCTATTATACTAGTCACTCGATGTCCTTTTCTGATTGGCCAATTGTTCAGTCTATGCTGCAGCGGTCAAGAGCATACTTCGGATTTCAAATCTTGATAACTTTTATTAAGTGTTGAGAGGTGAGTTATTAAACTAATCTACAACCCAAGAGTCTCTTTTCCACACACCAAAAGGTGCAGTACTTCGGGAAAACAAGGGCTCAAATTTTATTGCAAGTTTGTAAAAATTGTGACAAAGGCATAAAATGGTAAATCTAATCTAAAAATTCCTTTAGGGACGTTTTGTGTGTTTCTGATGTTATTTAATTACTATTTGCATAAAAAAAACTAAGTTTACGCAAAAATCACAAAAATGAAAAAAAAAAAAAAAAAAAAAAAACTCAGATCCCCCCTGTGGGATGGTGGCAGGCGCTGGAATAGCTTGCTTTGCTCTTTTTATTTTTTAGTTACATCAAACCAAATGAAGAAATATTGCTGGTCCTTCATGAAATAGGCACCAAGACAGTTTGCAAATGCTAGAAAGAAAGAGGGAAGATAAAACTAGCTCTCCAGATGGTCACTGAAGCTTCCAAATCTCAGTTTTTGACCATTTATTGTTCAAACCTGCTAAAATATCACAAAAACCAGCGAACTAAATTAGTCCCAAAAGGCCCGAAAAACACTTACGAAGCGTCCTTGGCCATACTACAAAATTTGTTGATGTATTTGCAACTTCGAAATGTATTTCACTTGTATATTTTATATTGTTATTGTACACACGACGGAGAGGTTATATTCCTCCGATCGGAAGAGTTACTATTATTATTTGATGGGTTATTAGACTCCCCTAGTGGAGTCGGCCCAGAGTTAGGGTTTTATTGGTTATTACACTCTCCTAGGAGAATTCGGCCCAGTAGGGTAAAAAGGCAAGTGAAGTAAAGTATAAATAGAGAGTGTGACTCTCTCATTTGATCATTCACTCACTCATTCGCATAAGTGAGAGAGAGACAAGTTCACACAAGTGGAGGAGGAGGAGCTGTTGGATTCTATCTTATTGTTTTGGGGTTTTGTACTATTGCTCATTCTATCTCTGAGGAAGTTGCGGGGTTTTCTCCTTTATGGTTTCCCCGGTGAAATGCTTTGTGTCTATTGTCTCTTCTGATTGATTTGTTGTGCTTGTTATTCTCTCAATTAAGATCCTAGATCATATTGAATTAAATGTTGAAAAACTAACATGGTATCACATCTAACCTGAGAAGAAAACACTGTGCAGCTGCGGAAGCTAGGGCTTCTTAATTTTTGGGTCTCTTTCCACAGATCATCAAAGGCAGGAGGATAGGCTGACTCTCCTAAGAAAGGCGCATCTTTTTGTCGAGACAGAATTTGATTCTGAGCATTTTCAGTTTTTGGCCCGTCACTACTGCGGGAAATTAGGGCTTTTGACAGAAGTGGAATTTTGGAGTTCTCTCAGCATAGGATTGATCTCCTCAGCAAAATCGAAATTTAGAGACCAAGATCAAAGTTTTTGGTTGCGTAGAACCCCGGGATCTATCAAACCCTAGTTCGGGTTTTGGACTAGAAAACCAGAAAACCAGAATTTGATAGAAGTTGTAGATCTGAAATTCGCAAGTCACTTTTGAGGGGTAAATTTTTGGAGTTTTCAAAATCTGAGCATACCAACTTGCTCGCCTCAATTGCATCTCCCTGTCCAGATAGAAGTTTGAAATTCCAAGTTTGGATTTTTAGGGTTTCTCTGTCAAACCCTAGCCAGCTCCAGATCCAATTTCAGCAAGTCAAAGTGGTAAGATCTAAATCTTTTATTTCCATTTGAGTTTCTCATTAAGATGTCTCACCACACCAAGCTTGAGGATAAACTTGAAGGGGTTGATAACTTCTGAGCATGGAAGTATAGGATTGGGTTAATCCTAGAAGAGAATGAATTGGACACCTACATAAGTGAAGAGGTTCCAGTCCCAGAGGGAGATGAGGCTAAGGCCTTACATAAGAAGAACTTGGTCAAGGCCAAGCGAATTATTGTTGATTCTATCAAAGACCATCTCATACCTCATGTGTCTTCTCTAAAGACACCCAAGGAGATGTTTGATTCCTTGACCAAGCTATTTGAAGGGAAGAACATAAATTGGACGATGACATTGCGGAACCAACTAAAGAATGTCAAGGTACAAAATGCAGAGAGAGACCATGCAATCCTACTTCACAAGGGTCTCTCAGATAAAAGAACAACTTGAAGCTGTGGGAGAAGATATAGAGAATGGTGAAATTGTGATGACCACTTTGAATGGTCTCCCTAGGTCATGGGATTCCTTCATTCAAGGAATTTGTGCTAGGAGGAAGCTCATCTCATTCAATAGGTTGTGGGAGGAATGCTCACAAGAAGAAGCTCGACTTGTGGCTCGAGAAGAGAAGATGGGTAATGAAGACCAAGCTCTCATAGCACACTCCAAAAGGCATGATGACAAGAGGGTGCACCACCACCAAAATCAGAGGGGTAACTTTAAACCCCGAAGAGATATGTCCACCATTCGATGCTATACAAGTGATGAGAAGGGACACTACCCCAGGGATTGTCCCAGAAATAATAAAGGTGGCTCTCACAAGAAGAAGAGCAACAAAAGAAGGCATCATGCTCACACTGCAGAGGATGATGAACCTCCCAGGAAGAGAGCCAGAGAAGAAAGAGAAGATTCTTCAAGCGATGAAGAGTATGTTTTGATTTCTGCTCTCACAGGAACTATTACACATGGAAGCAATGATTGGCTTATAGATAGTGGGGCTTCCAAGCATATGAATGGATTCAAGGAATCCTTTATGAATCTATCTGAACATGAGTCACCCCACAAAGTGAAACTTGGGGATGACTACCAGTATCCTATAAAGGAAGTGGTGAAGCCTCTTATAAGCTAGACTATGGAAAGTCTATGAAGATGAAAGATGTTCTATTTGTACCAGGACTTAAGAAGAACCTTCTCTCCATCTCTGCATTGGATGCAAAAGGTATGAGGGTTGCATTTGTAGATGGCCAAGTTCTTATGTGGCCTAAAGGAAAGACTATAGATGATGCAGTAGTGATTGGAGAGCAAGAGGGAGGATTATACAAACTGAAGGGCCAACCAGAACAAGCCTTGGTCCATGAATCCATGGAGCCAAATGAACTATGGCATAGAAGGCTTGCACATGTGCACTATAGAGCATTATCTCTTGTAAGCAAAGTGGTTGAAGGACTTCTAGAAATCCAATCGAAGCAAAGAAAGTAAAGAAGGCATCTCCAAGTAGCGGGAGCACACTCCAGTAGTTCATGCAAGGAAGCAAAGATTGAGAGGGAGTCCACCCAACAAACAAACAAAGATAAGTATTTGAATTGTCATTTCTTGTATATCTGATTATTTAAACAATATTGTTCAATGGTGTATATACTTATGTTCCTAGATTTAGGCTGTGTATTATGCATATTAGGATATTTGCATTAATGAACAGTATACTACTAATATGCATGTGATGGGTAAGTGGCCTATGGCACTATACAACATTCCATTGCTACTTATCTAGTATGAAACCTTTTTACTGACATGTTGGGAGTAGTGCACACTCTTAACAATGTTCTGGTAGAGATGGAAGGCATCTAGAAAGTTACGGGATATCAATGAATGTTGTATTGAAACATTGGCTAAGATAATTGCATGACTGTATGACATATGTCTTTATGTGTAAGAATTTGTTCTGAAAACTATGAGATGTTTCTAATCATGCAATTGAACTTGTCTTGTAGGAAAGACCGTGTACCATTACCTACAAGAGATATTTGTTTCGAAGAACAAACAACGAAGATCCAGAAAGCTACCTGTTGAAGACATTGAAGAACCAGAAGCACCCAGGATCTAAGATACAACAATGAAAGAAGTAAATCCAGAAGAAGATCATGAGATAGAAGACCCACGGGAACCTGTAGATCCACCCTGTGAGAAGAATTCTCACAAGAGGAAACCAGCATGGGTACGAGAGGCAAGTCAAGATGCAGAGAGATATGGCGCTCCAGAAGGAATGCATAGAGACTGAGGCCATACTCCAGTTATGTAGCCCTGTTGTGCAACATCATTAAGAAAGAACCTTCCAACTATGAAGAAACAGCAGAAAAGAAAGAATGGAAGGATGCCATGATCAAGGAGTACCAGTCAATCATGAAGAATGATGTCTGGGATGTGGTCCCAAGACCACAAGAGAAGTCTGTGGTGACTTCCAAGTGGATCTACAAGATCAAGCATGCTGCAGATGGCAGCATAGAGAAACACAAGGCAATATTTGTGGCACATGGCTTCTCCCAGAAGGAAGGGATGGATTATTGTAACGAATATAATTAAAGTATAATTAAATAAATAAGATTAATTAAAGACATGACTTTTCATGTCAAATGAAAAGGCATGACTCTTCATGTCAAATGTCCAAGCCTTATTTAAAGGCGGGCCATTATTGTAACCTATTATCCATCATATATTACATCTTTTACTTTACTACAAGTCATTTATGGCTTTCTTACGTTACTTATACTGGTTATTTACTTAGTAAGGAACTCTTGTTCCTTCAATTATGAAGAGACATTTGCACCTGTAGCCAAATACACTTCCATCAGATCCGTACTTCCTCTGGCTGCAGTGATGAAGTGGAAGATACACCAGATGGATGTCAAGACAGCGTTCTTGAATGGTATAGTGGAAGAGGAAGTGTATGTGGAGCAGCCACTCGGGTTTGAGACACATGACAGAGAGACTCATGTGTGCAAACTGAAGAAATCCTTGTACGGTTTGAAACAGGCACCCAGGACGTGGTATGGCAAGATAGACAGCTTCCTGACCAGTTTGGGCTTTACCAAGAGTAAAGCGGATTCTAACCTTTACTACAAGGTTGAGGAAGGAAACCCAGTGATACTCCTACTGTAAGTAGATGACATGTTTGTGACAAGTGAGGATGGGTTGATTGCTGACATGAAGAGGAAGCTTGCTGCCGAGTTCGAGATGAAGGACTTGGGTATGATACACTATTTTCTAGGCATGGAAGTGTGGCAGAGTGCGGATGGAATCTTCCTTGGGCAAGGGAAGTATGCAGTAGAGATTCTGAAGAGGTTCGAGATGATGGGATGCAAAGCCATGGCCACACCTATGGCATTGAACCTGAAGCTATTGAGTGATGCTTCATCAGAGTCGTTGATGCCACAATGTATTGTCACATGATTGGGTCCTTGATGTACCTGACGAATACGAGACCAGATATTTGCTTTGCTGTGAACACATTAAGCCAGTTCCTGACGGATTCGAGACATGTTCATCTAATTGCTGCAAAGCATATTCTGAGGTACCTGAGGGGTGTTGATTATGGGCTCAAGTATGATGCGAATCAGAAGATTAACCTGGAGGGTTATGTTGATTCAGATTGGGCAGGCAGTGCCATTGATAGCAAGAGCACTTCGGGGTGCTGCTTCAGTATGGGATCAAGTGTGATCTCTTGGTTTAGCAGGAAGCAGTCCAGCGTGGCACTGAGTACAGCCGAAGTAGAGTATGTCGTAGCTTGTTCAACTAGTTGTGAGGAAGTATGGCTAAAGAAGCTACTGTCTGATTTATTTGATCTCAGGATGCTACTTGTATATATTGCAACAACCAGAGTTGTGTGAAGTTGTCGAAGAACACAGTGTTCCATGACAAGTCGAAGCACATTGAGATCAAGTACCACTATATCAGGGATATGGTGCAGAGAGGAGCAGTGAAGCTCCAGTATTTTGCGACGGACGAGCAGATAACCGATGTATTGACCAAGCCGCTAGCCAAAGTGAAGTTTGAATACTTCAGAGAGAAGCTTGGTGTACTTCAAATCGAGGTTCCTTCCAAGGGGAAGTGATGAGTCTGGACGACGCAGATGCACACGGGCCATTCTCACATAGTGGTAGGAAAGTCCTCCTATGGTGTAGATGTAAGGGCTGGGGCCATTCTCACATGGTGGTAGGAAAGTCCTCCCATGGTGCAGATGTAAGGGCTGGGCCATTCTCACATGGTTGTAGGAGAGTCTTACCATGGTGCAGATGTAAGGGTTGGGCGTGGCTTTTCCGACATGGTCAGAGGTTAGTCCTTCCATGGTCGTTGATATAATTGCCGAGGCTTTTCCGACATGGTCATAGGAAAGTCCTTCCATGGTCGTTGATGTAATTACCGAGCTTTTCCGACATGGTTAGAGGAAATTCCTTCCATGGTCGTTGATGTAATTATTGAGCCTTTCCCGGATGGTCAGAGGAAAGTCCTTCCATGCCGGTTGTGTTGTGTGCATCTGGGTTGTGCTCCGTTGACGACGAGATGATCTGAAGATGATGAGGTGACAGTAGGGTACACAGGTTTTGCAGAGGCATATAATCAATCCTGGGAGATCTTGCAGGTTTTGCAGAGGCAGTGTAATCAGTCCTGAGATGTACCTACTTGATGGCTTGCTCGCAGAGATGATGAAGACCTACATGCAGGCTAGGCCTACATCCAGCATGAAAAAGGGATGGCTCTATAGAACTTTCTATGACAAGTAGACTAGAGATTGATGATCAAGATAGCAGCACCAGTGACGATGATGATCCAACTTTGATGATGATCCAGTGATGAAGACTTGTGCCGATGAACTGTGTCAAGAGAAATACCTTCCTAGTTAAGAGGGAGTGTTGATGTATTTGTAACTCCAGAATGTATTTCACTTGTATATTTTATATTGTTATTGTACACCCGACGGAGAGGTCATATTCCTCTGATCGGAAGAGTTACTATTATTATTTGGTGGGTTATTAGACTCCCCTAGTGGGGTCGGCCTAGAGTTAGGGTTTTATGGGTTATTAGACTCTCCTAGGAGAAGTCGGCCCAGTAGGGTAAAAAGGCAAGTGAAGTAAAGTATAAATAGAGAGTGTGACTCTCATTTGATCATTCACTCACTCACTCACTCATTCGCATAAGTGAGAGAGAGACAAGTTCGCACAAGTGGAGGAGGAGGAGCTGCTGGAGTCTATCTTATTGTTTTAGGGTTTTGTACTATTGCTCATTCTATCTCTGAGGAAGTTGTGGGGTTTTCTCCTTTATGGTTTCCCCGGTGAAATTCTTTGTGTCTATTGTCTCTTGTGATTGATTTGTTGTGCTTGTTATTCTCTCAGATAAGATCCTAGATCATATTGAATTAAATGTTGAAAAACTAACAAAATTTGCAAAAAAAAATTCTAATTTAACTAGCAAAGAAAAATGGAAAAAAATGAACTAAGGCAAGATAGAAAGCTTGCCTTCCTAGGATCTTTGTTTGCTTTTCTAAGAGATGGCAAGCAAATGTAAAGGGCACTGAATGCTAGATAAATAAATTTAAACTCGGTTCTTTCTTTTAAAGCCTTTTAGATTTGCAAAATTTAAAACTTATAAAAGAGGAGATATTTAGGTAGATCTAGATTTCTTGAAAAATGGACTTTTAAAATAAACTATATCTAGACTTTCTTAGATCTACTTTGATTTTATCTTTTAAAATATAGATCTAGGGAACCAAACTAGAAACCGAGAGATTTTAAATAGAAATAGAATCTAGAAAGCGGAAACCCATGGGGGTTGAACAACAATCTTTGGGCAATGGAGTCGTTCTCTTGATGGACCGGAGAGATGAAGCTCTATTCGGATCTACTGAAATATGGGCAAAGCTAGCATGCTTATTACTCCTTCCAGCTTAGATTACCTGCAAAGAAACTCACAAACACTTGCAAAAGGGGATCAAATATACATATGTAAAATAAATAAAAGAACAACTAAGAAGACATAAATTCAAACAAGAAGTTATATGTCTCTGTGCATTCTTCTATCATTGACCATAAAAGTAACCTATAAAGCATTTAATTATTCCTTCTGAAATATAATTCCTCTTGGAGGACAAATGGTACTGTTATCACACCATAGTAGCAGGGCTACTATTCTTGTACAGCAGATATCTGCACATTCCAGAGCTTCCATTATTCCAGAGCATGGCTATATATTTTGGATCACTCATGATCAGAGCAGTATATTATTCAGATGTATGTTTGACCTTGTGTCAAGGCTGAGCCTTGAGAGTTCAGATTTGATGACTGCTGTGACCCTTTATCCCATACAGTTTCAGTTCAGTGCTTAGAGATGTATTGCAGCAGTGTTTCAGATGGTGCATGATGATTATTGTTTTGATGATGTTGTATGATCTATGGATATGTTATCACTGACTGTGGATTATTATCTTGTTGATTTAGTCATGATCATAGCATGTGCTTGGTATATTATTCCTGATGTGGCAAACTGTTTAAAATGAACTGTAAATCATAAAATGGACGATTGCTTGCACATTTAGGTCATTTAACAAAACCCACTGGTTTTTCACCTTACATAGATATGGTCTTTCCCGACACTAGTTGTCTGCTAGTGTAGGCTCCATATTCACTTGACTCCATCCATACATGACCTTCCTGTTTGACTTTAAACCTTGACATGTCTCATTTGACTTTCTGATACCGAGGACTTCCCCATTTTTCTACCTCTGTGTTTGGACCGCATCCCTGTTTATTCAGTGTCTCGGCTCTAAGTTGGTGACAAAACTTGCCTTTGGTGAGTTGGATTGTAGGCCTAAATCATTCTGGTCGGTTGTCCCGATGTTTGGCATTGGCTCGAACTCCCCCTAGTCACTTGAGATGTTGTTGGCTAAAACTGAAAGCTCATGTTCTACTTGTGGAAACTTATAAATTCACCCATGGAAACAAAAAAAAGGGCAAGAGCGATGAACAGCTAAAAAAAATACTCCTCGAAGAGTATAAGAAAGGTCCAAAAAGCAATGGTTCTTAAAAGCTATATCTAAACAATTGCTGACCTTATAAATATTTGAAAAAACATGCCCTGGATGCAAGCTGCAACTAGTTGTGCTTCTCAGCACATCTGAAATCCGAAGGGTTATGTAGGCCAAAAAGGCCATGGAATAAAATTGAATGATCCTAATGAACCTGGATCAACTTGATGTAGACATGATGCCTAAGTTGAATAAGCACTCTCTAAACAACTTATCCATTTGTGAGGCACAGCCATCCCCCGTGTTCATTTGTCCAGCACAGAGTTTGTAGCTTCCCCCTTCTCCCAGTCCAAAGTATCTTTGAGTTAAAGTTAGACAAGTCAACCCCTTGGCCCAACCTTGTTCCTAGCCTTCATCCTTCACTAGCAGTTTAACCATGTCCAATGGGTGAGTTTGTCATTTGAACTATTGTGCAAGCAATTTTTATATAACAACGGAATATGTTAACTTAATTAATGCCACTGAATGGATGTTATACTTTGAGCTTGGCTGTGAGAATGATTAGAGAAGCATTGTCTTAGTCTACTGATGTGATTTATCCTTGGTTGTATATTCTTGGGATCCGTGATGATGTGGACCATATATATGTGCTTATTGATGGTGATTCATGGTCCCACATGCTTGATGATGATATCATATGATGGACATATGATGCAGATGATGATTGATCCAGTGCAGCAGGTTTTATTATTACTTCAGATCAGCAGATTATACATTGTCCATATATGGTGGACCCTACAGCTGGCCCATTAGGGCAGCCCATGGTGTATGAGTACACATTTCTAGTGGATTTGGGTCTTCTGGATCCATTGAGACACTTATCTTTCAGTTCCGAGCACTTCTGACAGTGATTGATGCAGTTTTACACTTGATGACCAGATTTGGGGTTGATTTCCCAGCCTGGGCAGCAGGGGCCATGATTGGCCAGTTCACCTAGGGCGCTGATGATGGAGGGGGTGGTCCAGCCACTTGTTTTTACCATTTACCCCCCCTTCTGGAGAGCCTGGTGGGCTCAGATGGACAGCGCTAGCACCCTAGGAGGCAGTTTTGGCACTTTCACAGTTCCCGAGGCAGTTAAAAAATGGGATAAAGTGGTCACTGAGGAAATCGATTTGGGCAATTGAGGCAAGGTTTTGGCATTTGGTCTTCACAGAGGTCTTCCAGGGTGGCATCACTACCTTTCAGTCAGTTTTCACCATGTGTGTATGCCCAGATTGATCACAGGAGGACATTTACTGCTTGACTGTCATGGATTCTGAGGACAGTTTTGGTCATTTACATTACATTGGACATATTTTATTATTTTATTGTGCCTTGGGGATGAGCTAGTAAGGATTGATGCCTCCTAGCCCCACCATGAGCTTATATTGTCATGTCCTAGTCACCATGAGGTGGATTTTGGTACTTATGTTTCTCTAGTGGATGATGTCACCCTCTTACTGTACCATTTAGTGGGGGCGCTATCATTATATTGGGTGATCCATGTGATGTATTTTTATGATTTATTGTTAGCCATTGATTAGATCTTGAGATCTTTTAATCTTAGCCACTCATGTAAAAAGTGGTTAGGATTGTACTCTCTCCCCATCCTATTTAAGGAGGAAGCCTCTCATTGTAAAATGGATCTAGAGATTTTTGGCTCTTGGCTCTTGGAATAAAATTTCTATCTTTTGGAGTACATGCTTGGATTGGAGTGGATGTTGGTTGTTTCGATTGTAAATGCTTTTGTCCATTGCACTGGAGGATCTATTGTAGCTATCTTGCATATTTGCCATATTTTATTTACAGGTTAAGAGGGCGAATTGGTGGGGAGGCTTGCCCTTCAATCTTGGAAGAAGTCGTTTTGGTGTAACAGGGAGTAGTTTTGCCTTTGTGTCAACTATTCTATGTTTCTCTCTCTCTTGCTTGTATCTACCTTCAATTTGTTAAACTGATTGATGCTTTGCTCCTTGGCTTGACAGGTTAGAAGGAATCACATGTGGCTTGGAAAAATCGATTTGGCAAGAGGACTTCAACAATTCTCCATTTGATCTTTGGCAAAGTAATCCTCGTCTCAACTAGCATTCATCTCTTCATCCAGGTATGTTCCAAGAGGTATGATCTTTTACTTCCTTGAATCTTCCATAATTTCTAGATCATAAAAACCCTAATCAATTAAAACCCTAGTTTTTGGTATTTCTTAGATCTACTTAGATCTAGCCTTGCTTTTGAAGAGATATTGAAAACCCACCTCTATAGCATCCACCCCTAGTTGGATCTATAGTTTGGTGGTGATTGGCTAAAAATTTACCCACTTTTCAAGGCAAAAAGCCCTCTTGAGCCCAAATCGCACTTCCTAGAGAGAGGCTTGTTTGGTTAGATCTAGCACATGGGTAGGTGAGATCCCACTTGATTTGCAATCTAGACACTTGATAACCCACCCCCAGAATCTTACTTTGGTGAAATCTACCTTGTGGACATCTCTCCATGTTTTAAGGGGTTAAAACTCCCTTTTGAAATTCTTGGCACCTCAAAACTCAGATCTACTAAGATCTAGCCCTTGGATTGACTTGATTTTTTGGACATGCATAGATCAGGGTACTAGCTACTTGGATCTATAGTTTGGTGGCCATTGGACTTGATTTGGTCCACCAAACCCTCATTTTAGCCCTCCTTGAGCAAATCGCACTCCCTTGTGAAAGTGAGTTTGTCCACTTCTAGGAGGTGGGTGGTTGAGATTTTTGGAGTTTTGGAACGGCCATAGTTTGAAACCTAGGTCTACACTGTCTTTTTGTCATGATCCGCCTTGGGGGTAGCATTCCTTGTTTCAAGGGATTGTGGTCCACTTAGGGTTATTACTTGTAAACCTAGATCTAGCAAAATCCAACCATTGAGTCTCATTTAGCCCACTTGATTTGGCTTCTAGGTGTCCCGATCTACACTTTGACATCCTTTTTGACCCCATTAGCCCATCTAACAAGGCACTAGTCCTCCTCTAAGCAAGTCGCACTCCTTGGGAATTGTGTCAAACCCTAGATCTAGTATATAGGTATTCCTAGAATCAACTTAGATCCATAGATCTAGTCTCTACCTAACCTATAGTACCAACTTCACACCTAGTTTCACCTTGTGGGCCTACTTAGAACCATTTCACACTTCCCAAGAAAACAAGACCCACTTGTGTAAACATATGGTACTATACCTTGACAACTTATCAAACAATGTGGCCTAAACCATACATAGGTTGAAACACCAACAATCTCTCACACCACCTTTCAACCATACTTCAACTTCTAGGTCCACTTAACCCTGCATTGGTTTCCGTAACTTATCATTTACTTACCTTTAGAAACCTTTGTGTAGGTCCAATCAACTGTGATTGGGTATAGGGTCTCCCCCTTGGTCTAGTTACAGCCTGACCTAAAGCGAAGAGTGCCTCGGTTGACGTGACTCCCACCTTGCATTGGGAACCGTGGCATCTCTTGGGTCACCTCCTTAGTTGCCTGTCTCCTCTACCGTCTCGGATGGGATACCTCTAGGGGCAACTATAAGTTGTGTGATAACAGGTACTTCACTACATCAAGGATAATTCCCTTAACCTTGATGTCCTTCTTGTCAAAGGTTGCCTTAGCTACTACATCTGTAACTACGGGTACTACCACCATATTAGCTTGTGTGCTATTCACTATACTCTACAACTCATTCTCCTGCAAAATCAGCACTATCCTTGCTTTCCAAGGAATGAAATTGGCTGCCCCACCAACCTGTCCTCTATCCTCAACCCTATGGCTATCTCAATAAAAAGTGTAAGTCCAACAACTCTGCCTAGTGAACAAAGGATAAGTCTCTCTCAAGTCTGACAATCACTGCTCAATAATCCTGCTCCTTTTTAACAAAGCTCTAATAACATGTAAAAATTCCGTGGTTTCCCAATCCCGGTTTCAAGTTTGTTTCAAAATATCAAATTTAATGCCCAACCCCATTCATTAGTGACTGCTGCAAATGAGTTTTTCCACAAATAAATTCATAGCTTGAAACACTTAGGAAACTTTTACAATTTAAAGAACAGAAATAAAAAAACTCAGTGACACATAAAAAATTTGGACTCGGAATTTTTAGCCAAATGGCCCAGGAAAAACCCCCAAGGGAAAACTTGTTGAGAGAGATGATTTATTTCTTCTTCAAAATTTAGTACAGCAGTAAAATAACAGTGAGTACAAACTTATCTCAACCTACAAAGACAAATAACTCTGCCTCGAAAACAATGTTGTAGCAGCCTCATTTTCTATGCCCAAACAGCCTCGAATTATGTGCCTTCTCAACACTGTACAGACTGTCAAATTCGATCTTCTTCCTTGGTAACTGTGCCCACTGCACCAGCAATAAATCTTCTTGATTTCTGTGCCCTCTATGGCCTAAGAATGCATACCCACTGCAACAGGAATAAACTGCTCTTTTATTGCTGTACAACCTGCATTAATTGTTGTATGGACAGCCTCAAAACTTGTGCCAATAATTGTTGCTATACAGTGCCTTGAATTTCATGCCAGAATCTCTCTGGAAATTCGTGCCCAACTGCTGTTCGAATATGTCTTGGCATTCATGCCAGCTCTCTTAGCTCTCTTCTATTCTCAAGAAGATCGACTCTCTCCCAAAACTCATAAAATGAATGAAATGCTTTTTCCTTGCCTTTTTTATTGTCTCACAACGGTATATGAAAAGTCTCATGATCCAAGGGCCCTAAATGAATCTTGAGACAGAAAATCAATGAGATGAGAATAAATCACTTTTCTCTCCATTATTAATTATTTTCTCTCAATTCCTCATTAAATATATCAAAAAAGTCACTTTATAACTTTAAAGTGAATTAATTACACATCTCATGTAATTAATGCAACGGTCATGTCACTTTTCCCCTTCTAGTGACTTAGGCACAAAGTCACTAGGGGAACACTTTCCTAGGTACAAAATCAACATATTTGAGATTTATAATAGACTTTCATTGCCATGGATTTAATCAGTTTGCAGGTTAGAGGATTGTTGGTTCAAAGGGACCACCTCAGTTGGATCGAACTACTGATTGCTCAAGGGTCTTTGTGGTTCATGGATTTCATATCCATTTCATTGTGCTAGGAGTGGTGAATCAACTCCAATCCCAACACCAATGCACCGGGTCAATACTTCTTTTTCTCTTCTCTTCTCCACTCTTTCAAATACTTGCTCTTCTCAACTTGTTAGGCAGTACAGAAAATTTTCATGGCTGAGCTAAAATATCTTGCATCCTAGGCATACAAATCTAAAGAATATTTTTGCATGCAGAAATCTGAAATAACTCATGCTTAGAAACCTAGGAAAGGCACTAGAGAAATTCATATCTACATGATATCTAGCTTGGTAGTGCTTGTTTTGCCTTAGTGTTCATTTTAGGCTTCTTGTTCTATGTATTACAAATTACAAAACAACCTGTCCTATAGTGTTGAGACATTTAAAACCCGGACCAACACCTTTATTTCACTTAAAACTTACAGATTTAAGCACAAAATTCAATAATATTTGAATTCTGAACCTTAAATGGATGTTGGTGTATTACAAACTGAAAACTAGG
This sequence comes from Larix kaempferi, assembly GCA_027924585.1. Lineage (NCBI taxonomy): Eukaryota > Viridiplantae > Streptophyta > Pinopsida > Pinales > Pinaceae > Larix > Larix kaempferi. The sequence continues at coordinate 41,294,998 of BSBM01000055.1, read as the reverse complement.
CCATTTGTGACATACTAGTTTCCCACCATTTCAACCTTATTGAGGCAGCCATTTAACTTTTGGACCTAGTCATTATTGTGTCACAACCTGTATCTCAGGGTAGCTTACACTTGTCCATACATCTCATTTTAGTTACCTTGTCAAACATTTCATTTAGGAGGTATTTCCAATTTTGTAAACTTAGAACCCCTTAGCATTGCCGACAGTGTGCCACATTTAGACATTAGTTAATTTTCTCGGGCACACTGTTTCCTTCAAATCGGTCAAACAAGCACGGTGGGAAAGCTAGTCTTTTCTGGAAAGTGCCCAAAAAGTTTGGCTGGGGACACCTTCCGTGATTAGTCCAAGTCTGCTCAGGTGGACTTGGGAAACCTAAAGAGAGAGGACCCTGCCCGTGTGACACCTAGGGGTAGTGTCCGGAGGATTTTGCCAGTTTAGCAGCCAATTAATCCTTGCAATCCCAAGGCTGCTAGGTTGTGCAACAACAAGTACAATTGGGTCTCAAAATAAAAGTTCATTTTGGAAACCCTATAAATGCACAAAACTACAAAAGATCAATTTAGGGTGTTAAGCTCCTTTCACAACTTGACAATTCTGCTTAGCACTTACAAGATCACATCATCCTGTATTGTAAACTATCACAACAAGTAACAAGGATTATGAAAAGGCATTATGGGCCAAAACAAGAGATAAATCTTTTCCATACATATTCTTTGAGAATAAAACATTTCTAAAGGAGAAGGTAATGTAATGAACATTAAAATATAATTATCTCAATTCCAGCTAGCTCATCCGGTTAAGGTATGGGAATCATTTACAAGGAGACCCGTGTACTTAAAATATAATTATCTCAATTCCAACTAGCTCATCTGGTTAAGGTGTGGGATTCGTTTACAAGGAGACCCGTGTACAACTCCCCTGAGGGATGACTTAGTTGGGAGGAGAAACCATAAAATCCAGCCATGTTAAGGGTTGGTGTGGCCTAGGCCGGGTGTGATCCCTGGATGCCTTTGACGGTTAAATGCACTTGGGTTGTGATTTCTTAGCCAATGGTTCAATGCATTGGCCCCGAGTAACGGGCATTCGAACAATCAACAAAAAACATTTAGTCCATTGGATGTAACTTGAGTGGTTGGGAGGAATGATTGTTACCCTCCCCACCCATGTTCAATTCCTTGTAAGTGAAATGTTGAGCCCATAAATGGATCTATAAGATGCTCTTGTTGAGCCCCACTATACCGAAAATGCTCGGCCACCCCATGTTCTCTTGCGGATTTCGGAGAGGTTATCCATGGACGTAGCAAGCACCTATATCCAGTGTCATGAACCACATGAAAAATGTTAGAAAGTGACAACGAAGGAAGGTCTTCCTGCATGCATGTGTCCTTGCATGCAGAAGACATTAATTGGAAGCCAATAAAATGTATTTAATTAGTTTTCTTAAGATTACTTTGGAAAATTAATTAAAGTAATCTAATTAATTATTGACTTAATGAAATATTTTTTTATAAAGTATAAGTGAAAAATTAAAGTAAAGGCAAGATCTAATCTTGACCATTCATTCTCACCGGAGGATCTTAACCTTAGATCTATAGTGAGATTAGGTTATTCGCTTAGCATTGAGTTATAAAAAAAAGATCAATTGGTGGAGAGGACACACAATTGCATTCCGACAGAGACGGAGGAAAAAGGAGTGTGAGAGAGAAGTTTTTTGAGAAGAAGACGGAGGAGCAGAAATTCAGCGAAAGCAGGCAGAGGTGACCATACGGAATTCTATACAGTCCGTACAGCTGCATGGATTTCGTACAGCAGGCCGTACGGATCCATATAGCAGCAGCAGCTTGCTTCCTTGGGATCCATGCCAGCATACAGGTTTTTCTCATTGTTTTTCTATTGTGTGATTTCGCCTATTGGGCTGAATCGAAATCTGAATTGTATTGCTCCATATTTTCTGAATAAAATAAAGATCTCATACTGCTGCACCGGTTTTCCCATCTCGGGTTTTGTCCGGGGATTTATACCCAAAAAGATAGTGTTGTCTCGATTGATGTGATTGCTGCTATATTTCTTTCAGTATTTATTTTCCGCTGCATAGTGAAGAAAGCCATGTGTGGTTATTTGTTAGAAATTAATTTGGCATGCATCTAGCCCCAGTTGGATTTTAAGGAAATTTACAAAAAAAACATTAATATATAATTAATATCAATAATAAAAATAACAATAATTAATGAAAAGACACAAGGTCCAATTAAGGGGCATGACTATTCAACCACGTGACTAGTCAATGTGTATATATACCGTTGCGATGATCATTGTAAATCACTCTACCAGACTACCATCTATCTTATTCAAATATATTTATTTGTCCTATATGGATTTTTGTAAATTGTCCTACTTTTGCTAGATATTTGTTAGTAAATAAACTTTGTTCATTTAAGACAACTACAACAGCAAGCAATGCCTTGGTTTCCCACCTTGCCCTCGGTCATTGAGAACAAGAGACTTTGGCATCACCCTCATTTCTCTCTTTCTTGATCACCAACCAGGTGTCCAACCTCAAACTCTCACTTTGTATCACTACATCTATGAATATATCTTTTGGGTTTGGGTTTAGTTAGGTCTAGTGATTTAGACACTTATCTAGACTGCACTTTTTCTCTCTTTCTTTATCTTACTTTCAGCATTACCTAGGAACTGTTTTTGCATTCCGACATTGTATTCACTAGACATATATTTTGTTCCAATTGACCTCCTTCTGTGGTCATTTGTTGGACATTAATAAAACTATCTTATCTATTTCTGGCTAGAGCATGCATATGCTTCTCAGTTTCTTTCAACGTTGGGCTAATCTTCGTGCTTTTGTTCTGTTACTCTGACTGTATGTTACTTTTTCAAAAGTCTGGTTTGTTCGGTCAAGGTATATATGAATTAGCTCTTGAAGCCTCTTTGATTTGGCTTTTCTCTCAAGAACTTCACAATCATCTCAGAAACTTGTGTCCACTGCAGACTGGTGTTTATCTTGAGCACATGACTATCTGAATATTTATGAATATTTCTGTTCATGGGTGTTTTGACATATGGCTGCATTAGGATGTGTTTCTCCATAGGTATGTGTGTTACTCTCCTGGCTGCCTCGGTTAGGGTTGTTCTTACTTCTTATCACCAAGCCATGTCTTCCTTCAGAAATGTGTGTCCATTGCAATTGGCATCTATCCTAAGCATGTGAATATCTGAACATTTCTCTCTTCATTGATTTTACAATTTATGGTTGCATTCAGACATGTTTCTACTGAGAAAGGCATGTTAGGCATGTTACTCTCTTGGCTGCATGGATCATGGTTCTCATTGGGCCATGCCATTCTTCTTATTGGATGCAGGCTAAGGATGTTCTTCTTGCCGAGTTAAGCTTCCCTTCTTCAAGAATGTGTTACTCCACAGCTATTTCTTTCTCTTCTTTCCTATTGTATTCTGTTCTGCTTGATATTTGGATTTCTGGGCATGCAGATTTCCTTTGTAGAAAGGTTTACTATTTCTAATACTGTGTAATGAACATGAAAATGACTAGGTCATGCATTGGCTAGTTACTATGGTTTAGAGGTCATTTCCCTTGATTAGGTCATGTCTTTTAGATAGGATGTGTCATTTCATTACTATGTGTTGTTATTATTATGCAAATTATATTTAGCACCTACAAAAATCCCACAACTTGAGCATTGTTGCATTGCTGAACACTGAACATAAATGTTCTACACATTCTGTAATCGTTCTTTAATTGTTCAGTCAAATTAGGCTATCATGAATTTTGTATACAGGACCAGTAAATAAAAGAAGCATTTTGTGTCAAGGGAGGTGTTAAAATAAGTAACACCCAATAATGCGTTACGAATAATAGGTTCTAATGTTGATTAAAGTGAAAAGGGCCATTTGTCCCAATGACTAACATTAGTTATAAACTTGTTATACGGATGGTGGTTCAATAACATAATGGATGGAGTATAAAAGAAACACGTTGATGTACTCAGTGACTCCTTTGAATAATATTTAATCAATTCCACACCTCCTGTGTATCATGTATTCATTTTTTAACAAATAAGAGGAACAATATTGTGCAATCTCTAAACGAGGGCTTGTCCCAGCACAGAATAGAAGGCTTTCCAAAAGTAAACAAAGCAATCAAAGACTTCAAAGCAGAAATGTCCAGCTTCTTTGACATCAACCCAAGGAGTGAAAATGTGATCAACAATGTAACAGTCTTGAGCTAGGCTGTCATGTTTGGCTTCTAGAGCTTAATGCAAGCATTCATGGTCTTTGTGAACAGCATATAATTTTCTATTTTGGAACTGCTGTAACTTTTGTAAGTTCTAGTTTGAAAAAATTCAAAAACCTCAAATGAATGCTTACTTTAATCTTGCACTGGGTCTCCTTCAACTTATTGAGCATAAGAAGATCTATAGGCTTTGCCATAGGGTCAGTATCAGTTGGTGGCCAAGTTTGACGATGCTGCTGAACCCAAAGGAGACATCTTGATATATCCTGTAAGAATAAGACCATCAATAACATTGGAATCTTTGTACACTAACATACAACAAATAAATAAGTCAAAATACGAAAGCAAAAACAAAAAAATACTAAAACAAATCAAGAAATGAGAAATCTACAAGCTAATATTGATCCTTTAGAATCATGACTAGCCTTGACTTTAAATTTGGAAATAAAAACTAGATCATTTCATTTTGCTTGCTGTTAAATGAACTTGGATGGTCTATATGCAACAATGCAATTTATTTAAGGGCCCTGTAACAAACATAAGTACAAATACATAAGTACAAATAACGTATGTATAATTAATAGTTAGCTTAGAATGTTATTAAATGAAAAGGTGCCTATGTAGAGACACAACCTATTACTAAAGGTCACCTTAATAACCTATAAATACTCAAGCCATTTTCTCATTGTAATCATCAATCATTTTTATTCAATATATATATATATATATATATATATATATTATTTAAGCTTCCGCATTTTTCGCAAAACATTGGTATTAGAGCGTAAAAATTCCAATGGAAGTAATACAAAAGATCCAAGACTTCGTAGAAGAGTTAATAAAAATAAATAACTGTGCAATTGAAAGAGACAGATGTAAAGAAGCGGAAATAAAAGCGAGATCTAGCTTGAAGGACACCACCCTGAAATCACAAGCGGAGACCGTTGTATTTGACGATGGTGGCAGTTTTCTGGATTATTCGTGTACTGTACAACCGCAGTCACACAATCCCATAACCGTGGAGAAGCCTATAAATATTAAAGACAATCGACGATGACAATACCGATGTTTTCGGTGAAATCTATGATACTCCTCGTGATTTCATTTTAGCACAAAATTCTATCGTGTATGAAGGCCATATTACAGCCTCTCCAGCTGAGCATGTTTCAGATTCGTCGAAAACTAGAAATGAAAAGCCACAATTCCAAGATTGATCGAAAGAAGAACCGGCTATTGTAGATATTGAGAATGAAAACCTACAGAAATATTTTGTCAATAAAAAACTATCATCCGTGTTGCTAGAGCAAGAGCATACGGTTGTAAATGTGTTTGAGGGAACTGCAATGGAACCATTAATTCACATGTGGAAAATTTGTCCGAATACGCCACACCATTCAGAGGCAGGGTCAAACCAGATAGAGGTTGCAGAATTTTCTTGCGATCATGACGCTGTTGTTAGCATTGTCCCAAGAATTGAGAAAGTGTGTTTATATTATGGAAAAGCTGAAGAAATTAAGCATGCTTCTGTTTCAAGACTTACTGGAGGTACCACAATTTCGCACATACCCTAGTCCCCGAAGATACGAAAGAGTTTACTATATACTTGGAATGGAAACTTGAGGCACCCCAATGCACAAATTCAGGGTTGTGTGGTCGAAACTCTAAAACAGTTTGTCGATGCCTATCTCATTCCAGAAGATGCTTTCTGTGTAAAAAACATAATATCAAAATATTTACAACTTTTGAGGAGTGACTGTAATCTGGCAGCAAAGCAAGGATCAGCATTTACACTAAATGTTCGACCATACGATATTTTAGTTCGATATTGCATGAACATATTGAAGACACTGTATGCCCCGAGAAATCCTGAAGATCGAGACACTAAAACATGCATTAATGTTGTTCACAGACAAGCTAGAGCTTGTGAAGCATTGACTGGTCCAGATTCTTTAATTAGAGCTCTTGAAAACTATTCAGTTGACAACATAGGTGATGAGGGTAAGAAAATCGTAAGGGCGATCAATGTGTTTCCGCTGGGTAAGAAAATAATGATGGCAGTCAGACGGAGAATCACAGACATGGAATCGAGTATGTTGTCTGCGTGTGGAAACTCATGGGCGGCAAGAATGGCATCTCTCTCCCGAAATGCCACCACATCTTCAACATTAAGTGCATTGACATGTGGTAGTGCCACTGGCACTCAACTTGCTGCTTGTGTCGAGAAGGCTGCAACAATTTGTACATTGGACTTACAGTGGAGGCAAATAGAGAAGATTCAAAAACACATGATTACAAGCAAGTTCAAAATTAAGAGTTCAGTGTCATACGAGATCATGCTGAGTGAAATGGGGGTTGCTTCTATTGAAGCAATTGCTATGGTGCGGCTAATACGATATGTAAAAAGAGTTGAGCAAATGGAAAAAGGTAGATGGCCCAAGGCCGTCTTCAAAGACATATTATGCAAAAGAAAGAAGACTTGGATGCGGCAAAATATTAAATGGCTTAGTAAATGGGATATGTGCTTGAACATGTGCCCCACAAATAGTAAAGAGATAAAGGCTTTTGTCATCAATAAGTTCCACAAGCGAACTTGGGATAAAGAGTTACGGAGAAAGAAAAAGTACTATATTGAAGAGTTTAACCCTACCTACAGTCAACTTCAAAAGGCGTACATTGTTGGATTTTGTACAACTTTGGAAGATATTATTCATTATATTTTATTGTACTTTAATTGTACCTCCTAAGGGAGATGCACTGGATGTAATTATTTGCGTAACCACATGAAAGAATCAATGTAAACCTTGGGGTGCAAATAAACAAAAGAAAAATATTAAAATTAAATTATTTATTGCCCCCAGGTGATGTCGGCCCAATTAGGGATTTTTCCAATTTTGCACTTATATAAATAAGAGGCTAGTGCACCTCATTATCACTCATTCACTCACTTAGCATTTGCGCATCACTTGGAGAGAGCATACTTCGCACTAGCTGGAGGAGGTAGTTGTTTTGGGGTTTCTACTTGTGGAAGACATTTCCACATTTTCTCTTTTCTTATTTGTACTCTGATCTCGAGATTATCATCTCTATGGGAAGGTTGTTGGGTTTTTCCCAATTGGGTTTCCCAGCGTAAACTCTGTGTTGTTGTTTTGTGCTTTGTCTTGCTTCTAGTGATCTTGGTTATGCATTTATATTATTATGCTATGAATGTATGAAATTTAACATGGTATCAGAGCAGTTCTAGAAGAAGCCATTGCCGAAGCATTGTTGGAACCCTACCGAAATTAAGGTTTTATCTTGTGAAGCCTTCACCCATCATTTTGAAGAAAAAGAGCCATGGGAATTTTGTTTTTGGCAAGGGGAATTTATTGGTGAAGACGGAATTCAATTCCGGGAACTTTCAATTTTTGACCTAACTCTATGGTTGCAGCAGAATTAGGGTTTCAGTTTTAACTCATTTCTCTCCACAGATTTGGACCAACCCACCCTCTATTCAACTCTCCTTGGCAAGGCGAATTTATCTGTGGGTTCAGTTTTTCAAATTATTAACTTTCATTTTTGACCTAGCTCCTGCTAGGGTTTTTGAACCAGATCTGCAATCAAGATGATTGGGATGAAGGTTGAAGATCATTTGGAAGGAGCCTCCAACTTTATCTCTTGGAAGTCTAGGGTTCTTCTACTCCTAGAAGAAAATAATCTCTTGCTATATGTAAATGAGAAGGTCCTTGAACCAAAAGTCAAAGAGGATAAATCACGATGGAGGAAGAATGATGCTAAAGCAAGAAGGATTCTTGTGGATTCAGTGAGAGACCATTTGGTTCCTCAAATCTCAAGAAAGAAGAATGCTAGGAAAATGTTCAAGGCCATTATGAAGTTGTTTGAACACACTAACCTAAATGTATCCATGACTTTGAGAAACCAGCTCTCAAATATGAAGATAGCAAAGTCAGAATCCATTGCCTCATAGTTCATGAGGATCACAAAACTCTGAGACAAGCTCAGGACCAGTGGAGATCCTATTAGCAATAAGGAGCTTGTCCTCCACACTCTAAATGGTCTTCCACCATCATGGGAGTCCTTTATCCAAAGCATAAGTGGTAGATCCAAACTACAAAAGTTTGATAAGCTTTGGGAAGATTGCTCTCAGGATGAGACAAGGATTGCAGCACATCAAAGACTCCATGGCACTCAACCTGAGGAGAACCAAGCTTTTGTTTCCCATGCCAAGAAAGGTAAGGGAAAAGGGAAGAAGTTCCATAAACACAAGCACCAAGAAGAAAGCAGATCAAGTCCCCGCCAAGAACAAAAGAAGAAGAGGGATGTATCTCAAGTTCAATGCTATAGGTGCAGGAAGTATGGACATTACACCAGTAGCTGTCGAAGCCAAATCAAAAGGAAGCATGAAGCATCCACTGCTGATGTAGAAGAAGAACATCATCACAAGTAGCAAAAGAATGAAGATCACACAGAGTTTCTATTCATATCAACACTATCAGGTACTATTCCTACCACTAGTGACACTTGGCTCATAGATAGTGGTGCATCTAGACACATGACAGGTTATAGAGAGAATCTTTCAGAATTAATTGAGAAAGATTCACATCTCCGTGTTGTACTTGGAGATGATGTAAATTACACTATGAAGGGGTCTGGAGCCACCACCCTTCAATTAGAATCAAATGATACATTATGCCTAAGTGATGTACTCTATGTACCTGGTATGAAAAGAAATCTTGTCTCCATCTCAGAATTGGAGGACAAGGGATATAAAGTAGCTTTCTCAAAAGGGAAAGTCCTTGCTTGGCACAAGAACTCAAGCATGAGCACAACCAAAGTTATTGGCATAAGAGAAGAGAGCTTGTATAGACTAAACACTTCACTAGTCCAAGCCCTAATACATGATGCTGCAAGTATGGGCGAGTTATGGCATAGAAGGTTAGCTCATCTGAACTATCGAGCTCTCCCAGTTCTGAAGAATATTGTGACAAGTTTGCCAAGGCTCCAGGTAGACCATGATGGAACTTGTAGAGGATGTGCACTTGGCGAGAATGCCAAGAAATCCTTTCCCGATAGCGAGAGTATATCCAAAGGGATTTTGGTACACTCTGACTTGTGCGGGCCCATGACAATTGTGTCATTAGGTGGTTATCATTACTATATCACCTTTATTGATGATTACTCACGGAAGACTTGGATATACTTTCTCAAGTCAAAAGAATCTGAGGAAGTGCTCAGCAAGTTCAAAGAGTTTAAAGCACAAGTTGAGAATCTGTCAGGAAAGAGGATCAAGACTTTGAGATCCGATAATGTTGGAGAATATACCTTTACAAAATTCAATGATTTCTGCAAGGAAGTGGGAATTAAGAGGGAGCTCACAGTTCCCTAAAACCGTCAACAAAATGGGGTTGCAGAAAGAAAGAATCGTACAATTGTGGGGGTAGCCAAAGCTATGATACATGACCAGAGTCTTCAAATGTTCTTGTGGGAAGAAGCATCCAGAACCACTGTATATGTACAGAATAGATGTCCACATAAGATATTGAAGAACATGACTCCGGAAGAAGCGTTCACAGGTGTGAAACCAGAAGTGGGCCATCTCCGGATCTTTGGCTGAACAGTTTACATACATGTGCCCAAAGAGAAAAGATCAAAGTTAGAACCTTCAGGAAAGAAGGGAATCTTTGTGGGATACAATGAGTCTTCAAAGGCTTACAAAATTTACATTCCAGGATCCAGACAGATTGAAGTCAGTAGGGATGTGACCCTTGAAGAAGAAATGGTTGTCAGGAAAGGCAGAGGATCAGATATGGAGATCGATGATGAAGAAATGCTAGAACCTAAGAAGATGAGATCATCTCCCCCTCTAGTTCAGAGGGAGACAGCAGAAAAGGATGAACCTATCGATCCCATAGATCCAGTTGATATCCCCGGAGATGTTGCAAGTCGGAAAAGACCTAGATGGGCACAACAGACACTGCAGGACGCAGAGGGGCATGAAGCTCCACAAGGCGCTTTCAGGGTAAGCAAAAGACCTCAGAGGTTCTCTAGCTATGTGGCACTGATGAGCAACATTATTGATTCAGAACCCACCACTTACGAAGAAGCATCCAAACATCAAGTTTGGAAGGATGCCATGATGGAAGAATATCAATCCATCGTGAAGAATGATGTGTGGGAGGTTGTGCCGAGACCTGAGGAAAAGTCAGTAGTGACTTCTAAATGGCTATACAAGATCAAGCATGGAGCAGATGGCAGTGTTGAGAAATACAAGGCCAGATTTGTAGCCAGAGGATTCTCTCAGAAAGAGGGAGTTGATTATGATGAGACATTTGCTCCTGTGGCCCGATATACTTCCATCAGATCCATTATTGTGATTGCTCAGCTATGGGATGGAAGTTGCATCAGATGGATGTGAAGACAGCGTTTCTCAATGGTGTTATTGAGGAAGAAGTTTACATCGAACAGCTAGATGGATTTATTGTCCAAGGAAACGAGTCTCATGTATGCAGACTGAAAAAAGGCATTGTATGGACTCAAGCAAGCACCTCGTGCTTGGTATGGACGGATGGACGGATTCATGGTGAGCTTGGGATTTTCCAAGAGTGGTGCAGACCCCAACCTTTACTACAAGGTTGTAGATGATGAGCCACTAATTTTGGTATTATATCTTGATGACTTTTTTCTCACAGGAAATGAGAAACTCATTGTATGGTGTAAGAAGAATCTCGCCTCTAAGTTTGAAATGAAAGATCTTGGATTGATGCATTACTTCTTGGGATTAGAAGTATGGCAGAGGCAGAAAGAGATTTTCCTAGGACAAGGAAAATACACCATTGATATATTGAAGAGATTCCGGATGTTGGACTGCAAGTCCATGGCTACTCCGATGGGATGCAAATTGGAAGAAGTTGAGAGATTCTACTTCAGATTATGATTAGTTTGATCCCACTATTTATCGCCAGCTGATTGGGTCATTGATGTGTCTGACCAACACCAGACCAGATATATGTTTTGTTGTGAATGCCCTCAGTCAGTTCATGTGCGAACCGTGGCAGATTCACTGGATTGCTGCAAAACATGTGCTCAGATACTTACATGGCACTGTGGGATATGGATTGAAGTATGCTTCAGATGGTGACCTGATATTGCATGGGTTTACAGACTCGGATTGGGCCAGATGTGTTGTAGATCGGAAGAGTACTTCTGGATGTTGCTTCAGTTTGGGTTTTGCAGCTATTTCCTAGTGCAGCAGTAAGCAGAACTCGATAGTACTCAGTATTGCAGAGACCAAGTACATGGCTGCTAGCACAACAGCTCAAGATGCAGTTTGGCTTCGTAAACTCCTGGCAGGATTGTTCGGCTTCGTAGCCAGAGTTGTGTGCAGATGTCAGCGAATCCTATATTTCACAATAGGTCAAAGCATATCGAGATTCGATATCACTTCATTCGTGATATGGTGCAGAAAGGTGTTGTCGAGTTACAGTACGTGGCGACAGACGACCGAACTGCAGATGTTCTCACCAAGGCTCTTCCCAGGGTGAAGTTCGAATACTTTCGGAGAAGACTTGGAGTCGAAGAGAACGTATCCCTCCTTCTTAAGAGGGAAAGATGACATTGACATGCTTGCCATGCTTTGCCCAGGTGCCTCTGTGGTCCAGTTACTCAGCCAAATATGGGAGAAATCCCATTAGGCAGATGAGTAGGATAGTCAGCAGTTGGTCGGGCTCACCTAGGTACCTTCTGCAGTCCAATTACTCAGCCAGATATGGGAGAAATCCCATAGGCAAATGAGTAGGACAGTCAACAGCTGGTCGGGTTCACACAGGTGCCTCTGCAGTCCAGTTACTCAGCCAAATATGGGAGAAATCCCATAGGCAAATGAGTAGGACAGTCAGCAGTTGGTCGTGTGGTTGCACAGGTGCCTCTATAGTCTAGGTACTCAGCCAAATATGGGACAAATACCATAGACAGAAATGTCGGACAGTCAGTAGATGGTCGTGCCCTTTTGCTCGTCTGAGATCTCAGCCAGGTATGGGAGGACCCCATTGGCAGATGAGACAGACATGTAGCAAATTCTATAGCAGAGATGGTACAGCTGATAATCTCAAATATCCAGGATTGAGTGATTCTCCTGGACTCACCGAAGGACTGGTAATGATGATGCACAGAGACTATGTGGACAACCTTCAGTATGCATGGAGATGATGGAGATAGAATGGATGTACAAGATGAAACCCAGATGATCGTGATGCAGATGAAGACCGAAGAATACCTTCCTCGTTGAGAGGGAGTGTTGGATTTTGTACAACTTCGGAAGATATTATTCATTATATTTTATTGTACTTTAATTGTACTTGTTTGTACCTCCTAAGGGAGATGAACTGGATGTAATTATTTATGTAACTATTATCACACAACTTGTAGTTCTCCCTAGTGGTATCCCATCCGGGATGGTAGAGGAGACAGACAACTAAAGAGGTGACCCGAGAAATGCCACGGTTCCCAATGCAATCTGGGAGTCATGTCAACCGAGGCACTCTTCACTTTATATCAAGATAAATCAAGACCTAGGGGGAGACCCTATAACCAATCAAAGATGATTGGACCCAAACAAAGGTTCCTAGGGATATGTAAAAGACAAGTTACGGAAACCAATGCAAGGTTAGCTAGACCTAGAAGTTAAAGTATGGTTGAAGGAGGCTTAGGAAATGATTAGTGTTTCAACCAATGTATGATTTAAGCCACATGATAAGATGAAATGACAAGATCTAATACCATGAAATACACATGTGGGACCCACTTCCTTGGGATATGGAAATGGCTCAAATGGGACCCACAAGGTGGAATTAAGGGGTGCAAATGGTACCAAGGGGTATGCAAAGAGTAGATCTAAGGATCTAAGGTAAAATTAGAGATTCCCACATATGGGATCTAAGACTTGACACAACTCCCAAGGAGTGCGAATTGCCCTAGGTGGACTAGTGCCTTGATGGATGGGTTAATGGAGTCAAAAGAGATGTCATCTTGTAGATCGGGACACCTAGGATGCAAATCAAGTGGGCTAATTAAGGTGTGATGGTTGGATCTTACTAGATCTAATGTCTCATGATGTGACCCAAGTGGACAACAATCCCTTAAAACAAGGAATGCTACCCCCAAGGCATATCTTCACAAAATGAAACACTAGATATAGGTTTCAAGGTATGCTCTTTCCAAATCCAATGGAATCTCAACTACCCAAGTTCTAGAAGTGGGCAAACTAAATCGCCCAAGGAGTGCGACTTTGCCCAAGGAGGGCTAAAAGCATGGTGAAGTGTGTCAAATCAAGTCCAATGGCCACCAAATTGTAGATCCAAGTAGTTTAGGCAAGTATCAATGTGGATCTTGAAAATCAAGGGCATCCAATGGCTAGATCTCCATAGATCTGAGATTGAAAATGCATCACCAAGTTGACCCAAGTGGGGCACAACCCTCAAAATGAGGAATGGGGCCCACAAGGAAAAAATCAACAAGGTGAAGCACTAGGGGTAGGTTATCAAGTGAGGAGAGTGTGAATCAAGTGGGATCTCAACTACCCATGTGTTGGATCTAACCAAACTAACTTCTCCCAATGGGTGCGATTTACCTCAAGAGGGCTATTATGCCTTGAAAAGTGTGTCAAATGGAACCCTATCACCACCAAACTATAGATTCGGATTGCCGTGGAAACTATAGAGGTGGGTTTTCCATATCTTTTGAAAAGCAAGACTAGACCCAAGTAGATCTAAGAAAAACAAAAATGAGGGTTTTGATTTTAATGTAATTTTGACCAATGGGATAGATAGCAAGCGAAATCAATACATACCTTGTAGATCTTACCTCAAAAACTTGCGGCCTCTTAGCATATGGAGAATTCTTTGCCCTAGTTACAATTCCAAGCTTGATCCAAGTGTCTTCAACCAATAGCATCCAAACTCTAAGAGGAAATATGTCTCATGAAAACCTGTAAATCAAACTACATCAAGTTAGATTTGATCTACAAATCCATAAGCTCTAAGCATGTCATATCAAGAAAGCAATCAATGGACAAAGCACAATTGAAAAACTCCCTCTCTATGAAGTCGATTTGCCCATGGGGGATGTGAGCAACCCCTACAATCTTCCCACAAAGCAATTCAATGAGCTAGCTTGAGCAATTCGGCCTCCCTCTCTTGAAGTCGATTTCACCTGAAAAGCAAACAATGTCTAGAAGCAAGATAACCAAGAACATATGCAAGAGCAACCCAATCAAAGCCAAGAAGTAGATCTCCAAAATATTCTTTTCATTCCAAGTTTTCCAAAGCCCAAAGGTGAGCTATACAATAGGGGGTCTCCTCCTTATATAGGATAATAAAGACCAAAACCCTATACCACTTTACAATTCAATATAAAATGAGTGGTTGAGATTAAAAGATCTCAATACAAAATCAATGGCTAAGATAAACCATAATAACATAACACATGGATCACTCAAAAAGGTGATGACGTCATAGCTAAAGATACTCAAGGAGGGTGACGTCATCCACTAGAGGGGGTAATAGTACAAAATCCCACCTCATATGACTAGGACATGACAAATGGAGCTCATGGTGGGGCTAGGAGGCATCAATCCTTACTAGCTCATCCCCATGGCACAATAAAATAATATAATATGTCCAACATAAATATAAGTGATCAAATCTGTCCTCAAAATATGTGACAGACAAGCAGTAAAAGACCTCCTGTGATCTCTGTGGACCCACCCAAGTGATGAAAACTAGTTGGAAGATAGTGGGTTCACCCTGGAAGACCTCTGTGAAAACCAAGTGCCAAAACCTTGCCTCAATTGCCCAAATCAAATTCCTCAATGACCCCTTTATCCCATTTCTGGATTGCCTCGGTAATTGTGAAAGTGCTGAAACTGCCTCCTAGGGCACCCACGCTGTCAAACTAAGCCCACCAGGCTCTTCAGAAGGGGGGACAAATGGTAATAACAAGTGGTTGGACCACCCCCTCCTCATACAGCGCCCTAGGTGAACTGGCCTCTCATGGCCCCTGTTGCTGAGGCTGGGAAATCAGCCCCAAATCTGGTCAACAAGTGTAAAACCGCATCTATCACTGTCAGAAGTGCCCGGAACTGAAAGATAAGTGTCTCATTGGATCCAGAAGACCCAAATCTACTAGGAATGTGTACTCATACACCATGGGTTGCCCTGATGGGCTAGCTGTAGGGTCCACCATATATGGACAGTGCATAATCTGATGATCTGAAGTAATAATAAAACCTTCTGAACTGCATCAATCACCATCTGAATCATATGTCCATCATATAGTATCATAAATAGGAGTATGCGGGCCCATACATCATCATCAATAAGCCTTCATGGCCCACATCATCACGGATCCCAAGAAATGACCATAGTCAAACTAGGTTTGACTAGGTCCATATACAACCAAGGATAAATCATATCAGTAGACTAAGACATGTTCCTCTAATCATACTCACAGCTTAACTTAAAGTATAACATCATTCAGTGGCATTTAACATATTTGTTCATTCCGTTGTTATTTGTATTCACTTGCACAATAGCTTAAATGGCAAACTCACCCATCGGACATGGTCTAACTGCTAGCTAAGGATGAAGGCTAGGAACAAGGTTGGGCAAAGGGGGTGACTTGTCTAAACTCAACTAAAAGACACTTTGGACTGGGAGAGAGGGGAAACTACAAACTCTGTGTTGGACAAAATAACACGGGGGATGGCTGTGCCTCACAAATGGGTAAGTTGTTTAGAGAGTGCTTATTCAACTTAGGCATCATGTCTACATCAAGTTGATCCAAGTTCATTAGGATCATTCAATTTCATTTCATGGCCTTTTTGGCCTACATAACCCTTTGGATCTCAGGTGTGCTGATAAGCACAACTAATTGCAGCTTGCATCCAGGGCATGTTTACATATACATATAAGGTCAGCAATTGTTTAGATATAACTTTTAAGAACCATTGCTTTTTGGACCTTTCTTATACTCTTCGAGGAGTATTTTTAGTAGTTCATCGCTCTTGCCCTTTTTAGTTTCCATGGGCGAATTTATATAAGTTTCCATAAGTAGTACATGAGCTTTCAGTTTTAGCCAACAACATCTCAAGTGACTAAGGGGAGTTCGGACCGGTGCCAAACATCGAGACAACCAACCAGAATGATTTAGGCCTACAATCCAATGCTATGAATATTTAATTAATATTATTAATTATAAATTAATAATTTATTAGGTTACTAGTGAAAGGGCGTAACCCTTCATTATGCTTCCTCAAGCCCTATAAAAGCCATCTTATTGTAATTTTATCATCATCTATCAATATATTATTATCATTTATCTCAAATATGGAAGGTGGACTCGCTTCTTAACTCCTTAACCGGACACGATTAACTGTCCAACCGGATACGGTTGCTGCATTTGGTGTCAGAGCTTTCGCTCCTCCCCTCAGAGCTCGGATTCGGCTCCTCTTCCACCACCCTTCTCACCTTTCGCTGCTCATCCCACGTCCTTCATTCTCCCTCACTCCCTCTCGGCTCTCCTCGTTCCATCCGCACCCTTCTCCCTTCCACCACTCCCGTGCTATCTCCTTCCACACCCCCACTTCGCCCGCACTCACCATTCCATCGAGCTCCATCCACGCCCGTGCTCCACTCCACCTGCGCACTCCCACACTCATCCCTACTCCACTATTCATCCCCCTCACCTCATCACTACCTCCCTCATCCCTTGCCATCGTTCCACCCACGCAGCTCTTCCCTCTTTTCCCATCTCTGTCACCTCCCAGCCACGCTGCCATCACACGGTCCCCACACTCACACCTCGTACTCCCTCCCCTCACAACTCCTCAGCCACGCCCCCCTCCTATATCCTCCTCTCTCCCGCGCGCTACCACTTCCCGCGCCCCATTCCCCTCCACCACTACCACGCCCACCATCCTCCCGGCTGCTCCCAATGCCCCACGTCTCTATATCAGCTGCTTGCCGCGCAGCACCCTCTCCATCCCTCCTTTCTGCTCCAACACCCCACGTCTCTCTATCCGTTGCTCCCCACGCAGCGCCCCCTCTTCCTCTAACCGTTGCTCCCCACACAACGCCCTCTCCTCCCCACGCCCCACCCTCCGCCTGTGCCATACGCCCTCCCTCCTCCTTTAGGCTATGTTCCTCTCCCTCGGCTATCACCATCCCCAACACCAGCTCCGCCCAGGACCGTCACTCCCGTCCCTTCGTCCATCTCCAACGACCTGCACACAATTAAACAAAAAAAATATAATATAATAATATTATTTTTTATATTATTATTATAACTATATTTTAAAAAAAAATTATAAAGGCCCTACCAATTCAAAATAATAATAGTTATTACTACTATTATTATTAAATCTAAGGTAACTTTTCACCCATAAAAATCAAAAATTGGGTCCAATTATTCACCACCACACTTAAGAAGCATGACGAAAGAGTTAAAAGCCCAAATCAAGAAAATAGAGAAGGATGTCCAAACTTTCAAGGAAATAATCACCAAGAGCCAGGAGGCACTTAAGAAAGAAATTAAAGAGGAAGTCATTCAAGTAATGGAGCAAAAAATGGATGACAAGTTCGACATTATGAGCAAGGAACAAAAAATGTTAGACCAAAAAATGACGCAGAACCATAATACATTAATGGAAATGTTACAAAGATTAATGCAAAAAAAAGGTCAAGTCAGCAGTCCAGAAATGCTAGATGCCTCATTTCATATTTCCACACAGGAAGCACTTGCTAAGAATCAAGAAGAATTGCAAAAAGAAATAAAGATTAACAATACGATGCTTAAGCAAGAGATAGAAACAAAAGTACTGCCAGATATGGAGGCACGATTAAACAACAAAATAGAAGCTATCAGTAAGAGAGTAGAGAATAAAAAGGCTACAAATCACCGCCAACAACGAAGCAGTTCAAATATGTCACTTGCATCGTCCAGTAGTTCCGCGTCGCCATCAAGCCGTAAAGCAAAATCCAATCAATATCATCCCTGCATAATGTACCCAACTAAGGCAAAAATAGAGTTGTCGAAATACAATGGAAGTGAAGACCAATGCGTTGCTTGGCTAAACAAAGCAGAAGAATACTTCGACATTTACAATATTCAATCTGACGAGGAGAAGGTGAAATATGTGTCAATGCATATGGAAGGGTACGCCTATAATTGGTACTTATGGTGGAAGAGAGACAATTTTGCCTACACTTGAAACTTGTTCAAAAATGATTTTTTTAATAGGTTTCAAGGAATCAATGAAGACAAATTTTTCAGTAAACTTACCAGATTACAACAGGTTGGAGCGTTGAGGAATTCACACATCAGTGGGAATCCTTATCGACACGAGTATATGGGTTGTCTGAGAAACAAAGACTCAAAACCTATTTAGGAGGTCTTAAACCATACCTCCAAAAAGAGTTAAAGTTACATGACATACCTAACGTAGAAGTAGTAAGACATAAAGCAAAAGCTGCAGAACGCAAATTGGAAGGAATAAGAACAAGAGGCAATAACCATTATCGACAAGAAAAAGAGAGACAATGTAGGTATTGTGCAGATACTTGGTCACCCGGCCATCTATGCCACAAACCTCAACCATATGCCTATGAAATGGAAAATAGCTCAAAGTCATCTAACGGTTACTCTCATAAAAGAAAAAAGAAGAAAAACATATGTCGTCGATGCGGTGATGACTGGACCCCAGGCCATAAATGCAGGAACAATCAAACAATACAATGCAAAATCATCAATGGGAAGGAAGTGCAAGTCTCTACACAAGAAACTATGTCCGATTCTAATACCGACACTGAATCTGAATGAAGGACAATATTAGGAAAATACTCAAGCTTTGAGGACAAAGCTTTCCTAAGGGGAAGGCAATGCTGTGAATATTTAATTAATATTATTAATTATAAATTAATAATTTATTAGGTTACTAGTTAAAGGGTGTAACCCTTCACTATGCTTCCTCAAGCCCTTTAAAGGCCATCTTATTGTAATTTTATCATCATCTATCAATATATTATTATCATCTATCTCAAATATGGAAGGCAAACTCGCTTCTTAACTCCTTAACCGGACACGGTTAACTGTCCAACCGGATACGATTGCTGCATCCAACTTACCAAAGGCAAGTTTTGTCACCAACTCAGAGCCGAGACACTAAACATACAGGGATGTGGTCCAAACACAGAGGTAGAAAAAAGGGGAAGTCCTCAGTGCCAGAAAGTCAAGTAAGGCAAGTCAAGGTTTAACGTCAAATAGGGAAAGTCATGTATGGATGGAGTCAAGTGAAGGTGGAGCCTAAGCTAGCTGACAAATGGTGTCAAGAAAGACCATATCTATGCAGGGAAGTGAACCAGTGAGTTTTGTCAAACAACCTAAATGTGCAAGTAAAAAGTTCATTTTAAATTATTATCAAGATAGTTCATTTTATACAGTTTGCCACATCATGAATTATATACCAAGCCAATGCTGTGAACCTGACAAAAGCAACAAGATAATAATCCACAGTCAATGATAAAACATCCATAGGTCATATAACATCATCACAAGAATAATCATCATATATCATTTGAAACACTGTTGCAATACATCTCTAAGCACTGAACTGAAACTGTATGGGATAAAGGGTCACATCAGTCATCAAATCTGAACTCTCAAGGCTCAGCCTTGACACAAGGTCTAACATAAGTCTGAATAATACACTTGCTCTGATCATGAGTGATCTCAAAATGTACAATCATCATAGCCAAGCTCTGAATAATGGAAGCTGGAATGTGCAGATATCTGCCAAGAAAGAATAGTAGCCCTGCTACTATGGTGTGATAACAATAACCACATGAAAGAATCAATGTAAACCTTGGGGTGCAAATAAACAAAAGAAAAATATTAAAATTAAATTATTTATTGCCCCCAGGTGAAGTCGGCCCAATTAGGGATTTTTCCAGTTTTGCACTTGTATAAATAAGAGGGTAGTGCGCCTCATTATCACTCATTCACTCACTTAGCATTTGCGCATCACTTGGAGAGCAGATTCCGCACTAGCTGGAGGAGGTAGTTGTTTTGGGGTTTCTACTTGTGGAAGACATTTCCACATTTTCTCTTTTCTTATTTGTACTCTAATCTCAAGATTATCATCTCTATGCGAAGGTTGCTGGGTTTTTCCCAATTGGGTTTCCGAGGGTAAACTCTATGTTGTTGTTTTGTGCTTTGTCTTGCTTCTAGTGATGTTGGTTATGCATTTATATTATTATGCTATGAATGTATAAAATTTAACATACATAGGGGCCAATATACCTTGGAAAGCCAAAATACTTATTGCTCAATTAAGAACTAATTCCCATCAACTCCGTTGTGAGACCAGACACTGGAAAAGGCCAAAAGAAGCTTGGGAAGAAAGAGTGTATTTTCTACACCTCGGGTAAAGTGGAGACAGAAAAACATTTCATTTTAGAGTGTGAAGGCTTTAAGGATAGTAGGGATAGGTATGCAAGTGTCTTGGAAGATAAATCTTGGGATAATTTATTCAACGAGGGGACCGTGGAAAAATTGGGGGCGCTCATCATCAGGTTGAACAGGCAAAGGATTGAGTTGCAGAAAACAGCATGTGAAGTGGTTTGTCCCATAGGCTATTTTTAGCCTCGCGGACGTTAAAATATTTTCTTCTTCTTCTTCTTCTTGAGTGGGAGCAACTGCCACCTGTCCACGTTTTCTGGAATATTGTGGTCGTTAGCATTAATTCACATTTAGACACAAGAAAGAAGGAAATGCAACCAGATGAGTCGTGTTTATACATCCACCGTGACTTGTGACTTTACATAAGTATAGTAATAGTTACGAGTCAAAAAAAAAAAAAAAAAAAACAGATTTTGGGTAAAATAATAAGTGGGTAATTAATATATATATATATATATATTATAAAAAGTAAAAAAGTATTTAAAATTAATATCTATGTTATCATTAAAAAGGAGGAAGTATAAGCGGAATTAATATATATAAAAGACAAAGTGTTAGTGGGAAGAATTAAAAGGATGTCGTGAGTTTTTTTTAAAAAGAAGAAAAGGTATTACAAATTAATACCTAATTTTTTATTAAAAAGGAGAAAGTATTAAAATATAAATATATGGAAATATATTAATTTTTTTTTACAAATATTAAGTGAGGTCGATAATAAGAGTGGAATAAGAGATAAATAAATACAGAAGAAAAAAGAAAAAGAGATTTATTAAAGAAGAAAGAACAAGAGGAAGAGAAGCATATTAAAGGCCTAATTGTTTTAATTGTTTTTCGAGGAATAAACGAAGTTAAAGATATAGTTAATCAATTTATAACGTTTAGTCTTTAAGAGTGCAGCAATGTAACAAACATAAGTACAAATAATGTATGTATAATTAATAGTTAGCTTAGAATGTTATTAAATGAAAAGGTGACTATGTAGAGACAAAACCTATTACTAAAGGTCACCTTAATAACCTATAAAGACCCTTACCATTTTCTCATTGTAATCATCAATCATTTTTATTCAATATCATATATATATATATATTCTTTCTTGTATACCTATTATTTAAGCTTCTGCATTTTCCACGTAACAGGCCCACATGTGCAATGAGTGAATAGGTGCATGGAGGTCGTGTAGTCATTATTGAAAGAACAAGTAATTTGGATATATGAAAGTATTGGGATAACTGAGGAGATTATCCTATTCTTTGATGAGTATTGTAACTGGTCTCTCTTATCTATTTTGGAGTGGTACTCAACATTTATATCTGGTGTACATTATGTGTACTCTAGTATATTATGTTATCTTAAGTATTTGGTACATAACACTGCTACAAACCTAGTGGAATCAAGTATTTTTTCAGAGGAAACAACTAGCGGAATCCCGTGCGCTTCCTGGGGGGACCAGATAGTGTGCGGATTAACCATCGACCACAAGAGTAGCCGGTGACCCATGCGGACTCAACGGGAATGGATCCCGTGACCTGCCGCATCTGCTCTGAGAGACTTTTGGCTAGTCGACCAGTCGAGCGATACGCTTGGCCTATAGTGGAATCAAGTATAGTAATATTTGGTTAAGATATATAATTTCCAATCATATGTACACAAAATCCTGTATTCACAAACAAAAATAACAATTTATAAATATTTCAATATCATAGATCAAGTAGTCATTTGTAATATAATAAGTTCTAATAATAATTTTTCGATAACAACCATCCAATATGTATGGTAATAATTTACCTCCCCGCCAAATGGGAGTGTCACACCTGTTGCTGGCACAGCAACTCCATCCTGAATAACAACATGATTACATGCATGAGTAACATAATTACTATGTATTGTGAACAAAGGAAAAAAATTACATTTGTATTCTCACCTTTAATTGAAAACTCTGATGGTTATAAATTTGTTTAATTCAGATGGTTGCATTTAAGTTTTTAACTCAATTTCACCATCAGAGAATCAGTAAGAAATTTAACAACAATATATTTCCTGTGCACATAGAGGTGAAAATAATAGATAGAGGTCAACTTGCCTCGATACACAAAACAGATGCAACTTGAGCACCAATATTCACAACACATGAAGTCGACACTCCATTTCCAAATGTTGCAGAAAGACTTTCCTGCAGCATATATGTCATTACAATTTTTTACGTTATTTGTATTCAATATCATAACTCCAAAATTCCAAATATATTCCCAAAGAATAAGTTTCAAGATAAGATAATGTTCAACAGATGATCAAAAACAGTAGGTCAACGAGACTAAAAAGTACGATCAGTGATTCTGAGATGTAGGTGTGCATAAGGCTACTCCAAAAGTATAAAACAAACAAAAGATATAAGATGAATATGTAATAAATCAAAGAAATAATTGAAATAATGAAAGACTAAAGAAAGATGTCAATAAGACAAGATGAAGAGGTAGAGAGTGATGACAAGGAATTATTTGTCAGCACACCAAAACACTGTTTAATGATGTCATCTAGAGAGTGTCCAGGGCTAAGAGGGCTTGACTGGGTGATCTGGGGGGGAAGACAAGGGACACAACCACTCACTCTCCTAATATTCGACACCAAATCCTGTGAAATGGGACCTTTGAAAATTATCAACCAAAACACGTTAAGTACTTTCTTTATCATAAATTCAAATGTGAAGAAATCATTCTTTCAATACTAAAAAAGAATAGGAATCAACTTTTAGAACCTAGTTTAGAGGGGCATTTTATGTCTGTTAAAATTATGGTACTTTTCGCTTGTGGTTACTTCACATTATGGCTAAGTGCCCTCGTTATTGTTTTACTAGGTTATGGTTTAATAGCCAACATAGTCAACATTATTTTATGTTATTCTAGATGGCTAAGGCCAACCTAGCCATTTATGTAGGCCTTTAAACCCCTCATGGGGAAGGTACCCCACCTCATAAGTTGTGTATAAATACAACTTGTGAGTGTGTTATATCATCATCTTGGATTCATTGGTGGCTGATTATTTTGCCCAATGGGAACCATATCTCTTGTTCTCTTGTTCATGAGTTCACTTCTCTTTATGTGATATTTTGGCTCAAGGTTTATGCTGGATTAGGGTTTGTTGAACTGTTCACAATGGATCTACAATCACTTTATCATTCCAACATGGTATCAGAGCTAGTGTGCACTCTTCCTTCTCTATCAAACACTGTTTTAGAAAAGTTTCAACTCTGAAACTAGGGCTGTCCAGCACTTTCTTGGGGTAGATTTTTAAACTTTTTCACCCTCACCCTCCTGCTTTGACAGTTTTTGGTCTCCTCAATGGATTTAAGGGGATATTTTGCAGGTTTCTGCCCTTTATTAGGGCACGGCCCTCGTTTCTCTTTTGTTCAGCCAAATACTATAGTTTTCACGGCTATTTTATTTCTGAAACTAGGAATTCTTTCAGCCATAATTTTTAGGGTTTTTTACTCTCCACCACCAGCACCCTCCTTTATTGGGTGTCTTTTGGTTTCTCCAGAAAATTTGAGGGATTTGTTTTACAGATCAATGCTCTTGTAAAGCTGCACAGCCTATCACTGTGGGTTTTTTTAATGGCATTGGTATTGTGTTTTTTTCTCCCATCTTTCCAGATTTTTTCCAAGTCTTTTGCTAGTGACAGTGTCAACGTGGATCCAGGAGTAGAGAATTTCTTCTTTCAGGCCTCTGGGGAGCCCAATTCTTATATTTGATCTAGAAGATTGCTTGGCAGTATAATTTTCTAGATCAGCTTATATTCTTGGGATTCAAAACACTATTGGCCCCTTCACAGGGTTTTCTTGTGGTCTTCACAAAGACGTCCTTTTGCTGGACCAAAAGCACCATTCCTTTTAAACCCATATGGCGATGTACTTTGCAGATCATGTTGTACCAGATTCCAAAATTGATATTCTAGGTATTGAGTCCACCTTTTTTGGAGATATGCTTTGTTCTAGGTGTTGGCACCTTTCTATTAGATGTTGTGGTTGATGATGTCATGCTGACTCCTCAACTTTTGGTTGTGACTCATAGTCTCATAATGACTCTAACAAGCCTATGCATGTTTGTTTGCAAATGGAGACCCCTATCAGCTCCTATGATGCAATTTCCACTCACAGGTCAAAGGGATTTGTCACTCTAATGTATTAATGACTCTTCTACGTTGCACACTTCATGGATTTGAGGGATGGTCTCATTGTTCGGCCCCAGTACACACTCCGCCATTGGGCACATGCTCTCTGTATTTCTTTAGGCAACTCAAAGTGGATTCCCATCATCTCAATGTCGACACAAATCACCAAATCGACCGATCAGACCGGATCTGCCAGGTTTGCCACCTTCAAGAGGTTGAGACAGAGGATCAGTTCATCTTTTGGTTCCCTCTACTATGATATCCATGAGTGATTTCTTTGTATCTTCAGGGACCTTCTTCTCACAGAATGTCAGAGTTTGACTAGCTTCTTCAGGTATCTAGATTAGAGGTGTTTGGCCTTGTTATCACACCATAGTAGCAGGGCTACTATTCTTGCTTAGCAGATATCTGCACATTCCAGAGCTTAGATTATTCAGAGCTTAGCTATGATGACTTTATATTTTGAGATCACTCATGATCAGAGCAGTGTATTATTCAAACTTATGTTAGACCTTGTGTCAAGGCTGAGCCTTGAGAGTTCAGATTTGATGACCGAAATGACCCTTTATTCCATACAGTTTCAATTCAGTGCCTAGAGATGTATTGCAGCAGTGTTTCAGATGATATATGATGATTATTCTTATGATGATGTTGTATGACCTATGGATTTCTGATCATTGACTGTGGATTATTATCTTGTTGCTTTAGTCATGTTCACAGCATTAGCTTGGTATATGATTCATGATGTGGCAAACTTTGTAAAACTTAAAATGGACTATCTTGTTGATGAATTATAAAATGGACATTTTACTTGCACATTTAGGTTGTTTGACAAAACTCACTGGTTTATTACCTTGCATAGATATGGTCTTTCTTGACACCAGTTGTCTGCTAGCTTAGGCTCCACTTTCACTTGACTCCATCCATCCATGACTTTCCTTATTTGGCTTTAACCCTTGACTTTCCGATATTTAGGATGTCCCTTTTTACTACCTTTGTGTTTGGACCGCATCCCTGTTTGTTTAGTGTCTCGGCTCTGAGTTGGTGACAGAACTTGCCTTTGGTAAGTTGGATTGTAGGCCTAAATCATTCCGATCGGTTGTCCCGATGTTTGGCACTGGCATGAACTCCCCTTAGTCACTTGAGATGTTGTTGGCTAAAACTGAAAGCTCATGTACTACTTATGGAAACTTATATAAATTCGTCCATGGAAACTAAAATGGGGCAAGAGCGATGAACTGCTAAAAATACTCCTCGAAGAGTATAAGAAAGGTCCAAAAAGCAATGGTTCTTAAAAGTTATATATAAACAATTGCTGACCTTATATGTATATGTAAACATGCCCTGGATGCAAGCTGCAATTAGTTGTGCTTATCAGCACACCTGAGATCCGAAGGGTTATGTAGGCCAAAAAGGCCATGAAATGAAATCAATGGATCCTAATGAAACTGGATCATCTTTTATAAAAATAGACATGATGCCTAAGTTGAATAAGCACTCTCTAAACAACTTACCCATTTGTGAGGCAAAACCATTCCCCGTGTTTTATTTGTCCAACACAGAGTTTCTAGCTTCCCCTTTCTCCCAGTCCAAAGTGTCTTTTAGTTAAGTTTAGACAAGTCACCTCCTTTGCCCAGCCTTGTTCCTAGCCTTCATCCTTAGCTAGCAGTTAGACCATGTCCAATGGGTGAGTTTGTCATTTAAGCTATTGTGCAAGTAAATATAAATAACAACGCAATGAACAAATATGATTGATGCCACTAAATGATGTTATACTTTAAGTTAAGCTATGAGTATGATTAGAGGAACATGTCCTAATCTATTGATATGATTTATCCTTGGTTGTATATTGACCTAGTCAAACCCAATTTGACTATGGTCCTTTCTTGGGATCCGTGCTGATGTGGGCCATGTATGCTTATTAATGATGATGTATGGACCCACATGCTCTTGATGATGATGCTATATGATGGGCATATGGTTCAAATGATTATTGATGCAGTTCAGTAGGTTTTATTATTTCTTCAGGTCATCAGATTATGCACTGTCCATATATGGTGAACCCTACATCTAGCCAATCAGGGCAACCCATGGTGTATGAGTACACATTCCTAGTAGATTTGGGTCTTCTGGATCCAATGAGACACTTATCATTCAGTTCTGGGCACTTTTGACAGTGATAGATGCAGTTTTCCATTTGTTGACCAGATTTGGCGCTGATTTCCTAGCCTAACCAGTAAGGGCCATGAGAGGCCAGTTCACCTAGGGCGTTGTATGAGGAGGGGGTGGTCCAGCCACTTGATATTACCATTTACACCCCCTTCCGGAGAGCTTGGTGGGCTCAGTTTGGCAGCGCAGGTGCCCTAGGAGGAAGTTTCAACACTTTCACATTTACCGAGGCAAGTTAAAAATGGAATAGAAGGGACACTGAGGAATTCGATTTGGGCAATTGAGGCAAGGTTTTGGCACTTCGTCTTCACATAGGCCTTCCAGGGTGAACCCCCTATATTCCAGCCAGTTTTCATCAGTCAATGGGGTCCACAGAGGCCATAGGAGGCCTTTTACTGCAAGTCTCTCACAGATTTTGAGGACAGATTTGATCATTTGTATTTATTTTGGACATATTATATTATTTTATTGTGCCATGGGGATGAGCTAGCAAGAATTGATGCCTCCTAGCCCCACCATGTGCTTTATGTGTCATGTCCTAGTCATATGAGGTGGGCCCATGTACTTTTGCCCCCTCTAAAGGATTATGTCACCCTCCATGAGTACTTTCTAGCTATGACGTCATCACTATTTTGAGTGATCCATGTGTTATGTTGTTATCATTCATCTTAGCCATTGATTATGTATTGAGATCTTTTAATCTCAACCACTCGTTTCAAAAAGTGGTTTTGAGATCTAGGGTTTTGGTCTTTATTATCCTATATAAGGAGGAGACCCCCTATTGTATAGCTCACCTTTGAAGCTCTGGAATATTGGAATAGAACACTTCTTTGTGGAGTGTATTTCTCTTGTCTTGTGGATTCTCTTGCATCTTGAGTATACAGTATCTCTTCTATGTATCATTGTGGATTTTGGAGCTACATCTTGTTTTCTTGCAGGGAGGCCGAATTGGTGGAGAGGAGGACGATTTGAAGAGGGTTATTGATGGAGGGATCCACATATTCTCTCTTGGGTTGATCTTGGTGATAGGGAGTATCATTATTGTATCTTTGTGACATAGTTGATGCTTTCTATTACATCTTTCAATCATTTTCATAAACATCTTACTTGGCTTGTTTCACTTGATCTTGTCTTGTAGGAAGAGGACGATTTGGCATCCTGGATGAGGACGTTTTGGCTTGGAGCAACAAAATCTCACTCTTGAATATACACATAGGAGAATGCTATCAATTTGCAAGGTGGCCATAAGCAATTGAGGTAAGTTCTACAAGGTATGTGCCTAGATCCATCCATATCTTCTTCATTGGTCAACAAACCCTTAAAATCAAAACCCTTGTTTTCACTTTCTTTCTTAGATCTACAAAGATCTATCTTGGCTTTGGGTATAATAAAAAGAACCCACCTCTATAGTATCCACGACAATTCGGATCTATAGTTTGGTGGCATTTGGACTTCATTTGGCCCTTCCCCCAAGGCACTTAGCGTTCCTTGAATGAGGTCGCCCTCCTTGGGTAGGTGAGTTAAGCTAGTTCCATCACATGGGTAGGTGAGATCCCACTTGATTCATGATCCCCATACTTTTGATAACCTACCTGTTATTACATATATAGTAGCCGGGCTACCATACATTTTTTGTCAGATTCCAGTACACTATTCAGCCAGTTCCCTTACATTGACTAGTGGCATGGACGACCTTCCCCCGCTGTAGCCTCTATATTGGATAAGCTTCCTTGTTTATTGTGTCTCGGCTCTGAGTTGGTGACAAAACTTACGTATGGTGAGTTGGATTTCCTCGTGAATTCCCCCTAGTCACTAAAGATGTTGTTGGCTAAACCTGAAACTTTTAGTGCTGCCATTAATGCAAAGTATGGAAATGAAATGTTATATTTTGTATGAAAAGCCCATTTATGCAATGTGTTTCTAAACACACATGAATGAAAGGCAAGCCAAATGAAAATGGCTATGAAATATCAAATGTTATATCTTTTGTGAAATGTAAATACCTAGGTAAACAAGTTGTTTGTGACACACCTAGAAGTGCTCAAGTAAACAAGTGCCTTAAAAACACACCTGCAGCAAGAAGCCTAAATAAATTTAAATCTATGCAATGTGTTTGTAAACACACATAGATCAAAGGCTATGGAAACTCTAGACCCAAAAAGCAATGGAACTTAAATGTTGTATCAAAAAGATTGCTGGCCTCATTTGTATTATGGATTGTGCGCATCTGTGTAAGGTGAATAAACACTCTTTAAACAACTTATCAATTTGTGAGACACCACCATTCCCTGTGTTGTTGCTTGTCCACTATATGCTATGGTGTGTATTCCCTTTTCCATTTCCAAGTGTCACAGTGTTAAGTCAGTAAGTCATCCTTAGACCTAGCCGTGTATTCCTTAGCCTTCACCCTTCACTAGCAAATTGATCACAACTATGAAGTGAGTATGACCTTGAAAGTCTAGTCTGAGTAATAAATAATAATTATGACTTATTATATTTGGATTTAGATCGCCAGTAATGATTACTTCTTGTTATAATTGTTAATTGAATGGATTGTAAAGCATTGTCTTAACCTTGGACACCTTGCAGCAGCTTGATGACAGTTTGAGTTATATGTTGGTAATGTTGACTTGGTCAAACCTCAGTTTGACCAAAAGTCAACCACAGGACATGAGGTGGCAGACCTCAGATGTTACAGATAGATGATATATGGTCGGGTACAGGTCACCATGGTGGGCTTATGCAGTGGTTTTAGGCTTATGATGATGATTCGTGCTTTTTAGCACTTTTACAGATTATTATTATTTGGTCTGCCGGATATGATGAGTATTTATTTTGGACCATGCAGAGGACTATGTGGTGTATGAGTACACACTTTAGATAGATTTGGACCTTCTGAGTCCAAAGAGATAGTCTGTTTTCAGTTCCGAGCAGTTACAGTGATGATTGAGCCTCAGTTGGCTATCCTAGTGCAATTTTGGTTTGTCGGAGGCCCTGTCAGAGCAGTGATGAGATTTACTTGGTTCACCTAGGGCGTTGTGCATGGAGGGGGTGGTCCAGTCACTTGTTATTACCATATTACCCCCCCCTCCTAGACTCATTGGTGAGCTCACCTTGACAGCGCAGGTGACAGCGCAGGCACTCCAGGAGACAGTTTGGGCAGTTTCACATTTCCCAAGGCAGTTCAAAAATGGTAGAAATGGCTACAGAGGAATTCGATTTGGGCTACTTATGCAATGTTATGGCATGGGATGATCAGTGATGATGAGTGGGATGTCTTCCACACCTTCTCCAACAGTTTTAGCTTCATTGGGACCCACATCCATCACTTATGGCACTTTCTGATGATTTTTGGAGCCTCCCAAAGCTCACGATTTGTCCTTAGAGGCACAATTTGGTACTTTGATGACTATTTTATTGATATCGTGCTATGGACATTGACCAAGGGTGTCTAAAATTACTCCTTGGACCCACCATAAGCTAGATCTATTATTTTGTCATCATGATTTGGTGGGATCCCCTCTTCTAGGGTGAGTTTGTCCACATATTGTATTATTTTATTAGTGATCCATGTATTGTATTGTTGAGCTCATCTCAACCATTGATTAGACATTTTGATCTTTTAATCTTAGCCACTCATTCAAAAAGTGGTTAGGGTTTTGGTGCCTCTCCTTCCTATTTAAAGGAGAGAGCTTCTCATTGTAAAGGGGTCTTTGGCTCTTGGAATCTTGATATAGAAAAACTTTCTTGTGGAAATTCTTGTGGTCTCCTTTGAATCTGGTGTTCTTCAATGGTGATTGGAAAGTCTATTGCATCCTAGCATTTGGGTATTTGTGGTAAGATCTATCTTTTTTGGAAACTTTTGTCTTGTCTACAGGAGGGCGACTTCACTTGGGCGTTTTTGCAAGGCTTCTTCAACTCGCTCCACTTGGCATTCGCTTGTATCAGGGGGTTATCATTAGTATCATTGTGATCTATGCTATCTTTCTGTTATTTCTCTTGTGGCATCAGTCTTATCTCTTGTTCGCAGTAATCTGAAATTGTTGACGTTTATTGTGCAGGAGAAAGGGCGCATTGGCTTCTTTGGGCAATTCGACTTCATAGAAAACCACCTCAAATCGCTCCAAATTGATCGGGTTTGCATAAGTCATCATCATCAAGGCATCTACAAGGTTATCCAGGTAAGATCCACAGGTTTGTTCTTCTTGTCTTGGCTCCAATCCATTGACATAGCTACTTCATTGATAAAACCCTTAATTTACAAACCCTCATTTTACATTTTCTCAGATCTAGTAAGATCAACTTGGTGTTTGGGTATAAAATTTAAAACCCACCTCTACAGTATCCACGGCAATTCGGATCTGTAGTTTGGTGTGATTTGGCCTTCATTTGACCCACTTTCCAAGGCAAAGAAGCCTCTCCAAGGGAGGTCACACTTCGTGGGAGAGGTGAGTTTGCAAGGATCTAGCACCTGGGTAGGTGAGATTCCACTTGATCTGTAATCTACACATTCAATAACCTACCCCTAGTGTGTCACTTCAGTGATTTTGACCATGTGGGCCCCATTTCTCATTTTGAGGGTTGTGCCCCACTTGGGTCACTTTGTGGCATACTTCAATCTCAGATCTACTGAGATCCAGCCATTGGATGACCCTAATCTTTTAGATCCATCTACCTCAATACCTCAACATTCCAAATCTGTAATTTGGTGGACATCCGACTCCATTTGGCCCACTTCCCAAGGCACTGATCTTTCTCCAAGCCCATTCGACTTTCCTGGATTGTTGGGTTAGCTTGTGGTTTGATCCTTGTTTTGGTTGCTTGAACCCCTTGACATTGTCATATCACTCAATGAAGCTCATCTCTGGTACTAGTTAGCCCCAATTCAATCCTTAACTACCCTGCATTGGACACGGTTCCCAAGGCAGTGGATTCTCTCACAATTGACTAGTACTCTGATCCTGGATTTTATTTCAAACATCATAAGTCATTCTTCCACCCATAATGGACCAAAGACACATTGTTTAAACCCCTTGATCCAAACTATTATTCATCTTGTGACTTCTTCCATAGATCTAGGGTTCACCATACACCTTATGTACTTCAACTATACTTGACTTGATCTGGTGTTTTGGTTTGTTCTCTCCTGTCGGGAGTCAATCTGGGTCTCCCCCTTTGTTGTCTTCGGTTAGATAACATAAAGTGAAGATTGCCTCGATTGGCATGACAACCATCCATTGGGAGTCGAGGCCATCTTGGTTGCACCTCTTTGGTTGCCCTTCCCTTCTGCCATCCATCTTGGATTCATCTCTAGGGGCACCTATAAGTTTGGTGATAACACTACCCCTAGTGCTTCACTTCATTGATTTTCACCTTGTGGGCCTCATTCCTCATTTTGAGGGTTGTGCCCCACTTGGGTCAATTTGGTGATGCATCTTCAATCTCAGCTCTATGGAGATCTAGCCATTGGATCCCTTTGATTTTCAAGATCCACATTGATAATAGCATAAACCATCTGGATCTAAAGTTTCGTGGCTTTTGCACTTGATTTGACACACTTTCCCATGCATTTAAGCCTCCTTGGGCAAAGTCACACTTCCTAGGGGTTTGAGTTGGCCCACTTCAAGGACTTGGGTAGTTGAGATCCCATTTGATTCGAAAAGAGCATACCTTGAAACCTATGTCTAGTGTCTCACTTTGTGGATTTTTGCCTTGTGGGTATCATTCCTCAATTTGAGGGTTGTTGTCCACTTGGACCACTTAGTGAAACATTAGATCTAGCAAGATCTAACCATTACATTCACTTGATCTTGATCAACACCCTTGATTTGCATCTTAAGTGTCCCGATCTACATTTTGACATCTTTTTTACTCCATTTGCCCATCCATTTCAAGGCACTAGTCCACCTAAGGCAATTCGCACTTCTTGGGATTAGTGTCAAGTGCTAGATCCCATATGTGGGTATCTCTAATTTCATCTTAGATCCATAGATCTACTTTTGCATACCCCTTGGTACCATTTGCACCCTTAACTTCAGCTTGTGAGTCCCATTTGAGCCATTTCCATATCCCAAGGAAGTGGGCCCCACTTGTGTATTTCATGTTACTAGATCTTGTAATTTGATCTCATCATGTGGCCTAAATCATTCATTGGTTGAAACATAAGTCATCCCTTAAGCCTTTTTCAACCATACCTAAACTTCTAGGTCCACCTAACCTTGCATTGGTTTCCATAACTTGTCTTTCACATATCCCTAGGAACCTTTGCTTTGGTCCAATCATCTTTGATTGGCTATACGATCTCCCCCTTGGT
The DNA here is from genome assembly GCA_027924585.1 of Larix kaempferi. Lineage (NCBI taxonomy): Eukaryota > Viridiplantae > Streptophyta > Pinopsida > Pinales > Pinaceae > Larix > Larix kaempferi. The sequence goes on along the minus strand of BSBM01000055.1, from coordinate 41,261,576 downwards.
CTTGATTCATCTTGATCGGTCTTGATTCATCTTGATCTAAAGTGAAGAGTGCCTTGGTTGACGTGACTCCCAGCTTGCATTGGGAACCGTGGCATCTCTTGGGTCACCTCTTTAGTTGTCCATCTCCTCTACCATCCCGGATGGGATACCTTTAGGGACAACTACAAGTTGTGTGATAACAAGCCTTCTACCTACAAGAGGCCCTTTGGCTTTGTTCCTTCACCCTCCAATGACATTCTCAATCAAGACCACCCTCCATTCAACGTATTACTTCCTTCTTTCCGGTGCTTCCTTCCTCTAGGGGCGCCAATAGACAAACGGATGATGATACTACCTCTGACCGCATATCAGTTAGGACACTAAGGGCCATCTCCACTTCCACCCGACACCGACTCAGCTAGTCTGGGCCCCAACCCAGCAGACAGACGACTCCACCCAAGACACAGCAACAGGGCCCCCATTACAGGCAACGGGGTGTTACTCACAACAGTTCTCCGTCCAATTCTTCCTCCAGACAGTGTACTTTTCTGAGTTTTCTCCAATCGGCCTTAGATGGTAGGAGAGATGTAGAGTGGCACTGCGCATAACAGTTCTTCCTCCAGACAATGTACTCTTCTGAGTTTTCTCCAGTCGGCCTCAGATGGTACGAGAGATGCTTCCAACGCTCCATGATGGACCTACCATTTTCGTTTCACAGCTCTCAAATCCACTTTCTTTGTTGGATCGAATCTCTTTGTATATCTCTCCTTTGGACTAGCTCTCCATTATGGAATTAGCTCCTTTTTTGGTTTGGTTTTAGGCTAGAGTTTTGCTTATTGTTTTCGTAGGATCCATCTTAGCATTCCCACTTTGTATTGACATCATGTTAGCATACAGTCCCATTATCCTACTTTAGTGGTCACTTGTTGGATATTAATATAATTATCTTATCTTATCTTATTATCTACAAATGATTCTCAACTTCCTTCAGCGGATCAGCTTGAATGTGTCGATCTTATCTTCCAAGCTATGCTATTTGTCTTCATTGGACATACCATGTGCAGCATCATTCACTATTCCACATGGATCTTATCCTTCCCCACTGTGATCTTGTTTTCTCTTGCAAGTAGTTTCAGTCTCATTCAAAAATTTCACTCCTTGTTACTCCTTCAGTTGACCAACATATTTCAATGGCTTTGTATTTCAAACTTCAACTATAGGCCCCTTTTACCAGGTTGTGGAACCATGTTGGTATTGGTAGTACCCTGCTATAGGGAGGTGCTATTTTCTAACAGTCTCAACAATAAGGGGGGAAGGTTTGATCTAATGCTTTCTCTTCCTGGCCTCGTGTCCATCTCTAGGGAGGACATTCTGCATAGGGCAACCATATGTTGAGATGAGTATTCTTGACCCTCTCATTTCTTTTTGGCTATGGTCAACCAATTTTTCAGTTGGTTATCCACACCAACTCTTGTATTTCAGAAAGCTATATTCTATATTCTAGCCATGAGCACTCTTTGTGAGATGTCTATTTATAAACACACTCACATCTTGTATTTGGGCTTCCTTCTAAGTTCGCTCTCTCAAGTGCATATGTGTTGGGTGTTACCCCTAGATCTATAAGGAAGACTTCATGATTAGTTTTGTTTGTGATTCCATCAAAAATAGCTTCCCATAGAGGAGATCTGGGCATTTGCCATAGATCATTGGTCAAAAACTATCCCGACATTCTCAGATGGTTCTTATGCCTTGGATGTGCCTAGTGGAGATGGTGTCAAATGCACGAGTGCAGTGATATTTCTCACCATCATTGACACTAGGGATGTTTTTTCTAAATGTTCATTTGATCATGGGACGTTATTCATTACTAAGATGTACCATGATGTTAACATAATTTGGCCTTAGAAAAGTGTGCCATCCCAAAGGTTAAGTTGTATCCCTAGTGAACTAAGCAATTGCTACATCATTGTTGAAGTATATGCTAGATCCCTAGTTGAATGTATATGCCCAAGGGTGACCCTTCCTTGGAAAGTTTTCTACATCAAACCCCAATATTCTATTGTTGTCATTGGCGTGATTCTTTAGTAATTTCATCCCTACAAACCCCTTGATAACAACCCATTGAGATCTATTTCCATGACCCCATTTGCCCAAGGATTAAGGCACTAGTCCCTCATTCCAACTACCATCCAAAAAACCTTTTAATTTTGGTTTTCCCACTAAAATCTTAAGTATACCTTGTTGTCCCATCGTTTCCAAATTTTAGTTTTCTCAAGACCAGCTTTAGAATCTAATTTTTTATCATTTTTTAGGCTTGGTTTCTAACTAGTTTAATTCTGTAAATTATTTTCATAGCAATCTTCAGGGTTCAAAATTAATTTAGGCCCAATTTCACTTAAAGTTTAATCATTTATTTGGGTAGTTTATCAGTGCAAGTTAGTCAATTAAATTCTGAAATTTTCTGGTTCATGGCAACCCTTAAAACAAAATTTAATTAAGATCTTTCAAATCTGAATTTATCATTTAATGTTAGTTTTTGTACATAGGGAAGTGTTCCCCAAGTGACATTTGCCAAAGTCACTTAGAAAGAGGGAAAAGGGTGACCCTCACATTAACAGCACTTAATGAGACTTTATAAACTCAAAGTCACTTTTTGATAAATTTAAGTGGGTGAGTGAAACTAATTATTTATGAGAAATAAATGGAGCATTTAATTTCCACCGTTGATTTCAATCAATCTCATCCATTGAATTAGAACAACCCTAGGGTTTGATCAAAAAGGCATGAGGAAGGCATTTCACTTCACTTTTTTGAGAGATTCAAGAGAGAAGCAAGAGAAAAAGAGAGAGCAAGAGAACAGCTCGATTCCAAGGAGAGATTTCAGCACAGAAACTGAGGTGAATCTTCAACATTTATTGTTGGCACATTTCCCTAGGAATCCGTACTGTACGGTTTTCCTGGCACGAGTTTCTAGTGTAGCACGGTTTTTGAGAAGGCACAGTTTTCGAGGCATTGGTACAGCACAGAAAAAGAGGTGACCGTATAGGCCGTACAGCAACAAATCTTGGCACTATTTTCGAGGAAGATTCTGGCACAATTTCCAAGAAAGATTGGCACAAATTTCAAGGTCATCTCAGGCACAAATTTCGAGGAGATTTCTGCACAGTTTTCAAGGGGGTTTTCAACACGAAAATCAAGAATCCGTACAGTCAGACTGTTTTCTGGCACATATTTCGAGATCTGTTTTGCACGCATCCCAATGCTGCAGGCACAAATTTCAAGGCACTGTTAGTGGCACAGAAATCGAGAAGAAAGCTGAGCACAAATTTCAAGAAAGATTCTGAGTGGTGGAGATAAGTTGTATTTTCACAGTATTTCTGTCCTGTAATTTTTTTGTTGAAGAAATAATAATCTCACTCTCTCAAACTGGTTTTCCCCGTGGGGGTTTTTCCAGGGCACAGTTGCCAAAAATTTATCAGTCTCTATTTTTTATGGTGTGCATGTTAAAAATCTATTTTCTGCCTGTTAGTATGATTTTACAGCGTGTTTAATTGTTGAAGAAAATTTCATAAGTAATTTCCAGCCTATGCAAAACCGGCTGGAAGTGAAAACCACTGAAATGTTGACATAAACTAGCAAGCAGTAAAGTCAGAAAAATTTACATGGTATCAAAGCTTGGGGGCAAAAAACAGTAGTATTTTGCAGAATCACAGAAATTTCCAGAACTCGGTAATTTCAGAAATTTTCTTCTGTTAGTAAACAGCACTTTGTTGGGTTGGCTGAAAGATGGCTACAGGACTTAGGTTGGAGGATAGGCTAAATGGGACAGTGAACTTTGTGCCATGGAAGGCTAGAATTTTGCTGATATTAGAGGAGAATGAACTATGGGAGGAAGTGGTTAGAAATACTACAACAAACCCCGTTCAGATTCTCGCTGCTACAGATGCAGCAGCACTATCAACCTTCAACAAGAAGGACTGTAAGGCTAGGAGGATAATCCTTGATGCAGTTAAAGGCCACATAATCCCTCACATTTCAGGCAAGGCTAGGGCACTCTTGATGTGGACTGCTTTGACCAGTTTGTATGAGTACCAATGAGAACCGGAAGATGGTTCTCAAAGAGAAACTCAAGAGTATAAAGATGAATGGAGGAGAGGGAGTGACAGCATACCTTACCAGGATATCTGCATTTCGAGATGAACTGGCAGCGGTTGGGGAGGTGGTATCTACTACTGAGCTTGTACGTACAGCAGTGAATGAGGCTTCAAAGCCCTGGGGTGCATTTGTGCAGGCCATAGTGGGTAGACAGAACCTACCTTTTTGGGAGAGACTGTGGGATGACTTTGTGCAGGAGGAGACCAGGAGAGGTCTAGTACAGGGCAGTTCATCACTAGGTGGGGTAGATGAGGAATTCAATTTGGGCTACCGAGGCAAGGTTATGGCATGGGATGATCAGTGATGATGAGTGGGATGTCCCGATGAAGCTGAAACTGCTGGAGAAGGTGTGGAAGACATCCCACTCATCATCACTAATCATCCCATGCCATAACATTGCCTCAGTAGCCCAAATCGAATTCCTCTGTAGCCATTTCTACCATTTTTGAACTGCCTCGGGAAACGTGAAACTGCCCAAACTGCCTCCTGGAGTGCCTGCGTTGTCAAGGTGAGCTCACCAATGAGTCTGGGAGGGGGGTAATATGGTAATAGCAAGTGGTTGGACCACCCCCTCCATGTCTAACAGAGCCTCCGATTGACCAAAACTACACTAGGATAGCCAACTGAGGCTCAATCATCACTGTAACTGCTCGGAACTGAAAACAGACTATCTCTTTGGACTCAGAAGGTCCAAATCCATCTAAAGTGTGTACTCATACACCACATAGTCCTCTGCATGGTCCAAAATAAATACTCATCATATCCGGCAAACCAAATAATAATAATCTGTAAAAGTGCTAAAAAGCACGAATCATCATCATAAGCCTGAAACCACTGCATAAGCCCACCATGGTGACCTGTACCAGACCATATATCATCTATCTGTAACATCTGAGATCTGCCACCTCATGTCCTGTGGTTGACTTTTGGTCAAACTGAGGTTTGACCAAGTCAACATGACCAACATATAACTCAAACTGTCATCAAGCTGCAGCAAGATGTCCAAGGTTAAGACATGCTTTACAATCCATTCAATTAGCAATTATAACAAGAAGTAATCATTACTGACGATCTAAATCCAAATATAATAAGTCATAATTATTATTTATTACTCAGACTAGACTTTCAAGGTCATACTCACTTCATAGTTGTGATCAATTTGCTAGTGAAGGGTGAAGGCTAAGGAGTACATGGCTAGGTCTAAGGATGACTTACTGACTTAACACTATGACACTTTGGAAATGGAAAAGGAAATACACACCATAGCATATAGTGGACAAGCAACAACACAAGGAATGGCGGTGTCTCACAAATGGATAAGTTGTTCAAAGAGTGTTTATTCACCTTACATCGATGCGCACAATCCATAATACAAATGAGGCCAACAATCTTTTTGATGTAGAGTTTAAGATCCATTGCTTTTTGGGCCTAGAGTTTCCATAGCCTTTGATCTATGTGCGTTTATAAACACATTGCATAGATTTACATTTATTTAGGCTTCTTGCTGCAGGTGTGTTTTTAAGGCACTTGTTTACTTGAGCACTTCTAGGTGTGTCACAGACAGCTTGTTTACCTAGGTATTTACATTTCACAAAAGATATAACATTTGATATTTCATAGCCATTTTCATTTGGCTTGCCTTTCATTCATGTGTGTTTAGAAACAAATTGCGTGAATGGGCTTTTTCATACAAGATATAACATTTCATTTCCATATATTGTATTCATGGCAGCACTAAAAGTTTCAGGTTTAGCCAACAACATCTTTAGTGACTAGGGGGACTTCACAAGGAAATCCAACTCACCAACGGTAAGTTTTGTCACCAACTCAAAGCCGAGACACAATAAACAAGGAAACTTATCCAATCTAGAGGCTACAGTGGGGAAAGGTCCTCCATGCCACTAGTCAAGTAATAAGTCAAGGGAATGAACAAACTAGGTAAGTCATGGATGGATGAAGACAGTGAATAATGAAACCAACACTAGCAAGCCAAAGTATGGTGGGAATGATCACCTCTATTCTCCCTAAGGAGGGTAAAACCAATGAGTATAGGCCAAGTACTTCTAAGTTTGAGTAGGGACACATAAATATATATAAATATAACCAGGTCCACATATCTATATGATCGCCAGATCATGATACTAAATGCTAAGACATGCTAAGAAAATGGAAATAAAAGCAATATAACCACAACACCATAATATGCCTACTGAGTCATATACCTAAAAGATCATCATCTGAACCATCAAACTGTGCTCTGAAACTGCTGCTGTAACTCTGAGCACTACTGACTGCTCTGTACAAATGGCTATATAGCTACACCAGTCATCTCTCTGAGTGTCCTGAGACTCGGTCATAGCATGGGGAATAAAACTGCTATCCAAAATATGATAGTGATCCATAATAGATGCTCATCTCAGCATCTCAATGCAAGGGAACTGGCTGAATAGTGTACTGGAATCTGACAAAAAATGTATGGTAGCCCAGCTACTATATATGTGATAACAGGTCTTCTGCAGGAGGAGGTGTACTTAGAGCAACCACAGGGATTCGAGATTCATGGGAGAGATTCTCATGTGTGCAGGCTGAGGAAAGCCTTGTATGGACTGAAACAAGCTCCTAGAGCTTGGTACTCCAGGATCGATGCATACTTGACTTCAATGGGCTTTCAGAAGAGTGAGGCTGATCCCAACCTTTACTACATTGTGGTTGGTGGAGATCCTCTCATTCTTCTGTTATATGTTGATGACTTGTTTATCACTGGAGAGGAGCGTCTCATTGCACATTGCAAGAGAGACCTTGCAGCTGAGTATGAGATGACTGATATTGGGTTGATGCATTACTAATTGGGGATGGAGGTTTGCCAGGAGCCTGGACATATTTTCCTAGGACAGGGGAAGTATGAGGTTGATATTCTGAGGAGATTTCGGATGGAGGACTGCAGGCCTATGTCTACACCTATGATCACCAACTGGAAGCAACTTCATGCTTCTGAGGGTAGGTTGGTGGATCCTACACTTTACCGTCAGCTCGTTGGATCATTGATGTATCTGGTCAACACCAAGCCAGACTTGTGTTTTGCGGCGAACACTCTTAGCCAGTTCATGGTGGAGCCTAGGAGTGTACATTAGATTGCCGCAAAACATGTGCTGAGATACCTAGCAGGCATAGTGGACTATGGTTTGGACTATAGGGGTTCGGGTGGAGTCAGCTTGGTTGGTTTCAGAGATTCAGACTGGGCAGGTTGTGTGAGGGATCGGAAGAGCACTTCCGGTTGTTATTTCAGTTTGGGCTCGACAGCAGTGTTGTGGTTCAGTCGGAAACAGAAGTCCGTTGCATTGAGTTCTACCGAGGCTGAGTATATGGCAACCAGTCAGGCTACTCGCGAGGCACTATGGCTTTGCAAGTTGTTGGTAGATTTATTTGATCAAGAGCTTAGACCTACGGTGATCTATTGTGACAATCAGAGTTGCATCCAGCTCTCTGAGAATCCGGTGTTCCATAACAAGTCAAAGCACATTGAGATCAGGTACCATTTCATACGAGACTACGTCCAGAGAGGAACAGTTGACTTGCAGTATATTTCCACTGATGAGCAGGTAGCAAATATCCTAACAAAATCTTTGGAGAGGGGCAAGTTTGTCTTCTTCAGAGACAAGTTGGGAGTGGTGCAAAACACCTTCCTCAGTAAGAAGGAGTGTTAGTTTTTGTACCTAGGGAAGTGTTCCCCAAGTGACATTTGCCTAAGTCACTTAGAAAGGGGGAAAAGGGTGACCCTCACATTAAAAGCACTTAATGAGACTTTATAAACTCAAAGTCATTTTTTGATAAATTTAAGTGGGCGAATGAAATTAATTATTTATGAGAAATAAATGGAGCATTTAATTTCCACCATTGATCTCAATCAATCTCATCGATTGAATTAGAACAACCCTAGGGTTTGATCAAAAAGGTATGAGGGAGGCATTTCACTTCACTTTTATGAGAGATTCAAGAGAGAAGCAAGAGAAAAAGAGAGAGCAAGAGAACAACTCAATTCCACGGAGAGATTTCAGCACAGAAACCGAGGTGAATCTTCAGCATTTATTGTTGGCACATTTCCCTAGGAATCCGTACTGTACGGTTTTCCTGGCACAGGTTTCTAGTGTAGCACGGTTTTCGAGAAGGCACGGTTTTCGAGGCATTGGTACAGCACAGAAAAAGAGGTGACCGTACAAGTCGTACAGCAGCAAATCTTGGCACTATTTTCGAGGAAGATTCTAGCACGATTTCCAAGAAAGATTGGCACAAATTTCAAGGTCATCTCAGGCACAAATTTCAAGGAGATTTCTGCACAGTTTTCAAGGGGGTTTTCAACACGAAAATCAAGAATCCGTACAATCTGTACGGACTATTTTCTGGCACTGATTTCGAGATCTGTTTTGCATGCATCCCAATGCTGTAGGCACAAATTTCGAGGCACTGTTAGTGGCACAGAAATCAGAAGAAAGCTGGGCACAAATTTCAAGAAAGATTATGGGTGGTGGAGATAAGTTGTATTTTCACAGTATTTCTATCCTGTAATTTTTTTGTTGAAGAAATAATAATCTCTCTCTCTCAAACTAGTTTTCCCCGTGGGGGTTTTTCCAGGGCACAATTGCCAAAAATTTCTGAGTCTCTATTTTTTATGGTGTGCATGTTAAAAATCGATTTTCTGCCTATTAGTATGATTTTACAGCATGTTTAATCGTTGAAGAAAATTTCATAAGTAATTTCCAGCCTATGCAAAACCGGCTGGAAGTGAAAACCACTGAAATGTTGACATAAACCAGCAAGCAATAAACTCAGAAAAATTTACATTTACTTGCATGGATTTTTAATTGTTCACTTATTGTAGATCTGCACTTTAAATTTCTGCAATTAATAACAGATTTACAGGAAGCTTTAGAACTGAAATAATTCATTTAAAACAGATCTAAAGAGTGATTTTTATCACTTCGGTCATTTCTGGAATTTACTATGCAATTTTTATCAATTAAATTTCCAGATTTCATAAATTATTGGGTCTACTTTTGAATTGAGTTGGGTCATCACAAACCCGCTTTCTCTTCTTCCATGTATGACTAACTCTTCGTTGAGTTGGGTATGCCCACTCACACCCTCTTGATCATGTATTTATGCCTCTTTACAGTGTTTTTTATCAAATGGATAGATCAAGATCATATTCCCCCCAATGATGAGTGTTGTCGCCTAATACACACCTGGGGGGACGCGGCAGGAAACCTTCAAGCCGCTCAGTGTGTCCTTGAGGGCAAGTGAGAGTCAAGTGTTGTCACCTAATTACTCGACTCCTTCATCTAGGCTTACTCCTAGCGAAGCCAAGGGGGGTGGTCCCTATGAAAAATAAACTAAGGCTTTTACTCTATAACAGAAGTAAAAGTCTATTCTAAGAGTTATGATGAAATCACTTAACAATAAACCATAAGTCACTGCAATATGAAATTAAAACCCACAGCTTTTAATATACAACACCATTCATGACATTCGTAAAGATTAACTTAAACAAAAGAAAAATTTAAAGATCAGTGCCGATGAAAATGGAGTGCTTGCGAGGGTTGCTTTTGTGGTCTCGGTGAAAGTATTGCAGTGTCTCAGTTGGTAAATTTTAAGATTATTAAATGAGTGGATTAAGGAGTAGGTTAATTCTTGGTTTGGCCCAAAAGAAACCTAACCTTCGAACTGAGTGCTTTAGCAGCTTTACCAAGTGTCCAACCAAGCGAGGATGAACCTGCTTAATAGTAGCTTGCTGACTCTGGAGTTTCCGCCCATGCAACCTCCTGAGTTCTTAGAATTTGGTTCTAATGGATTTTCCCATTAAAACTAAGTACCTTGCACCCGTTTCTGATTGGTTTCCGACTAAGCTGCAGCGGCCAAGAGCATTCTTTGGGCTTGGGGTGTGGTTTGTTTTATTAAAATGTGTGAGTGGATGATTAATCTACACTAAACCCCAAGAATATCTTTTCTTCACACCAAATGGTGGAGTACTTCGGTAGAGCAAGGGGGGTTAATTTTAGTTGATATTTTTTAGAACAATTGTGGTTTATTTTGTAGCACAAAAGTTAATGATTAAGAACAAATTGTAAGTCCTTTGAGGACGCTTTGTGTGCTTGATGGAGTTTTTAAATTACTACTGCTCAAATAAAACTAATCTAAAAAGAAAAAGTTAGAAAAGATTAAAGAAAATGAAAAAAAGTGTGAATCCCCCTTGGGGGGATTGGGGTCAGGCACTGGAATTGCTGCCTTTGCTCTTTTTATTCTTGAGTTTACAAAATGAACCAGAAGTGAAACACTACTTGCCCTTTATGCTTAGGGAACAAGTCAGTTTACAATAAAAGGTGAAAGTGAAACTGTTGGATTTTGTACAACTTCGGAAGATATTATTCATTATATTTTATTGTACTTTAATTGTACTTGTTTATACCTCCTAAGGGAGAAGAACCTTATGTAATCAATTATGTAAACACATGAAAAAATCAATGTAAGTCTTGGGGTGCAAAAGGAATTAATAAAAGGATTAAAAATAAAATATTTATTGCCCCCAAGACAAGTCGACCCCATAAGGGATTTTCTGGTTTCAGCACTTGTATAAATATGAGGTTAGTGCTCCTCATTTGTCCATTCTCACACTTATGAAGTGCGCATCACTTGGAAGAGCAGATTTTCGCATCACTTGAAGAAGGAGGTTTATTTTGGTTGGTTACTTGTGAAAGATACTTTCACTTTCTCTCTCTTTCTTCATTTGTACTCTGATCTCAAAATTATCATCTCTCTGCGAAGGTTGTTGGGTTTTCTCCCTATTGGGTTTCCCAGGGTAAACTCTGTGTTGTTGTTTTGTGCTTTGTCTTACTTCTATTGATCTTGGTAATGCATTTATGTTTATGTTATGAATGTATGAAATTTAACATGGTATCAGAGCCATTCTAGAAGAAGCCATTACCGAAGCATTGTCGAAACCCTGCCGGAATTAGGGTTTCATCTTGTGAAGTCTTCACCCATTATTTTGAAGAAAAAGAGCCATAGGAATTTCGTTTTTGGCTAGACTAATCCATTGGTGAAGACGGAATTCATATCCGAGAACTTTCAATTTTTGACCTAACTCTATGGCTACAGCAGAATTAGGGTTTCAGTTTTAACTCATCTCTCTCCACAGATTTGGACCAGCCCACCCTCTATTCAACTCTCCTTGGCAAGGTGAATTTATCTGTGGGTTCAGTTTTTCAAATTATTAACTTTCATTTTTGAGCTAGCTCCTGCTAGGATTTTCTAAACCAGATCTAAAATCAAGATGATTGGGATGAAGGTAGAAGATCGTTTGGAAGGAGCTTCCAACTTTATCTCTTGGAAGTCTAGGGTTCTTCTACTCCTAGAAGAAAATGATCTCTTGCTATATATAAATGAGAAGGTCCCTGAACCTAAACCAGAAGCCGAAGAGGATAATTCCCGATGGAGGAAGAATGATGCTAAAGCAAGAAGGATTCTTGTGGATTCTGTGAGAGACCATTTGGTTCCTCAGATCTCACGTAAGAAGAGTGCTTGAAAAATGTTCAAGACCATTATGAAGCTATTTGAATACACTAGCCTAAATGTGTCCATGACTTTGAGAAACCAACTCTCAAATATGAAGATAGCAAAGTCGGAATCCATTGCCTCATACTTTATGAGGATCGCAGAACTCAGAGACAAGCTCAGCACCAGCAGAGATCCTATTGGCGATAAGGAGCTTGTACTCCATACTTTAAATGGTCTTCCACCATCATGGGAGTCCTTTATCAAAAGCATAAGTGGTAGATCTAAACTACCGAAGTTTGACAAGCTTTGGGCAGATTGCTCTCAGGAGGAGACAAGGATCGCAGCATGTCAAAGACTCCATGGTCATGACACTCAATCTGAGGAGAACCAAGCTTTTATTTCTCATGCCATGAAGGGTAAGGGAAAAGGTAGGAAGTTTCATAAACACAAGCACCAAGATCGGAGACCAAGTCCTCGCCCAGATCAAAAGGAGAAGAAGGACATATCTCAAGTTCAATGCTATAGGTGCAGAAAATATGGACACTACGCAAATAGCTGTCGAAGTTCAAGTAAAAGGAAGCAGGAAGCCTCAACTGCTGATGTAGAAGAGGATCACCATCACAAGAAGCAAAGGGATGATAATCGTTCGGAGTTCCTCTCCTAGAAGATCCAGAATGCAAGAACATAGATCTCTTATGGTTCACACAAGAAGGCAGTGGAGGGCCCACACACCAAAACAATAAGAGATAAGTATTTTGTTTTCTTGCTTACATAGATCTGTTGTTATCTTATATGTTTTTTTTATATATGCAGATCTAATGTGTTGAGTAGTTGATATAGTTTACCTTGTTATATTATGCATATGAGCTACACAACATTTCATGAAGTTAGTCTAGATGATATCTCCCTCCTGCATGCTTAGGGTAGTGCACACTCTTGATGGCATGTTCTAGTGAAGATAACTGACATCTAGATACTTCCTAGAAGTGTTGGATAGACATGTTCATGATTGTTGTGATAAAGTATTAGCTAAGATGCCTGTGTAAACTATTTACTTTTCATTTGATTATAAAATGTCACTGATCATAAGTCGGGATTTGACTTGCAGGGAAAAGACCATGTGATTTGGCCTACAAGAGAAGACTTGTTCCAATGGACATATGAATCCCGTTGATATTCAGCAAGAAGCTTCCTGGAATATGACTCTCAGCCTAGAAGGTTGACCTCGGAGGAAAGCTTTCACAGAAGTGAAACCAGAAGTAAGCCACCTTCAGATATTTGGCTGTCTAGTCTTTATACATGTGCCCAAGTTGGAACCTTCAAGCAAGAAGGGAACCGTTGTGGGATACAGTGAGTCGTCAAAGACTTACAGAATCTACATCCCAGGGTCCAGACAGATTGAAGTCAGTAGGGATGTGACCTTTGAAGAAGAATTAGTTGTCGGGAAAGGCAGAGGATCAGACATGGAGATCGATGATGATATGATAGAACTAAAGAAGATGAGATCATCTCCCCCTCTAGTTCAAGAGGGAGTTAGCAGAAAAGGATGAACCTATCGATTCCATTGATCTAGTTGATATCCCCAGAAATGTTGCAGTAGGTCGGAAAAGATCTAGATGGGCACAATAGACTTAGCATGGAGCATATGGGAAACACAAGGCCAGATTTGTTGCAAGAAGATTCTCTCAGAAAGAGGGAGTTGATTATGATGATACATTTGCTCCTGTGGCTCAAGATACTCCCATCAAATCAATCATTGCTATTGCTTCAGCTATGAGATGGAAGGTGCATCAGAATGATGCAAACCCCAACCTTTGCTTCAAGGTTGCAGATGATGAGCCACTAATTGTTGTATTGTATGTTGATGACTTGTTTCTCATAGGAAATGAGAAACTCATTGTATGATGTAAGAAGAATCTCGCCTCTGAGTTTGAAATGAAAGATCTTGGATTGATGCACTACTTCTTGGGATTAGAAGTATGGTAGAGGCAGAAAGAGATTTTCCTAGGGCAAGGAAAATATACCATTGACATATTGAAGAGATTCGAGATGTTGGAATGCAAGTCCATGACTACTTCGATGGATGCGAATTGGAAGAAGTTGAGAGATTCTACTTCAGATTCTGATTTGATTGATCCCACCATGTATCGCCAGTTGATTGGGTCATTGATGTATCTGACCAACACCAGACCAGATATATGTTTTGCTGTGAATGCCCCCAATCAGTTCATGTTCGAACCAAGGCAGATTCACAGGATTGCTGCAAAACATGTGCTCAGATACTTACGTGGCACTATGGGATATGGTTTGAAATATGCTTCAGATAGTGACCTGAGATTGCAGGGGTTTACAGACTCAGATTGGGTCGGATGTGTTGCAGATCGGAAGAGTACTTCCGAATGTTGCTTCAGTTTGGGTTCTGCGGTTATTTCCTGGTACTATAGGAAACAGAACTCGGTAGCACTTAGTACTGCACAGGCCGAGTACATGGCTGCTAGCACAACAGCTAGAGATACAGTTTTGCTTCGTAAACTCCTGGCAGGACTGTTTGGCCAGATTCCAGAGTCAATCGTGATTCACTATGATAACCAGAGCTGTGTGCAGATGTCAATGAATCCTGTATTTCATGACACGTTGAAGCATATCAAGATTCGATATCACTTCATTTGTGATATGGTGCAGAAAGGTGCAGTCGAGTTACAGTACATGCCGACAGACGACCAGACTGCAGATGTTCTCACCAAGGCTCTTCCCAGGATGGAGTTGGAATACTCTCGCGAAAGACGTGGAATCGAAGAGAACATATCCCTCCTTGAGAGGGAAAGATGACATTGAGATGCTTGCCCTGCTTTGCCCTAGTGCCTTCTGCAGTCCAGTTACTCAGCCAGATATGGGAGAAATCCCATAGGCAGATGAGTAGGACAGTCAGCAGTTGGTCAGGCTCACCCAGGTACCTTCTGCAGTCCAGTTACTCAGCCAGATATGGGAGAAATCCCATAGGTAGATGAGTAGAACAGTCAGCAGTTGGTCGAGTTCACACTGGTGCCTCTACAGTCTGGTTACTCAGCCAGATATGGGAGAAATCCTATAGGCAGATGAGTAGGACAGTCAGCAGTTGGCCGTGTGGTTGTACAGGTGCCTGTACAGTCCAGATACTCAGCCAGATATGGGAGAAATCCTATAGGCAGAAGAGTAGGACAGTCAGTAGATGGTCGTGCCCTTTTGCTCATCTGAGATCTCAGCCAGGTATGGGAGGACCCATTGGCAGATGAGACAAGCAGGTAGCAAATTGTATAGCAGAGATGGCACAGCTGATTATCTCAGATATCCAAGATTGAGTGATTCTCCTGGATCTAGGATCGAGTGATTCTTCTGGACTCACCAAAGGACTGGTGAGGATGTCACAGATATTCAGGATTGAGAGATTCTCCTGAAATCCAGGATCGAGTGATTCTCCTGGACTCACCGAAGGACTGGTGAAGATGATACACTGAGACTGTGTGGACAACCTTCAATATGCATAGAGATGATGGAGACAGAGTAGAGTACAAGTTGAAACCCAGATGATCGTGATGCTGATGAAGACCAAAGAATACCTTCCTCGTTGAGAGGGAGTGTTGGATTTTGTACAACTTCGGAAGATATTATTCATTATATTTTATTGTACTTTAATTGTACTTGTTTATACCTCCTAAGGGAGAAGAACCTTATGTAATCAATTATGTAAACACATGAAAGAATCAATGTAAGTCTTAGGGTGCAAAAGGAATTAATAAAAGGATTAAAAATAAAATATTTATTGCCCCCAAGACAAGTCGGCCCCATAAGGGATTTTCTGGTTTCAACACTTGTATAAATATGAGGTTAGTGCTCCTCATTTGTTCATTCTCACACTTGTGAAGTGCGCATCACTTGGAGGAGCAGATTTTCACATCACTTGAAGAAGGAGGTTTATTTGGGTTGGTTACTTGTGAAGGATACTTTCACTTTCTCTCTCTTTCTTCATTGTACTCTGATCTCAGAATTATCATCTGTCTGCGAAGGTTGTTGGGTTTTCTCCCTATTGGGTTTCCCAGGGTAAACTCTGTGTTGTTGTTTTGTGTTTTGTCTTACTTCTAGTGATCTTGGTAATGCATTTATGTTTATGTTATGAATGTATGAAATTTAACAAAAACAACGCTTGAACAGCTGAATCACAGGGTGGTTCTGGGAGTTTCAGGATGACTTTTCTGTGAGTTTTTTAACTCCAACCTGCTAAGAACATAAAACAGACCAGCGAGCTAAAGTTGATTAGAAATGACAATCAAAACACTTAAAGAGTGTTCTGACAATGCTACAAAATGCAAAAATGAAATCTAGCTAAACTAATAATGAAAAACGAGTAAAAATGAACCAAGAACACGAACTAGAAAGTTCGTTTCTTGGGATCTTGGCTTGCTCTTTTGGGGCAGCCAATAGAAAGCTCTTAAATTAGCCAAATATACTTTTCAACCAAACAAACTTTTCCTATCAAGAACTCTAGATTTTACGATAAAACAAACTTGAAAAGGAAAATTTGTAAAATTAGATCTACTTTCAAATTTGCTTGATAAAATGTAAATCTTAAGACAAGTAACCAGTAACCAAAGATAGTAGAAGAAATTTGGATCAGAAGAATGGGACACTTGGGTGATGAGCGTCTAAATGGGCTATGTAGTCTGCTTGTTGATGCACCGGTAGTATTGGCTTCCTTGTTTTGGACCTATTGAGTATGAGGAAGAGCTAACATGCTCATCCACTCCTTCAACCTGAGTTACCTGCAAAATGGAGTCAACACTAGCAAAGGGGATTAAAAAATTTGTGTGAACAATTGAAAGAAATAGGAAGGAATAACATACTCAAACAAGAAATATCATTACCTCTAGCATTCCAATATCACTCACAACAGTAAGAATTCTACAAAGCAATGCTTACTATCCTTATGAAAAAAAGTAATTTCCTTACAAAGGCAAATACCCAACATATACTAGCATAAACCACGATACAGATTACCTCATTGATGATCAAAGAACACGACAATACACATCGCAGACAACACCAGGGTAGCCTCCAAAGCCTTTTATTACTCAATAACCAAAAAAATATTACAATAGACAAGAGCAGAGGTTCCACCTTCAGATGTCTTACAATGGAGCTAAGCTCCTCAATATATAGCACAAGGAATGTGAGCTAGGGCGCAAAACCCTAAGGAGGGCAGCCTCCTAGATTGTAGAGCAAGTTAGCTCTCATCTAATGGAGAAGCATTACCTTACTTGGAAAAAATCACTTCAATCGTGGAAGATGCCGAGTTGTGGAAGGAGCTCACGCGTGGATGAGGATGGTGACTTGATGTTTCCATTCCACATTGGAATAAACGTTGGATGGTTTGAGTGATGGCTCCGTTTGGATGTTTTAATTAGAAACCAAAACATCTGGGCTGTGGCACCTCATAAGAGGTATTTGCCCCCACCTTGAGCATACCGCAATCAAATCCGTACACGACCAAAGGAGAAGTCGACTTGCGTGAAGGAGAGAGGGGCGAACTATGGAAATATATATTCAACATTTGACTTCATTCGCATGCTTTATCCCTTAGCATAGTCGCCCACCAAATAATAACATAAGGTAATTTTTTAATCGCCCACCACAAAGATAAGATGTCATGTCACGAGAGAACCCGGAACCACGTGAAGGTAGTGCACTCCCTTTTGAAATAATACCAATCGCTCAACCTTTAAATTTAACAAAATGATTTTGTAATAATTTGCTTTGACCCTTCAACATACTCGCCTTCCTTATCATATGCCAACCCAATTGGCATGTGACAAATTCAATTTTTGAATGTTTTAATTTTTTACCATGGTGCAATTTGTTGCACTTTTAGCATTTAAAGTGCCATTCTGTAGCTCTAATAGGCAAAACTGCTCCACGGGACGTTCTGATCGCCCGAAACATAGGAAAACCGGGGTACCAGGGTAAAGAGGATGCTCTGAGCTTGAAAAGGAGCATCCCTGCGCCAAATTCCGACTCCAGATCACATTTTTATCACCATTTGAATTTTTTCATTTAAACCATTAAAAAATGGCTTAAAAATGCGAAAAAAAATTATTTTTCTCGGAACTGACTAAAACTTCTGGGGGACCTAGTACATGACCAAACGATACTTTTTTAGCATCTAGCATGTTTAAAAATGTTACAAAATGGACTCTAATAATCCCCTAAGGCCTAACCACCACTTTGGACATTCCAGCTTTGGAGGTGCAGGAGAAAAACTCATCGATTATACTCGGCTAAAGGCAAAGCATTATCGATAAGGAAAAAAAACTCCTTGGAACACCTTCTTTTGTTATGTCCTAGGGAACCGAGTCACTCAAAGACACCATGCTAGCACACTTTATTACAAACCCCGTGTGGTATGGTCATGCACTACAAAAATTAAAAAGGGGCCCTGAAAAGGCCAAACCCGGAACCTCTGAACACTGAAAAGCACAAGTAATTGTGCAATACTAGCAGCTCACTAAAGTCCAACTAAAGTGCAACTTTAGGTGGTAACAATGAGCAATTCAATGGTGGCATTTCTTCAGGAATTTAGTAGTTCTATGTTGATGATGGCTATGTATCCATAAACCCTTCCATGTTTGTGTTGGGTTGGGTCATCACAAAGTACAAACCCACTCTGCCTTATTAGTTATTACAGCTACGATTGTCTCTCTATTGAGTGGGGTATGCCCACTCCTTTTGTATGTTATCATCTTTCTCCATTACCAGATGCTCAGATTAAGGGGTGGTGTTGAAATGATGGTATTCTTCCCTTGTGGTTGCTTAACATTACCTCTAACCACCTCTTTACTGGATTACTAGGTTATGGTCTAATTGCCAACCTAGTCAATATTATTTGATACTATTCTAGGTGACTAATGACAGCCAATGCATTTATGTGGGCCTATAACCCCCTTATGGTGGGAGGCACCCCACCTCGTAACTTGTGTATAAAATTTAATTACATACCTTGTGAGTCTTTTGTATCATCATCTTGGATTCATTAGTGATTGTCTCTTTAGCTCTTGTCCTCACGTTCATCCATTCACTTCTCTTTATGTTATGTTTTTGTTCAAGATTAATGTTAGTTTAGGGTTTCATCAATTGTTCACTGTAGATCCACAATCTCTTTATCATTCCAACAAAGTCTACTTTATTTTCATAGTTTTCACTAAAGATTTCAATAATTGCCACCATGCCTAACCAAATTCGTTAAAGCCTCTAAAGGTATAGGGTCAAATCCACTGCTTGTTGGAAATGTAATGACATGATCTGATCATTTACTAGCACAATCTTGGATATAATTGTTTGAAGAGATTTTATTCCAGTCAACCAATGTCTTTTATGTAGTCAAAAGAAAAAAAGAAAAAAGAAAATGAATCAGGCAGAAAATATCTTTCAGTGCAATGAAAAAGTAGTTTCAATCACCATAGCCAAGCATCCAACCTGTTGTCGCCTAAAACGCACTTGGTCGCGGGGAAGTCTCCCAACCGCTATGTGTGTTCCTGAGGGCAACTATGAGTTAAGAACCCAATGTCACCTCGGTCCTAAACTCCTCTGTTTAGATCACAATTCCTAAAGGTCAAGGGGGGTTGTCCCTACTTACGAAGCTTCTTTTTTAAAGTCTATTTTTGGGAGTTGTAAATTGAAAATTAAAATGACAGTCAAACGTGCAGTTGTCCAACAATTTCTATGACAAGCAAAACCTTCTTAATAATAAAACAATGATGATTGCAAGAGAGAAAATGAACAACTAAACAACAAGACCAGTGTCATCTCTACTTGGGCTATGGAGTCACAATAATCAATATGCAAATACTTTACAATAGAATTAAATCATTCACTTATCAACGCATCACATTAACATTCAGTTGCAGTAAATAAACAAATTTATGGACCAAAGAAACGTACCCAAGATTAAGCTCAAAAGTGAAATGCTTGCAAAGTAAAGAATCGTAAATGATTGTAACAATGTTGTGCAAGTGGTCCTGTAAGTTTTAATGTATTTTAGGTCTCTCTTCAACTTAGGGGGTCAAGTTTTTCTTGCAAGAAAATTAAACTACTCTATGTGTCTACCTCGAGAGACTATATAGTACAAATGTGATAAAAATGAATTTAAAATCAACTTGAGACTTTGCATTCAAATTTCGAAAATTTTGCTAGTGCAATGTAGTATGTAAAAACTTGAAAAAGACGATTTAAGAGGGCAAAAGAAGCTTATAAAAATCTACAAAACAGAAATGTCAGTTTGAAGATGCCAAGTCCTTCAAAAGTTGTTGAACAATGGGGTGAAAGATCAAACTTAAGCAACCCGGGAATCCCACTCTCCAAGCTTAAGCAACCTGTAACAAACTAGCTTCAACATACAAATTGGGTGAGAGATCAAACAAAGACTTGAGAAATCATGTATTCAAACTAGAAGTCTATGAACTTCTCAAATACTAAGAAGATAACCCACACAACATGTAAGCAACACTACCACAATGTTATTCTCAAGCAAAACACTTTGCTTAAGATCCACAAATGCAAGAAAAAACAAAGAATGAAACAATATTACCTCACACAATGCCAAGGACAGTATTTCCTCCAAAGATTTTCTTCATTAACTTCACAAAGCTGGAAATTACAATGGCTCTCTTCTTGGACAATAATGGAAGCAAGAGAGCAAGAGAGCAAGAGCATGAGTGATTGCAACCAAAATTAGGAGGAGGAGCCTCCTTAAATAGGAAAGGGGAGAGGGGAGAGTTCCTTTGCATGAATGACATTTGTCACTTTGAGAGAAAAGGGGCCCATGGAGGGGGGTGCACTTCCATAGGTGAAAAATAACAAACAATGGGGGGAAAACCCCCCACTCATGTTTTATATTTCATTGCTAGGTCACGGGGAAGGAATCATGAAGGTGGGACCCCCCCTTTTGGCTTATTTCAATTTATCTCATTTCCCATGGTGAGAGAGGGTTTCCCCCTTTTGGCGACAACATCAAACTTGAAAATAACTTGCTTGGGGGGGGCCTTTGGCCTTTAATTTTACCTTAGGGGCATAACATAAACTTTAGAAACTTAACTTGGCCACCCCAAGTGACTTTAAGTACTTTTCCAAAATTTGCCTTACTAATTATTTGCCAATTTTCCTGATTTCCTTGACTGACTTAGGCAAATGTGTCCAAAACCTTAGCAAGACTTGTCTGAATGACTTCAAACTTAGTCCAAGGCTGTAGGGGGTCTCATGTCGTTTATCTTGAGTACCCATACCCCTATACAACATCATAAAGGACCAAGTATCCCTCTTTTTCATTACAATTTTTTATGCTGATAGACATTTTTCAATAACCAAAAATTAAAAAATCATATGTAAAACCTAACGAAATTCCGCAAGACTCTGAATAATGTCTAGCATGGTAATATAGAACATTCCTAGGCCTCAATCACCCCATGGACTCGATCACTAGAATGCCTTTCACCACTTCGGAGGTATCTTTGAGTGAAAAACTCAAATAATTAAAATCACTAAAAAGGAATTTTAATTATCCAAGTGAAAAAACACTCGATGAAAGGACTTCCCTAATGACAAAGTCTTAGGTGATTAAGTTACACAAAAACTGGCCCTCATGCTGACATATCATTACAAAATCCCTAGTAGGGGTGTGGAAATTTCATGGAGAAAAGATAAGAAGAAGAGTTGCCTCGCTTGAAATATTCATTATATACTTCTTTCTCATCTTCAAGGCACATTCAACATGTGCATGGTACATCGTTGTCCACCTAGTCGGTTTGGTGGTCAACACAACCCAAGATCACAAGAATTCTCAGAAAATATTTCTGTGTATTCCAATAGCTAAGAGCCAAAAGTTCCTTTACAATGAGGGGAATCTCTTCCTTAAATAGGAATGAGAGAGACCAAAACCCTAACCACTTTTCAAATGAGTGGTGGAGATCAAAAGATATAACAATAATAATCAACGGCTAAGATGAGCCGAAAATACAATACATGGATCACTCAAAACAAGGGGGACGTCCTCCCTCAATGACGCCCTAGGGGGGGCGTGAGACTCTTGTAGTGACTAGGGACACGACATGACATCATAACATGGTGCGGGGGTCTAGGAGAATATATATTCACTAGACTAATGCCCCACGTACATCAATAATAATACATCATGTGATCAAGTGTGTAAGGATACTAGGACGTGTGCCCCAAAATACATAATAAAACCCCGAAATAATAAATGGGAGGACGTGTGGACCCCACTGATGCCGAAACGAAGCTGGAAGGTGTGGAAAACATCATCAAAATATCCTGAACCAACCTCATGCCATTTCCTTGCCCCACTAAGCTAAATCGATTTCTTTTGCTAGCCATTCCACTGCCGAAAAACCACCTCTGAAAGTACAAAAATGCCTGTAACTCACTGCCACGTGCCCCAGGCACAAAACTAACTACACCAAAACATCTAAGGATCGAGTAATATGGTAATAACAACTGGCTGGACCCCCTATCCCCTCGGGAGCACCCTAGGAGAATAAAAATGATCAATAAAAGTGTTGGCAGGCCATTTCTACATGGCCAAAATGTAATAAAGTGGTAATCTGACCATATCATCCTCTGAAACTGCCTGGAACTGATAACTGAGTGCACCAATGAACACAAAATGCTCAAATCCACTAGGAATCAGTACTCATACACCATGTGACCATGAAGAGATACATCTGTAAGCTCATCCATGCCCGGAATAATAAAATAATGGCCTGTAAATAATAATGATGATAAAAATCTATCAAGCCATCATCTGAAACTACTGTCTGAGGCATGGAACAATCTAATGGACACATATGGGCCATGAATAATCCATCTCGAACACTTTCTGCCCAAACTCATCTCGGACCCTGCGGTTGACTTGGTCAAACTAGGTTGACCAGGTCAAGAATGACCAAAATAATGATCCAAACCATGAATAACTGTTGCTGCAAGTACAAATGGTTATGATATGCTCCTTCAATTATATCAATAGATAGACTAAAGCATAAAATGATGTTTAACTGGAAAAAGCACATAAATAATATAACCAAGATAAGTCTAGATCAAAGTAGCTAGCCACTATAAACAGGAATCTCAAGTGTATACTTGTTTACAGACTGGAACAATTTGCTAACCATGGGTGAGGGTGGAAAGACAAAGGCTAGGCTAGGGGAAAGACTTGACAACTTCAACACTGCAATCTCTCAAATGAAGGAACCAAGGGAACCACCTACACATATGCTGGATAGAAAATAACACGGGGGATGGCGGTGTCTCACAAATGGGTAGAGTGATGAGAATGCTTCCAGTAGACTCTAGACAAGCAACCTTTTATCAATTTATTTGTCAGCTTTTGCACTTGAGATTTAACATTTAATTCACTTTATAGATTTTCACTAGCCAGCCTCCAAAGCAGTGCCCCAAAAGCCTTTTGGGCTTCAGAAAGGACTCGGTATGACCTCCATTGCCCGCCACCGTCCATAGGTGTGATAGAGTGACCACCATGTTTCCCTGTAGGGGCAAACGACCTTACATCAAACAAGGATGAGTGCTCGTCCTTTGGCCACTGACAAGTTAATATAGATATAAGCTATGATACCGGACACGTCCATATAGGCCATTGTGTCTCGTGTCATTGTGTCGGACACGGACACGTCCTAACACGGTGTCGAACACGTGTTTTGGAAATGTCTTGTTTTAGGACACGTCCAAAAAACGTGTCCGACACCGTGTCAGGACGTGTCCCAAAAACAGGACACCGTGTCCCTAAAACAAGACACTTTTAACCCAAAAAAACTATAAAAAAACAAGTTTACCCTCATTCATTCACATTTTTCAGTGAGTCTTGAGCTCTAAGAGGGTCTTTTTTTGCAAGTGAAGAGCATTAGAAGGTTTTCCATCTTGATTTAACCTTTTTTGTATTTTCCAATGGCATTCCGACATCTATGTAATACATTTTGATTTTGATTACTTAATGAGAAATATGATTCCAACATCTATGTAATAGAACATTTTGATTTTGATGACTTAATGAGAAATTTTATGAGTTTCTGAGAACCCACTGCACCGATGGAATTATAGCCCCCCATGTTCGTCATCCTTCTATGTTTGTCGTTTGTGATGTATTTTTATTATTCTTCCATATACATTTACATATTACATTGTTTGGCTCTTAGTTGTGATGTATTTTTCTTATTCTTCCATTTGCATTTACATATTACATTGTTTGGCTCTTAGCCTCTCAAATCAAGTCAGGGAGCACACTATAAGTATTATGCGGGGGCATATTCCACAAACAACATCACCAGGGGATTCATTTCACATAGGGGAGGTAACCCCTTATTTCTATTACTACCCATGACATTCAATCTAAATGGCATCATCATTGTAAGCGGCATAATCTAAAATATAAAGAGTGTTTAGTAAAGGGAAAAGATATTAATAGGGTGTGGCCCCCATCCATGTAATCTAATCAAATAGAAATATTCCTATTTTGGTTGGCTTTCTTATGCCTCTCGTAGGCATCCAATAGTGGGGGCAAGGGAAGACAATCACCAGCCTTTTTCCCTTGTTTCAATAGTGGAGTGAGACATATGCATTGTGATTTGTGAATGTGTAATGTGTATTCATTTTAATTTCTATTTAATATTTGTAAATGTTCTATTTTCTACAAAAAATTGGATCTACATGTCTATATTTTTTACATATATAATTTTAAATATATATATATATATATATATAATGTGTCCTCCGTGTCCTAATTCTGGGGGTTGCCGTGTCCGTGTCGGACACTCGTATTCCCGTGTCCTGTGTGCTCGTGTCAGGTGACTTAGGATTTAAGCAGTAGTGTTTAGCAACACTGCTTTTGTTGACTTAGCATTCCTTTAGATATAGCATTCAAGATTCGATGCTCTAGTGTTTAGCAATACTGTTTGTAGGAATAATTGGTTTCGAGGACTAGAGGAGAACAATCATTGTGACCAAAATCACACACTCCATAGCTGAGACACAATGCAAACAAGGAATCTATCCAATACAGAGGTCTAGGTGGGGGAAGTCCTCGAGACTACTAGTTAAGGTGTAAGTCTGGATGAAACCAAACTAGAAAGTAACAGATGGACGGAGAAGTGACTGATGATACCATGGATAGCAAAGGCCCAAAAATAAGGGAATGAACAAGTTTGTACTTTGTAAAGTAAGGGTATGACCAACAAGTATACACAAGAACCTCTGACTCATAATAACTGACTACTTCTACTCTAAACAACAAGAAATCATCATAAGATAAAGCCAGTAAACAATCATCATATACCCAATCATAAACTACCTAGATAATGGAAAGAGCACATCAGCAACCCAAATGCACCAATCATATATATGTTGGATCATATACCTAAGTCCCTAATCTGAACTACCTGAATCACACTAAAGCACTGCATTTGAATATAATATGGGCACTGTCATCAATCTTCTCTGGATGATAGAAGAATGGCTAACTCAATCACTGACCTAGTGTCATGGGGCTCAGTCCTGGCATGAGACTGTAAATGTACAAGAAGTGGATCCTCTGAATGTGTAAGAGTGATCATCAACATACTGCTCATCATCAGCTGATCTCATCAAAATATGTAAAGGAATGGCTCAAAAATATACTGGAAATTGATCTACAATCATGGTAGCCCGGCTACTATGGATCAATGTTATCGGAACCGGACCGGTCATCGAACCGGCAAAGGCCAAAATGTGAACCGGACCAGAACTGGAAAAAAACCAGGTAAAAAATCGGTCTACTAAAAATACATAAAATATTCATATTTTGTAAAAACACATATATATTCATGTGCATATATATGAATCCAAACCATTAATACACAAATATGCAAAGTTTCTCATATATATAGCAAGTATGGGTGCAAATAACCAAAATAGCACCTAGTGCAATACATCTCTGAGGTTCTGAACCAAAGTACATCAACAAAGAGGCTCTAAATGGCCCCTACAATCCAAAAAGGAACCATAGAACTAATGAATAACAATAAACTGATCATATGGAACTACCCTACTAGCTACTACTACTAGAGTCTAGTGTCTAGTAGTCTACTACTCCTCCTCATCGTCATCGTCATCCTCTTCATCCTCTACAGGAGTGGGATTCTAAGCCCCACTTGATTCCCCTGGCCCTAAAGTTGGAACCTCTGGAAGTGGGTCCAAATCCAACCAAGAAAGGTTTTCATTATCAAATACTAGTTCTTGAGTCTCCACAACCCACTCTGATGATGGATCAAAGTCATCCAAGGTTATGTTGCCTGATGCTGGTGTCTTGTCCAACAACTGATTACGCCTCAGCCTAAGATTGTATTAGACATAGACCATATCATTCAACCGTTTGTGTTCCAAACGGTTTCGTTTCTTGTTGTGTATACACTCAAATACACTCCAATTGCGTTCACATCCAGAAGCACTGCATGGCTGGCTCAATATTCGAACTGCAAAAAATTTCAAATCAGTGCAGCGCCCACCAAACTGTCCCCACCAATAGGCTGCAATAAGAGTTGAATGCAAACAAGTTTCAACAAATGGCTTTGGAAATTTAACTCATTCTTTACAATGGATAGTATAATTTGAAAACTTTGAAAATTCTTACCCAGTGGATCCTTGGTTCGCCTCGTATGGCCATACTCATGCCAAAGCTACCCATACTCTCATTGAATTGCAGTAGCTTACTTTGTATCTCATCTTGTATCCTGGCATCAGGAACCATGCACTCAATGCATCTATACAATCTGTCTTTTACCTCCCCATCATCATTGGATTCAAAGTCTTTTGTATAGTGGTACCTTCAAAAGTTCAAAGTTCAAAAGACAAAAAATACTCATCAATGAATTTGAAATTGTAACTTATAACTTTGAACTTTAAAGTTTGAATTACAAGAAAACTTATAACTTTGAATATGAATTTTGAGATTTCTTACCTTGGGTTTAAGTAATAGCCAGTTGCATGCAAAGGACAATGGAGTTGTCTATTCCATCTGTCATCAATGATATTCCAAATAGGAAAATACTTCTGCCTTTTATCACCGTATGTTGCCTATGTTGCTTCTTTGGCCTAATCCATGGCCCCATAAATAAAACCCATAGCGAGTTTATCACCATCTACCATCCGCAACACTCTCACAAGAGGCTCACTGAATAAAACTCTCTTCTTCCTTTTTTTAAAATGTTTTTTCAAACACTTTGTCAGCTATATCTTTCCCTTCAGCCTTTTTACTCCATTGACATTCATTCCACTCATCGCACGAAAACATCTTCCGCAAGTTGGCTTTTTGATCAACAAGGGATTGTAACAAAAGATAGTTTGTTGCAAATCGTGTAGTGGTTGATCTAACTAGCTCGTACCCCCAGTGTTCTTCCTCATAAGACTCAAAACCCATGAGTGGTTGTAGATTTACCTGGTTATTGATTTTGCCTGCTCCACACACTTCTTCACCCACTCAATTTTGCCAATATCCTATAGCATGAGGTCCAAACAATGGGTTGCACATGGTGTCCATCAAATGGTGGGGTGTTTTTCCTCTAACATCCTTCTCGCTGCAACATAGTTTGAGGCATTGTCAGTGATGATCTGTACAACATTCTCTGGCCCCACCTCCATAACTACTCCATCCAAAAGATGAAATAATAATTGTGCATCCTTCACCTGATCAGAGGCATCCACAAATTTAAGAAACATGGTTCCTTTCGAGCAAGCAATCAGGAAATTGATAGTGGTGTGGGATTTTCCATCACTCCATCCATCAAACATTAGTGTGCACCTTGTTCTACTCCAGGACTGCTTGAACTCCTTCAAATATTCATCTATTCTTTGAACTTAATTTCGTAAAAGGGGCCCTCTGATATCATGAAAATTAGGGCCTTTGAAGCCCGGACCACATGAAGCTATAGCATCTATCATAGATTGATAATAAGAAGAATTATTTGCATTGAAGGGTATGTCTGCATCATACCACTATCTAGCAATGCATTCCCAAGCAGCCTCCTTCTCCATCTTCCATTTAGCATCAATGGTGGGTTGAGCACCAAGGGTAGTGCGGCACACAAAGAAAGAGTCAAGCCCTCTACTGTTGGTCGGGGCCTTACGTGGCCTCTTCAGGTTCAAATTGGATGCTCTACGTCCACCTCTCCCCCTAACAGGAAAACTAGAGGATTCTTCAAAACTAGTCAAATGACCTTGAGGGGCTTCATGATCATCACCCTCAGGCTCATAGTCACTCTCATCCTCAAATGGCATTGAACTTCTCCCTTTGTCTTGTTGAAGCTTCTTTGTCTTGGCTTTTTCTTCTTGGTAGGCTTCAATACTACTTAGCATCTCTGCTCTAAGATCATCGGAGACTTTCCTACAAGGTTCAACATTGCCTCTAGCACCAACTAAGTGTTGTTTTAACCTATGGATACCCCCCCAGCTATTTTCTTCCCAGAATAATTGCATATTTTTTCCCACCATCATCCAATTGGCAATGAATCCATGTCGGATCCTTCTTATCTTTTGGAGCCATGGCAAACAAAAGCTAGAAATAAAACCCTATAATTTATTAATAACTTATTAACTAAGAAAAAAACAAATTTAAAGAGAAAATGAGTGTTGAGTCTTGACTCTTGACATACCTTTGAGAAAGAAGAAGAAATGTAGCAAAGCTTGAGAGGAATTGCCGCTGCCGAGAGAAAAAGAACAAGTTGATCCGTGATAACAGCCCACAAATTATGCACAAAAGCCTTCAATAACCTCCAAAACAGTCCACGAAATAGCACCAAATCTGCTCCAAGAAATAATGCTTCGAATCTCCTCCAAATCTTCCCTGCAAAAGACACTTGAATCTGCGCAAGAAATTCTTGCAAACCACCCAACGAACTCAGCTCAAGAAGACTCCAAAACTGCCCAAGAAACAAAGCTCTCAAGATTGCCAAACGAGATGGAATGAATAGTGTTAGTAATGTAGGGGGTGGGGGGTTCTTTAAATAGCTTTAGGATAGGCTTAGGTTAGAAGCATAGGATAGTTTTTTTTCTGTGTTTTTTTCTAAATGAGTTCCGTGGGTCCCCCGTCTGCGGTCGTACGGCACAATACGGAACCGGTCAAAACCGGTCAGTTTGATGGTTTTGACCGGTTCCGTACGAGAAAGGCCGGTTCCTTGCCCGGTTTGGAAAAAAATCCGACCCAGCTGGTTTTGTGCTCTGACCGGACCGGCCACCCCTGCAAACCGGTCGGACCGGCCGGTTTTGCCGGTTCCAGTCCGGTTCCGATAACATTTCTATGGATGTGACAACAAGTACCAAGATGTCAATACAAAGTGGGAGCATTAAGATGGCACCTATAAAATGAAATTCAAAAAGAAAAGTAAGACTAAAACCTAGAAATTGAATTACAAAGATGAAGAGCCAATCTAGGAGATAGATGTGCAAAGATAATAGATCTAGGGCCTGTGAAACAAATGGAATATGTCTATCATGTTACGTCCAAAACATCTCTCCTAGAATCCAAGGCTAACTGGAAAAAGAGCAAAATAGAACCTTGTATAGGAAGAGCTGGAAGAGGAGGTATACGAGGTAACGTGGCTCTGTCTGGAGTGATGTGTCTATCTCTTTGCCATAGAAGAAACCAACTGACAGCTGGTATGAGGTCAAGATTGTCTATGTCATTGGGGTCGAACAAACGAGGAGGAGATCCTTTACATCCGAATAGGTCTTTAGTCTGAAGAAGTGTCGTCATCTATCTGCCTCTTGGTACCTCTCAAAGATGGGAGCACCGAAAAAAAGGAAGTGATTTGCTGGCTGGAGACTACTATAGCAGAGGAATGTGACTAACGACGAGAAAGCAGAGCCAGAGGACCTCCTGCAAATACAAGGGTAGACATCTCTGGTCGAGGTACCAAATGAAATCGGTCAAGGTCCAAAGCTCCCTGAGAATAAACTTTGCACCAATAAACCAAGAACTGAGATAACGATAAAGCCATATTTTTTCAATAATATAACAAACAATGAAATGTTTCTCATCAACAATTTGGCAGTTGGAAAAGTATCTTCCATATAAAAGAACTTCAAAGATCTCTATCTTTATTACCTTGTCTCAGTCAAAGGCCTTTACGAGGATCACCTCATATTTCTCAGTTGTCTAGTTTAATGGGTGCAACAAGTGATAGGCAAAGACCCATGCTACTTCAAATTCCAAATTGGTGATTCATTAGGTATCCTCCTAACCACACCACACAACTCCCCCTCCCCTCAAGGGAGAGTTGATTGACCTCCTAATTCAAAATGGATCAATATATAATTTGTCACCTACTTAGAGCTTTTGGGGTCAGAAGATTGGATGAACTGGCTTCTAGGGCCCATTTTATGGGCAAGTCTCATTTTGTAAATTTGGAGTCTAGAACCTTCTGGGGCTTTTTTAAGGGTCTAAATGATGTTTTTCGGGATGAAACGTTCATTGCTGGGACAATGCCCCCTTCACGTGATTCTACACTTGCAAACCTTTGCAACAGTCCAAAAATCGCCACAAACAATGTCCATATGCAGAAGTTATGCCTACCGCAAGTTGACTTATCTAGTTCACCACCATGGTACCGAGTGGATTCCACGTCATTTCTCACACATATGGAGCTAGTCACATGTGGACCTTCAAGAACATTCTAGAAGGACCAAAACCCTAACCCTAATCGAGACGAGGCATGCAAAAACCCTAAAATTAACCCTAGACGGCTATCGAGCTATGTTAAATACCAATTCATCAAGAGAAGAAGTGGGTTCCATTTTTTTTATGTATTGTATTGTTCCATAGTTGAGCAACAACACGAAAGTGGATGTTAGAGAAAAACAGAGGAGATAGGCGATCCTATAGTAGCCATTATGGCCGCAAAGTCATAGCTTACTCCATAGAGAGTACTATTATCACATATATAGTAGTCGGGCTACCATACACTATTTTTCAGATTCCAGTACACTTTTCAGCCAGTTCCCTTACATTGAGATGCTGAGATGAGCATCTATTATGGATCATTATTGTATCATGGACAGCAGATTATATTCCCCATGCCATGATTGAGTTTCAGGACACTCAGAGAGAGGACTCATGTAGCCATTTAGCCATTTACAGAGCAATCAGTATTGCCCAGAGTTTCAGTGGACAGATGTTGGTTAAGATTGTGTGCATTCAGGTATATGACTTAGCAGGTATATTTCTTGTGTTATGGTTATGTTGCTTTCATATTCATTCTTGTAGCATGTCTTAGCATTTAGTATCTTGATCTGGCGATCATATAGATATGTGGACCTGGTTGTTTCATTATATATATTATATTGTCCCTACTCAAACTTAGAAGTTCATTACCCATACTCATTGGTTTTACCCTCCCTAGGGAGAATAGAGGTGATCATTACCACCATCCTTGGCTTGTTAGTGTTGGTCTCATTATTCACTGTCTTCACCCATCCATTACCTCCTAGTTTGTCTATTACCCTGATTTACTACTTGACTAGTGGCATGGAGGACCTTTCCCCGCTTTAGCCTCTGTGTTGGATGAGCTTCCCTGTTTTTCTTGTGTCTCAGCTCTGAGTTGGTGACAAAACTTGCCTTTGGTGAGTTGGATTGTAGGCCTAAATCATTCTGGTCGGTTGTCCCAATGTTTGGCACTGGCACGAAGTCCCCCTAGTCACTTAAGATGTTGTTGGCTAAAACTGAAAGCTCATGTACTACTTATGGAAATCTATGTAAATTCGCCCATGGAAATTGTAAACTCTAGAATGTGTTTCTTAACACACGTGAGTAAAGGGCAAGAGCAATGAAACGCTATAAATACTCCTCGAAGAGTATAAGAAAGGTCCAAAAAAGCAATGGTACTTAAACTCTATATCTAAACGATTGCTGACCTTATGTATATTTATAAACATGCCCTGGATGCAAGCTGCAATTAGTTGTGCTTCTTAGCGCACCTGAGATCCGAAGGGTTATGTAGGCCAAAAAAGGCCATAAAGTGAAATCAATGGATCCTAATGAACTTCGATCATCTTAAAAAAGTAGACATGATGCCTAAGTTGAATAAACACTCTTTAAACAACTTACCCATTTGTGAGACACTGCCATCCCCCGTGTTATTGCTTGTCCAGCATATGCTAGAGTGTGTATTCCCTTTTACATATTCGAAGTGTCATAATGTCAAGTTAGTAGTCATCCCTTTAGCCTAGCCTTTTAATTTTAGCCCTCACCCTTCACTAGCAAATCGATCACAACTATGAAGTGAGTATGGTCCTGAAAGTCTTGTTTGAGTCTTAATTAATATTGAAAACTCTTTATACTTGGTTTTAGATCACTAGAGAAATGATTACTTCTTGTTATAATTGTTACTTGAATGAATTGTAGAGCATGCTTTAACCTTTGACACTTGCAGCAGTTTGATGATAGCCTGAGTCATATTATTGGTCACATTGACTTGGTCAAACCTGGTTTGACCAAAGTCAACCACAGGACACGAGGTGGATAGACCTCGGATGATGCAGATACATAATATATGGTCTATTACAGGTCACCAGATGGTTCTATGCAGTGGTTACAGGTTTATGATGACGATTTGTGTTTTTCGGCACTTTTACAGATTATTATTATTTATCTGTCTGGGCATATTGGATATTCTATAGGATCATGCAGAGATTCATATGGTGTATGAGTACACACCTTAGATGGATTTGGGCTCTTTGAGTCCTGTTGCCGCCTGGTTCCACACCTGGGAAAACGCAGCAGAAGTCTTCAAGCTGCTGGTGTGGCCTTGGGGGCAAGTCAGAGTCAAGTGCTGTCACTTGGGACTCGACTCCTCCGTCTAGGCTTTCCTAGCGAAGCCAAGGGGGGTGGACCCTAAAAAATAAAAGAAACTAAGGCCTCTAACCTAGGAGTTAGGAAAATAATTTTTGCAACCAAGAATAAACACTACATACATTTGTCAAATAAAAACATCATTTATCATTTACTCCCATTTAGAATAATCATCATTCAACTGCATACTAGTCAACAATATAAAATGAAATTTGCAACAAGACCAGTGCCTTATTATGGAGTCAAATAACAAATGCATAAAAAGGTAAATGTTGTGGAGTGTTCTTGGTTTATTTTAAAAATTTATGTGATGGTGATCTTTTTATTAAGGCAGGTGGGTTCCCGATATACGCAAGGTACGGGGGAACATGTCCGGAAATTTGAAGCGTGGCTTCCCTCTCAGGCTTTGGGCTGAATCGGAGTCTCGAGGAGGTGTTCAGATGCTATACCAACGAGGGCAAGCCTAACGGTTTCCAAGAGGTCGCTATCCAGTTTTATCCCAAGCCTTCTGGGAAATTTGCCCACGACAACAAATTGCGTGTTGTGCCGGATTTTCACAAAAAGGATTTTTTATTTGGGTGGTGTTAAGTCCTATTACTAGTCATCCACTCCTTTCTGGTGTGTACCAACTGGATCAGACTAAGCTGCAAGTTGGCCACAGAGCATACGGGAGAAGACCTTGGTATTTTTTTTTTTTTTTTTTATAAAATTTTAAGAACACAAATTTTATCTTTTTTAGAACCCCAGGAGTCTCTTTTCAGGCATGTATTTCGGGCAAGCCCTCATACAAAACCCTACTTCGGGAAAGCAAGGGGGGCGTTATGAGTTGTAAAAAAAAAAAAATGTGAAAAAACTAGGTTGTGAGTGAACTTGTGGCCCGCCAGTGGAACGGACCAACAAGGTTTATTTTAATCCTAATTTATTTTATTAAATGCCGGAAAACAAAGAAATAAACTACTCTAACAATCACGCCATGAAAATGAGACGACACAGGCCACCCCTGGGGGGATGGGGTATGGACGCTGGCTAGCCCACTTGCTCTCGTTTAAAATGTTTACAATGATAATGGAGAAGTGCCCCAAGTCTACTTAATGTGACTTGGTGGCTTACAAAATTTAGGAAAAATATGACCGGTTTTGAAAAATATGGAAATTTGTCTTCCGGATCGCCTGGATGCTCGAAATTTTGCCAACACTTCCTCCTACCTGCTCATCTTCTGCTGCAAACTAGCAAGCAATAATTAGTACAAGATGCCCAAAAACACTTTAAGAGTGTCTTTGGAACACCTCCTAAGAAACCCAAAATTTTCTAAGGAAAAAACTAAGTAAAAATGACAAAAATAACCAAGTAAAACAAGCTATGGAGCTTGTCTACTTGGGATCTTTGCTAGCCCTTTAATGGCTGCAAATTATCAGCTCTATGGCAGCCAGATAATACTTTGCAATCAGATCTAATACTTCTTTAGAAAAAATTTGAAAGATTTCGACAAATTAAACTAGTTTTTTTGAAAAGAAAGTACTAGTAAATCATAAAATTTGAATTTTTTATAAATGAGAGAGAGAGAGATGGAACAAATCCTTGTTGAAAATCGAAGCTTTGAAGATGGTTCAGTGATGTATGAAGGGACTATATCTGCAAATAATGATTAGTAAAAAGCGGAAAACAAACAAGATCCTGCTTCTTGCCAACTCAAAAAGACACCTGCACATCACAGATCTCACCAAACAAAAGATTAAGTGTAGATATATATATACTCATAAGAAACTAAGCTGCTACAAATAAACAAATTTGACAAACAACTTATCTCATAGATGAGCACACCACACCCTTGAAAAATAAGACTTATGCACAAGTCACCTTGGAAGAGAAATCAAGATACTTCATCCACATGTAACCAAGACACCACAAGCTGACCTCCAAAGTCTTCTTTTATTCAAAATGATAAATCTATTACAATCATAAGTTAGCTGCTCCAATTCTCACTAGTGAACAATGGAGAGCATGCTTCAATTTATAGAAAAAATGGCTAAGGAGGGAGGGCGCACTTGCCAAAATGGGTGGAAGAGAGTGGCATAGATGGTGGAGGGAATGGGGCTGCCATCCCCATGTCTTTAGCTGCCCATGGCAGCCCCAAAAGGTGCTAACATAGCAGCACTAAACGTGCTGCCCACTCCTCAAACCAAGGGCTGCCCACCTCATGAATGCGCCCCTCCTCAAGTGAATGCGCCCCTCCTCAATGGGCACAATTTTCTCCTTGTTTGGGGCTGCCCAAAACCTTCCAAATCAGCCTAATACATTCCTATAACCATGCTGATCCAAATCAGAGTTGTCATTACTCCCAAAAATTAATAAATTTTTTAAGTCATTTTTCACTTTTTTGATTTTTTTATGACTTTTTTGGGATTTTTTGATTTTTTTGATTTTGACCAAAGTAGAAGCACCCAAACATTAGGAAAAGTGGGTTTAGGGGTTTAGGGGGTGCTCTGAGTTAGAAAACGAGCACCCCTAAGGCAAAAAATACCTCCAGACGCCCCAGATAGGCCAATTACAAAATTTTTAATTGAACCATTAAAAAATGGCCCAATTTACGGAAAAATTGAAACTTGCCGAAAATTAAAAAAAACACCTAGGGGGACTTAGACATGTCCATATGACTCAAAATTAACGCCTAGCATGTTCATATACATTGACCCATAGACTCTAATAATTCCCTAAGGCCCGTCAGCCTCCCCGGGCATTCCAGCTTTGGAGGAGCAGGAGAAAAACCAATTAATTATGGAATGCAGTGATGCAAAACATAATAGATAGGTGAAAAAACTCCTTGGAATACCTGGCTTGGCCAAAAGGTCCTAAGGAACCGAGTCTTTTACAAAAAACCATGCTAGCACGTTTTTATTACAAACCCCGCAGGGCCATGGACATGTGGAAAAAATAAAAAAACGGGGGCCTTTAAAAGGCCAGCTGGACATCAAATCACCAAAATTGAACATGTGTCATGTTCTACTTTGCCCGCTCGCTTGATAATCCAACCAAGTGCAACTTAGTTGGCAACAAGTCCAATGAGACAGTTTGTTTTCAGTTCCGGGTAGTGACAGTGATTTTTGGCCTCAGTTGACTATCCTAGTACATTTTTGGCTTATCAGATGGCATGTCAGAGTAGAGGTTGGATTTGATTGGTTTTCCTAGGGCGTTGTGCATGGAGGGGGTGGTCCAGCCACTTGTTATTACCATATTACCCCCCTCCCAGAGAGCCTGGTGGGCTCACCTTGACAGCGCAAGCACTCCAGGTGGCAGTTTGGGTTGTTTCACATTTCTCGAGGCAGATTAAAAATGGTAAAAATGTCTACAGAGGAATTCGATTTGGGTTACTGAGGCAAGGAAATGGCATGGGATGATGTTTGATGATGAGTGTGATGTCTTCCACCCCTTCTCCAACAATTTCAGCTTTTAGTGGGGCCCACACCCATCTCTCCGACATTTTTTGTGGTTTTTGGAGCCTCCTAAGGCTCACGACTTTCCCAGAGAGGCACGATTTGGTGCTAGGATTGTTCATATGTTATGATTGTGCCATGGGGATTGACTAGGGAGGATAGATATTGCCCCCTAGACCCACCATGAGCTAGTTGTTATGTTTTATCATTCACATTTGGTAGGACCCCCTCTCTTAGGGCGATTTGGTCCATTGATGTATTATATTGTTATATTGATCCATGTACTTTATGTTGAGCTCATCTCAACCATTGATTAGATCATGTTGATCTCTTAATCTTAAACATCCATTCAAAAGGTGGTTAGGGTTTTGGTATCTCTCCATTCTATTTAAAGGAGAGAGCTTCTCATTGTAAAGGGTCTTTGGCTCTTGGAATCTTGATAATAGAAAAACTTCTTGTGGAAATTTTTGGGTCTCCTTTGCATATGGTGTTCTTAGATGGTGATTGGAAAGTCTATTGCATCCTAGCATTTGGGTATTTGTGGTAAGATCTATTTTTCGTGGCAACTTTGTCTTGTCTACAGGAGGGCGACTTCAACTTGGGCATTTTTGCAGGGCTTCCTCAACTCGCTCACTTGGCATTCGGTTGTATCAGGGGGTTATCATTAGTATCATTGTGATCTATGCTATCTTCTTGTTATTTCTCTTGTGGCATTAGTCTTTATCTCTTGATGCATCAAATCTGATATCGTTGACGTTTGTTGTGCTGTTGTGCAGGAGAGAGGGCGCATTGGCTTCATTGGGCAAATCGACTTCATAGAAAACTACTCCAAATCTTCTCAAATTTGGGTTTGCATAGATCATCATCATCAAGGCATCTACAAGGTATCAAGGTAAAATCCACGGGCTTGTTCCCTATTTCTTGGTTCCAATCCATTGCCATAGTTATTTTACTGTTAAAACCCTAAGCTAAAATCAACTAAAAATTCTACAGATCAAATCCCTTGATCAATTGGCAAATCCTTTCTGGGTATTATAGATCAGGAAAATCCCAAAGTGGGTTCTCAAGGGCGTCACCCTTAGGGACTCCATTGGCCCATTTTCCTAGGCACTGAGCTTCTCTCAACCCTCACGACTTTCTTGACTTGGCCAATTTTTCAGTGTTTTGATCTCCTTTCTGAGACTTGGGTGCATTGATACTATCATACCTGTCAAATAAGTCCATCTTTGGTACTGGTTAGCCCTAATCCTGTCCCTAACTACCCTGCATTGGACACAGTTCCCAAGGCAGTGGATTTTCTCATCATTGACTAGTACCTTGATTTTGGATCTAGTGTATAATCTCATAAGTCACTTGCATAACCAAGTTGGATCAAATTTACCTTGCTTAAGCCTCTTGATCCAATCCATTACTCACCTTGTGACTTCATCCATAGATCTAGGGTTTACTTCACCATACACCTTACGTACTAAATCCCTATTTGATTTGATCTGGTGTCTTGGTCTAATCTCTCTTGTCGAGAGTAGATCTGGGTCTCCCCCATTGTTGTCTTGGGCTAAGATAACATCAAGTGAAGATTGCCTCGATAGGCGTGACAACCATCCATTGGAACTCGAGGCTATCTTGGTTTCACCTCTTTGGTTGCCCATCCCCTCTACCATCCTTACGGATCCACCTTTAGGGGCAACTACAAGTTTGGCGATAACATTTTGGCGCCGTTGCCGGGGAGGTAGAGGCTTACCTTCGGTGTCTGCGAGTGTCCGTGCGTTAATCCATATCTTATCACATCCGGTATTTTGCCTTCGTGATTGCATTTCTAATTTCATAATTATCCCAATCACCATTTTAATGTTCACTCATCTCACCTCTCCTACGACATTTCTCATTTCGGTGAATTACTTGTGTGGTTCACCTAGCAACTCCACCCCGTAACTCTACTGAGGACCGAACCCAACATATAAATCTTAAATCGTGACTCTGCTGGGAAGCGAACCCATGTATATACTCCATTAAGAATCCTAACAATTCATAATGGACCTGGATCTTCTTCAAGATCTTAAACAAAAATTAAAAATTATAACAGAGATTAATGAAAGAAATTTGAGATTTAGGTATGAGGATAATTATCAAAATAATTATGGGTATGAACCTGCATATCAAGATTCTTATGATACCCATCATTCACCTCATCCATCTAATAATTTTTCCCCAAATATCCCGTATGAACCAATTAGAATTTATCAAACCCAGCTAAGGCTTTTGGTGAATGATTCTCGCTCAATTCAAGCAACTAGAACCTTTAAGAAACCCAAATCATCCCCTTTTGATTTTTTAGAAATATATGGGGCACCTCATCTTATGCCAGATGGATACACCAGGAGGTTGCCTCGTTTTGATGGAAATAATAGATCTATTAAAAGTCATTTGGATATCCTATGGGACTGTATGGAATCTCTAGGTGTTGATGCTGAGAATGTCTATATGCGAGCCCTTGGTGCGTCCCTAGAAGGGGATGCCCGTCTATGGTTTGATCATTTAGCCCCAGGATCCATCACTGGGTATGACATGTTCATGGATTTGCTAATAAATGAGTGGGGAGAAAACATTAATGAGCCTATGGAAGAACAGTCAAAAAATGAGTGTCTTAATGAAAATCAAATCGATGAAGATGATCGAGATTCCGATAATGAATTAACTAATGATTGCCCTTATCAAATTAATTCTTCTTTTCCTGAGCCAATTGAGTCTCGTGAGAAGGTAATTAATGACAGTGAGCAAATTTCAATCCCTCAGGGATTTTGCCTTAATATTGACATAAGGGGGGGAACTTATGAGAGTCTTGTCATCATTACCTGAAGAAGTCTCAGATGAAGAGGATGATACAAATGATTTCAATCAGGAAGCATCCATGGTTGAGTCTTCCATTAATAAATCTTTTGAAGATATTTTTGACATCCCTTTTCAAAATCCTTGTGTAATCAATGATATTTCTGATCATAATCTTAAAGAAGAAGAAAATAGGGATAACAACCAAATTTCTTTTGAAGCGAATTCATCTGATCATTGCCTTTTTAAAGATCAAAATGATCAAGTGGTTGTTAATGAGTTTGTCGATACGATCCCTGATAAATTATCATCCTGTGAAATTAATGATAAATCAATTAAAGAGAAATCTCATGACGAGGATGGCTTAGTGAATCAAGTTAATCAAGAGTTTTTCTTAATAGAATCCTCAAACCAATATCTTAATGTTTATGGGAAGCTCATAAACAATCCTTCACTTAACTCATCCAATATTGTTATTTTTCCCAATTCAATTTTTTATCAGGATTGCCTATTTCATTTTTGGGGGTTGGGTGCTCGCAATAAGTTCTTTCCTTTTTGGCAAAATTCAAGGTCAATCAATTTTCAATCCACCCTCCCATCCCAGCTTTTTGAATCTTCTTTGGGTTTGTGGTCCGATCAATCTTTGATTTTGAAATTTTCATGAGTGGAGGTAAAGCACTTCATTTCCTTTCCCAATCACCTTTGATGAATAACATTTTTCATTTTTTAATCATTTTCATTGGTGGCTGGAAAAGTTATATAAAGATCAATTTCATCATTTCTCCATTTTATTTCACAATTTATCCCTGCTTGGTTTGTACATCATTCCTGGAGTAGTCAGAATTGAGTGTCCTAGTCAAATAGATGAGGAAAGTATTTTGAAGCAAGGGGAGTTGAATTTGCTATCGCACCTTTTCCCTCCACACATTTTGAACAATAACTTGCATAATTTTTATGATCCGATTAATATTCTAATGGAGGATGTTTACATCAATCAAACTCCCCCTTGGTTTGTTTTCATTTTGCACCATTCCAATGCTCTCTCAAATTTTGAACAAGTTAGGAATGTATTGATTTTAAATTCGTTAAGCTTTAATCTAAACCTGATTTATTCTATTAAAAAGCATCAAGGAAGAATCATTAGTCAAATTGATGAATGGTTGCACTGGATTTATGCTTTTACTTAGTATTTTGCTTGCCTGGAAGGTTAGAGTAGGTAGGATCTGAATAAGCCCGCTTGGGCAGTAGTTTAGTTTTCAGCCATTTGAGTCTTGAAGCTCTTAGCATAGTCAAACAAGTCCATCTTTGGTACTGGTTAGCCCCAATCCTGTCCCTAACTACCCTGCATTGGACACAATTCCCAAGGCAGTGGATTTTCTCATCATTGACTAGTACCTTGATTTTGGATCTAGTGTCTAATCTCATAAGTCACTTGCATAACCAAGTTGGATCAAATTTACCTTGCTTAAGCCTCTTGATCCAATCCATTACTCACCTTGTGACTTCATCCATAGATCTAGGGTTTATTTCACCATACACCTTACATACTTCATCCCTATTTGATTTGATCTGGTGTCTTGGTCTAATCTCTCTTGTCGGGTGTAGATTTGGGTCTCCCCCATTGTTGTCTTGGGCTCAGATAACATCAAGTGAAGATTGCCTCGATTAGCGTGACAACCATCCATTAGGACTCGAGGCTATCTTGGTTTCACCTCTTTGGTTGCCCATCCCCTCTACCATCCTTACGGATCCACCTTTAGGGGCAACTACAAGTTTGGTGATAACAGATATCTTGGTTTCACCTCTTTGGTTGCCCATCCCCTCTACCATCCTTACGGATCCACCTTTAGGGGCAACTACAAGTTTGGTGATAACAAGTACCATTTCCTTTGTATTTGCAATTTGAGATAAAGAGCAAGGCATATTCCTCATTTGTGGTTGGGTTTTTCCCCATAGTGGATTTTCCCAAGGTATATCTTGTGTTATTGTGTGGATTGTGTACTTATTTGCTCTAGTTATTCTTGTTT
This sequence comes from Larix kaempferi, assembly GCA_027924585.1. Lineage (NCBI taxonomy): Eukaryota > Viridiplantae > Streptophyta > Pinopsida > Pinales > Pinaceae > Larix > Larix kaempferi. The sequence goes on along the minus strand of BSBM01000055.1, from coordinate 41,220,684 downwards.
CAATTCCAATTATTTTGCATTCAATAAAAATAAGGTAATAAATAAGAACTAAGTTGTAAGATCCATCGTGACAAACTGTTCCAATGGAATATCCACGGCAGTTTACGGATCACCTCCTCAAAACCCTTAGAAATTGTCACTCTATGCTAGAAGACATAAGCAACAAACGTATCAATTCTAGGAGACCCTAAAGTCTAGCTCATCTCCTCAGCAGTCAGCACTCTACTCCCCTTGTTTCTTCACTGAAGCCTTAGGTGTTAGTAGAAGGTGTTAGGTGTTTCTTCACTCAGATACGTAATGCACAGAAGGTCCAGTGTACAAACTGTACTGTCGTACGGGGTTGTACGGACTATATGGTGTGATTTGTATGGTACGGTACGGTATAATACAAAACCCTCGCTACCTTAATCTTATCTGCAGATCAGCAAGCTCTAATACCACTCAACGGGAGTGTATAAACTTTGTTTGATAAAAAAATATCAATGTTTGAAATAAGAATAGTTGAGTAAGGAAGAATGATGAATATAAGTACAAATGGGACCTTTAAATAGGTCTATTCATGCCTTTTCAAATGAAAAGGCATGTCTTTTAATTTATTAATAATAGTCTTTTATTATTTATTTACCATTATAAATATTATGTATTATTATTAACATTATTTATTGATTTATTTATGATTCTCCTTTTATTATTATGTATTAATTTAGACTTGTATTTGTATATACATAACATTTATTTGCTGAGTCGAGAGTCAAGACTAGAGACTAAACAGTGAAACTATGAAAACACATCACGCGCAAGGGACTAGGTAGGTAAGGACCAAGGTAATGATTTAGTTAACTTAGGTTTTATGTTTTTTAATGAATAAATTAACCAAAGAAACTGAATCGTGGTCAAACCCTAACTGAATTCATTTTAAAATTCGCATTAAGTTCATTATAGGTTCAAATTTGTTTGAGATTCGGCTTGAGATTCATCCTTGAGGTTCAACGAATTTTGTTTTCCTTTGCGATTCGCTGAATTTTGAACCTCAAGGATCGAATTCACCAAATCTTGTGACATAGAAATAACTTCTTGTATTCCTTATTGAGGAAATTTGAGAAGGATTACTTTATTAACTTTTATTAAATGCATTAAAGGTATATTTTTATCACATAAAACTGTTATGCATTGCACTTGTTTACCACGACTCATATTTATTCTCTATAAGGCCTAGCTGCCCTTTTAACAAAAACTCGTCAACATTGGGAAAGCCATGCCACAAACATAAAGTGACAATCTTATAACAAACATCAATGATGATTTTCTTCTAAATATCCTCATCCCATTCCAACCAATCCTTAAGTCACTATCTAACTGACAAGTAATTAAAAAACTTGGGTATTTATGAAACAGATACAACTAAAGAAATAGCTTCTTCTGGACTAAACGTGGCTTCAAGCTGCTCTCATGAAATTACATGACATCTTTGCAAACAAAGCTAGACGTTTATTTCATAATGTCCATTATTTTATATTTTAGGTAGAAAATTCCTGATGCCAGTCAAAACCAGTAATTTAGCTAAGTTAGTTAAAATTGGAAAATTTAGACTAGACAAAGAACATGACTGTGTGAATGAGAATTAATTCTTCCATCTCCATTATCCTAATTACTTCCCTTGTAAGCCTTCAAATTTTTCCCGAAATCCTATATCCATGAAATTGACTTCGATTCTCGATTTTCAAAATACACACTTCACCCTCTGATAAATGATTAACTATGTTATCAACATCTCACAACCATAGCAACAAAAAAAGCAATATATTAAATCTATTTATTCAAATGCAGCTCAGGTAGCACTCTCCTATATCACAGAGAGTATACATAAATTATCCACATGAAAATTTTGAGTTATTTTTGAAAGATTTAAATTGGATGATTACTTGTATGACCCGTCAACCATAGGATAATGGTAAGAAGTCTTCACTTTCGACTAGGGATACCGGAAGTGAAAACCTGACAAAATTTGAAAGAGAATCTCCAAAGCACTAACTATTTCAATAAAACTCCTGTTTGATTTTGTTGAAAGGGCTGATTAGAAAAACAATCTCTGCATAATTGTATGACTCATGTCAATGAAATGATGAAATGGCATGCGAGAAATATTAACATGGATGATATCAAGGTATAGCGAATCATGCTTCAAGCACTCACCTGGTGGATTACTGCAGAGTTGAACTGCAAGTCCCGCAACACCACGGACAACATCTCCTTCATTTCTGCAGTGGCATCCCCACATGATGCTCAATCATTATGGCATACACAATAAAGGTATACCACACGTGAATTATCTTTCCATCTCTAAGTACTTTTAAAACAAATCCTTACAACCATGAAACTATTCAACCTGTGCATATTTCAATCTAATTTAACATTACAATACAAATGTCAAATCCAAGAAACAAAGTATTTGCCTTTTTCTGTAGAATGCAAACTTCCAAGTATAACATATAAACCTCAAATGTTCATAGTAGAATGGTCTTAAGTGCACAAACAACCATTGACATGATTAATTACCAGAACAAAGTATAGCATGTACGCAACATAGTATCAGACATATTACACTGACAAACTGCAATGTACCCAGCATTCTACAATGGATTTTCTATCCAACAAAATGTACAGCTTTTAAGCTTTATTTATGTCTCTGCAATATTGATCCCATGCATATCTTTTACGGATTGCCAGGATATCTATTCAACTGCCTGTACACCTACGTAACCGGACATGTCCTCCAGGGCCTCCGTGTCGCGTGGTCGCGTGGGCCACGTTTGGGCGCGGACACGATGGCCCCACGTGGGGGACACGACTTTTTTCGTGTCCAGAAATCGGGACACGCGTGGGGGAAAACTGTGCAGCGTGGGGAAATTCCAGGACACAGAAATCGCGTGAGTGAGAGCCCGCGGGCCCATAAAAATGAATTTTTTGTCTTTTTTTTGTCATTTGCTAACTATTGGGAGTGCGAGGGAGAGTTAGAGAGAGCCCAAAGTCATTTTTTTTGCAGGTGGAGGAGATTCAAGAGTGTTTTCTTGCAGGTGAAGGAGATTCAAGTGTGATTTCACCATCAAGGTTGAAGGAAAATGTCTCAACCAGCTAGGGCAGCAGGTAGAGGGCAAAGGAAAGGGAAGAATGCCCCATCTATTCCCTCTCGTCCTATTCCTCCTCCAAGCATGACCCCTTCTGCTCCTAGTAGTGCTCCAACTGGTTCTAGTGAAGCTCATCCTCATTATAGCCATGCTTTGGCAAAACAACAAGCACAAGAGAGTAAATACCCTTTGTGGAAGTATGTGACAAGGAAAGAAGGTGCTGGAGCAAAGCTTGGTGGGGGAGGCAATGTGTGTTGGACTTGCAATTTCTGCAAACATGATTTCAAGAGCACCTATTACCAGGTTAAAGGCCATTTGTTCGCCCTCCCTTGTGAGATTTCTTCATGCAAAGTTGTGAGTGTTATCCAAAGGAGGGAGATGGAAAGAGAAGACCATGTTGGGGTGGGAAGGTGGCTGCAGCAAGCAAGACATTTCATTGTGAGGATCCTCTTCCATTCTTGAGGGAACCCTCTAGCACTAGGAGTGGGGTTGATGCTATTGCTTATCCAACAAGAAAGAGGCCAACTTCAAGAGGTCCAATGGATAGAATTTTCCAACAAGAGGCACGAGAAGAGGTAGACCTCTCCATTGCATTTTTCTTCTACCTCAACTTCATCTCATTCAATGTTGCACGGTCACCATTGTACTTTGAGATGTGTCGATCTATAATGGAACGAGCTCCAACTGGTTATGTGCCTCCTGGTTCAGAGAAGCTTAGAACCACATTGTTGGTTAAGGCAAAGAAGGAGGTGGATAAAATTATTGATCCAATTAAATCAAAATGGTCCACATGGGGTGTTAGTATTGTTTCGGATGGATGGACGGATCCAGCACGCCATCCACTCATCAATTTCATGGTGTCTTCCACAAATGGACCGGTGTTCTTGAAAGCAGTGGATGCTCTTGGGAAATACAAGGATGCACAATATATGGGTAATTTGTTCATCAAAGTCATTGAAGAAGTAGGTGTTGATTCTTGTGTACAAATCATCATGGACAATGCACCTATTTGCAAGGTTGTTGGCATGATTGTGGAAGCTAAATATCCATAGGTATGTGATTGTTAATTTACTCATTTATTTGAAATTTTGATTTGTTTGTAAGTTTGTAACTTAGTTGTAGTCTTGTAGAGTCTATGAGTCTAGACTCAATGACTCATTCATACTTTCTTTTATTGATCTTACAGGTATTTTGGACACCTTGCATTGTCCATTCTTTGAATTTAGCACTGAAATCTATTGCTTCAGATGTGCCATGGATTGGCAAACTTATTGAGGATGCACGCCATATCCGTAACTTTGTACAAAACCACACCAATGCCCTCACGATCTACAAAGAGTACACACATCTTTCATCGTTGAAGGTTGCAGATACTCGGTTTGCTTCCTCATCCATCATGCTCAAGAGATTGAGAGAGGTCAAAACCGCTCTTGGGTCCATGGTGATTTCAGAGTTTTGGTCTTTTTGGAGAAACACGGATCAGAGTGCTTCGCAAAAGGTGAAGGACACGGTGTTAGATGATGGTTGGTGGGATAGGGTAGAGCTTAGCATCAAGATCATGGAGCCAATCATTTCTTTGTTGCTGTTTGCAGACACAGACCAGCCCATCCTAGGAGATGTTTATGAGGGGTGGGATTCCATGATTGAGTCCATGAGGACCATTGTTATGGAGAATGAGTGTGCTGAGTATGAGACATCGGCAGAGAACTTATGGTCCATCATACAGGGCATTCTTATCTCCAGGTGGGATAAGAATTGCACACCTTTGCATTGCTTGGCCCACTCATTGAACCCCGGGTTCTACGCTCAGGATTGGCTCAGTGGTGGGTCGAGGCCCTCATCCAGAGTCCCTCCTCACATGGATGGAGAGATCTCATAGGGGAGGAAGATAGCATTTAGACGACTATTTCAGGATAGAGACCACCTTGAGGTGGTGGAGGAGGCATTTTATGAGTTTTCCAGTGGCACTGGGAGATTTGGAGGATATGGGGTGGTTAGAGACATGGGGGTTAAGAAAACCCTTGTTTGGTGGACAACTCATGGGGCAACATGCCCTCTTCTACAGAAGATAGCTTTGAGGGTCCTCTCTCAAGTTACTTCATCCTCTTGTTGTGAGAGGAATTGGAACACATATGGGAACTTGTACAGTGTGAAGAAGAGCAGGTTTGAGCAGTCCAGGGCAGATACGATGGTGTATGTGCACTCCAAACTTCGTCTTATTTACAGGAAGAAGGAGGAGTGGGAGAAGGGAAAGACACAGATGTGGGATGTCTTTCCTGATGAGATGGGTTTGGACAGCAGTACTGAGTTGGCATTAGCCAACATGGATCTTAATGATCCAGTGCTAGAGCCGATCACTTTTGATGAGGGTGATCGTATGGAGGGGTCATCCTCCACACCAGCAGATGCAGTTAGTCAGATTGGCAGAGAGGAGGAGGAGGAGGATCAGGGCAGTGATGAGTTTGTTGATTCAGGCATGGAGGAGGACTATTGATTCATTGACAGGTGGGATTCTTCCATCTTGATCCACCCCTTTTTTGTATTTACTATTAGACTATTAGTCTATTTGGCATTTGCCAGTGCCCAGTGGCATGCCGACATCTATGTAATACATTTTGATTTTGATGACTTAATGAGAAATATGGTTCCGAGTCTCTGACATGCGTCTATGTGTCTCAATGTCTCATTGTGATTTGTGATTGTGAATGACAAAATGTGTTGTGATTTGTGAATGATCTAATTTCTATTGAATATTTCATATTTGTAATTGTAAATGTAATTTCTATTGAATATTTGTAATTGTAAATGTTAAATTTTATTGGATCTATATGTCTATATTTTTAAATTTTAATATATTTTAAATATATATATATATGTATATAAAACGTGTCCTGATTTCGGGGGTCACCGTGTCCCATGGGGACACTCGTGTCTCGTGTCCTCATGTCAGGTGACTTAGTTGTACACTAATGTTTTGTCTGTTCACAGAATTCACTGTCGAGGCTAAACATAATGAAAGCATATAAACTACACAAGAGAGGCTTACAAGTCCCGAAGCGTTACAATACATTGCATTAGAATATAACATGGAAGCTAGGCCAAGTATACTGATGGGCATTCAAGCAAATGCTTTCAAAATTCAGAATAGTAGAGAACAGTGGTTGGAACAGTGGTCATCCCCCCTCCTCAGGCTCTAGCCCTTGCCTCTACCTCGAATCTCAAAGTTGATCCTCCAAGAACATTAGCCAACATCCTACAATTTTGATGAAACTTCTTAATCCAAGCGTAAAAATAAGGTAGAAAAAGCTTCCCATGCTTAATAAGTGATTTTGCTTGACTGAAGTGAACATCTTTATTAAGGTAATGACAGAGGAATTCAATCAACTTCAACAATCAGGCATCAGCACCACCAACATCAAGGTACGTAGAGAGTTTGATGTGCTTGATTAAATTCCAATCCCTTACCCTCATACATGAGAGAATCCAGTGGAAACGTTGCAATACTGAAATCCTGAAAACTATTAAGTCTGTTGAATTCTGCGTGGGATCTAAAATTATACTTTTGCATATGAAGTCCAATGAGGTTGGAACCACTCTCAAACATCATGAAACAATTAATGGTAATGTTAACAATTTAAGTAAAAGTGACATTCTCCATTACCATTTAATATTACTGCTGACTTCAATGTCATTTGTACAAAACTAGTCAAATTTATTTTAGAAAACCCGTGTTTTTAGAACTATGGAAATGACAAAAAAAATTCAAAATTGGCCTTCCATGGCTCAGCTTCCTTGGCGATTCTTTCCATCCTAGCGGGATTTTTAAAAAAACACCAATTTTTAGTAAACATTGCGAGGTCCGACTTTTTGTAGAAATCATAATTTTTTTGGTCTGAAAGATCAAGAGCCAAAAAAAATCACGAATTTTCGAGACATCGCCAATTTTTTGCCTACTTTTTCAACTATGATTATTATCATGTTGGATAAACATTGCCGAAGTTTGATGATTGGTTTATTTATTATTTCACTAGAGGAGTTTTAATACACATGTGTTGTGCGTAAAAGCGGAAACGTATAGCTGAGTGCTTAAATATACATATAATATGATATTGAATAAAAGATGATCCATTACAATAGGGATGGCTTAATATTTATAAGCCTTGAAGTGACATTTCATGTAAGGTTGTGACCTTATAGATACACCTCTTGATAATAATAATAATAATAGCATCCTAAACATTAATTAATACAATTAAATTGTCTATTAACCCCTTAAAATAGCTTTGTCCTCAAAGCTATAATATAGATATAACCCTAAACTTCATGACATCATAGAACAACTTCGTAATTCATCTTCTTTCTAATAACTTTTACTATTTTGAGTCTAGTATTTTTATGAAAGTAATAATACTTCCGTATTACCAATGGTCCCGTCTTTTTTTAAGGTAAATTATCCACTTAAAAGAAAAAATCACTACCTTTAAGATTCCACTAACATGTTGTTCCTCTTTCATAATAATACTTGTTTATATGACTTTTCACCTTTTATCATTGTATGGAAATTTTTTATATGACTTTTCACCTTTTATCGTTGCATGGAAAAGTCGGGAACCAAGATATGATATTTATGAATCATGACTTCTCTTAATATTACGAACACCTAGTCTTTACCTTACCTAATCCTTTATGATGATTATTATATATATATACTTTTTTAAACCACAAGTTATGACTTGAAGTGTGTCATGACTTATGGTTAATAACGTGTCGACTAGAGTTCAATGTAATAAGGATCAGTTTTATTTCTTTGATAGTCCACCATTACGTAATTTATTGATATGCTTATCCAACGACGTGCTGTGTTATCGGCTGAACCAAATAAGATATGGTCATTTAAAAGATTATGCACCATGGTTTTGAGATCCTGTCTCGAGATCTGCTAGTCCCCATTGCTCTAATATGTGTGATATACTAGACGGTAACTCCTTTTTATTACTGCATCGTATGGATGTTGTTCTGTCTCTTGCCACGAATGATGTTTTACCCAGGATAGGTAAAAGTTCAACCGTCGTAACCCAATCGCAAGGGTCATCATGTCCCGTATTTCAAATGTGATCGAATAATGATAGTTGAGGGTGTGGGAATCCTAGTTGTATGCACTAGCGTTCCATCCAAGTCTAATGCCATCGTTTTTTTAATTGGATTTTCTTTTGGTGTTAGTATGACCTTCATACCAACTTTCAAGAATTTCTTAATACGTCCACTTGTTATATCTAATTCTCCTCTACGAATGTTACCAAGCTCCCTTGGATCACTCACGAAAACCTGCACTCTCATCTACCATTTTGTCCTCTGAAGATTATCTGAATTCCGTATACGTTGGTGTATCGAACCATGAGGGATCACGAGTACGAACATTGTTGTGTTCTTTTAAAAAATTCGATATGTTTGGTATCATATTCCTGTAAGTGAAAATCATAAAAATATATTGCATTGATTGGAGATCGTAGGTTTTACACTGATTTCCGTCTGGAGCAGTTGGGACCAACAATTAGAGGATTGGTACATCATATGCAGATTTTGTTGAACATGTGTATCCGGCGCTGATCTGTTACTCCTTTCCAAATTTATACAAGGTTTTGTAACAACAAGCTTACCATTCTTGTTCAGCTCTGCATCTTCTTCTGTCGCAACTTCAAGCTTGGCTATGAACTCTTCAATTTTGATGTCAAGTTTCTTGGCGGTTTCTGCCTTCTCAACGGATTGGCTGATAATATACTTTTTCATGGAAATAGATTTCCTTTTACCTCTGATAGAATCATCAAATGCAAGGTTTCTATTGTTTGGATAATGATGGATGTAATCTTTTTTCTTATTTTCGGATTCTCTTTTGGTGGGTATCTCATCTCTATAGTGTTTCGGATGGACTAGCTCAGAATTTGTGCTACTGGGTATTTCAACATTATAGTTTTCATACAAATTGATTTCAGATGCCCCTCTGTCATGTTCACTCAACTTGTACTGTGTTTCTTGCTCACTGACTGAAATTTGTGTTTTGGGTAATAGCGACACATTTTCAGAAATGAATGTGCCATGTAAACCAAGGGAATAGTTGCAGCCCATCGAGCTGTCCAAGGCAAGGTTACTTGGGAGCGAGAAGCGGGAGTGGGCGCGAGAAGCGGGAGCGAGAAGTGGGAGTGGGCACGAGAAGCGGGAGCGAGAAGCGGAAGTGGGAGCAAGAAGCGAAATTTTCAAAAGCTTCCAGTTAGGAAGCATTTTTTATATAATATATATTTTTTATATATTTTGATGCATATATGTCAACAAATGCATGTAATTAGTTATGGAAAGGATAAAAACATGAAATAAACAATAATACCATATAACATCATTCATCAATCATTAATCATTTACTAGTGAATTCATCAACCATAGGTCCAATATCCATGATTCCTTGTTATAATATCCAAATTCAACCTTAAATTTTCAAATTTTCAATATGTAAACATTTTGTCATCACTAGTACTTGTAAGTTGTAACCAAAGTTACCAGGTAACCAAACTATAGTGACATAGTCTATAACAGAGAACACCAACCATAAAATGAAAGTCGAAAGTTGAAACAATTCACGAAGCATCATATTCATGACCAAAGAGTTATAATATGCTTTTATGCAGTCAATGACTCGTCACTCAATCATGCAAAGTTGCAAATAGTGAACTTCAAACTCAAAGGTAGGTTCAACTTCAAACATCAAACTTGAAATGCCATGTAATGTTTACAAAATACACGATAATAAATATAAAAGAGTCAATAGTATAGAAACTTGAAAGTACTATAAACAAGAAAATACAAGAAAAGTAGATTTTATGGATGTTTCCTCTTGCCACGTGAAATTTCCATTTTCTTTTCTCGTGCTCTATGAACAATGGGAGTGGGATTATCATCCCCAGTAGCCACCAATGCTGAGCCACGTCCAAGACTCAATCTTGCACGACCCCCCCTCACTGATGCAGATGGAGGTCGTGAAGTTGAACCTCTAGGCAAAGATGGTGCATCTAGAAACAAGGTAGAAGATGGCGGCGGCATTGCTATTGCATGGTCATCCTCATCACCCAAAAGCTCTTCCTCCAAGCGCTCTAAAGCTAAGGCTCCATCCTCCAAGTTATGGTCCTCCGGATTGTTGTCCCAAGTGACATATGATCTATCAGTTTTGGCACGCTAACAATAATGAGTCAACAACCTCAAGTTGTAATGTACATAAACCAAGCTTTCTGCTCGGATTTCATTTAATCGGTTTCTTCACTGAGTGGATGAAGCTATAGGTGCTCCAACACCTTTCTGCAGAGGAACTGTTAACCACCTGTCAAAGCACTCTGATAGCCAATTTATTCAAGCGTTGCCATCTTGAGCCATACATGTTCCACCATTCGATAGGAGGCACCATATCTCAATTGATTGCATGCAAAGTACCAAAGGATCAACTTCACTGAGGTATTTGCTTAATTCACTGCGCAATAAGTCACATTCCTCTCCATCAGGGACCAACTTGTCTATAGCAGCCATGTACCCAACCTATACCTCTGGATCTGTGTGGGGCTTTCTCCTAACCCCACCCCCAAGTGCTGGTTTGGCCAACCAAGATGGAGAATAATATTTTGGTGTTAACACATACGTTAATGCATGCAGTGGAACGTTAAGATGTTCCCACCTTTTGACCACATGTCTGTGAATATGATCATACAATCATACAAGATGGGATCTTTCTGTTCAACAATATCTTTAATTTGGCCTAGCATGTTATCCATCTGCTCATACACCTCCCCAATCACCGGCTTATCTGTATCTGCAAACCGAATCATGTAGAAAATGGGCTTTGTGAACTGCAAAACATACTTGACACTTGCCCAAAATTGCCATCAAGAACTGTGTCCTCCACCTCATGAAAATCATGCCTGTCAGATGTGGATGTAGCCCTATCTTTCAAGCCCTGCCATGACTCACTTGATACCATGCTAGCCAATGCCTCTCTTACCTTCAAAAGGCGCCTGAAAGTGAGGTAGTAGCTAGCAAATCTAGTCTTTGCTATCTTCAATAGTTCCAACTTTGAGTGACTGCGGAAAATGCCATGGGCATTGTTATGGTTGGTTATAAATCTTATCATGTACTTGCCCTTTTTGTACAATTCACCAATCCATTTGTATTGATTTTCCTTCAGCTTAATGATGTCATGCATCAAAAGGTTCAGTGTGTGAACCAAACATCGAGACCAAAATATGTTGGGGTATTTATTGAAATATTGTAACTTCAAAGAATATTCTATTTGTACTTTATTATTATTCATCTGGAGATGTTTTATTCCTCCGTCGGGATGTTATTATTATGTAAAGGCATTGAGGTAAATCCTCCCATGTAAGTCGGGGAAATAGATCCCCTAAGAGTCATTTGTAATGGGGTGTTTAAGTCCCCTAGAGGAGTCGGCCCAGTCAGCAAGAGAATAAACTATTGAGGCCGACCTGTCAAGTGTAAAAGTCAAGTGAATGTAAAGTATAAATAGAGGAGGTGTGTTCCTCATTTAACACACACTCACTCACTTGTGAACTCGCATAGGAGAGAGAGAGATCTGCAAAGGAGGAGAAGGAGCTCTTGTTTGGGGACTACATCTTTGTACTTGTTGATCGTCTATATTGAGGAAGTTTTGCTAGGTTTTCTACCCCATGAGGGTTTCCCAGGATAAATCTGTGTCTCTTGTGTTTATGATGTGCTTGTTATTCTTTCAATGATCCTATATATGCTATTGTTGTGAAATTGAATTGAATATTGATGTTATCATATTGAATCTTAACAGTATTTATCTTCAATGATTGCTCCCGCTGCCTTACAATTAGCAGCATTATCGGTTATGACTTGGATGACATTGTATGGACCAATAGCTTCAATGGTTTTGAGTAGGAGTTATGCAATGTTCATGCCCGTCTTGAATTTATTTGAGTAGTCATGGGCTGAAAGGAAGACTGCACCAGTAGTAGACACACCAAGAACATTTATCAATGGCTTGTCTTTTTCATTTGCCCATCCATCTGATACAATTGATACCCCATAATCATTCTAAGCATTTGTGAATTGCCCCAAATCATTTTGGATCTTGCCTCTTTCCTTGTCAAGCCCCACAGTTCTAGCTTTGTCATACCCTGGGCTCTTGTATCCTACTGGAGGAGTAAGAATGGCCTCTACCATTTCATACCAATAGGGTGAGCGAAGGACATTGAATGGTATGGCACATGCATAGAGAAACCGGAACACTTTTGCATCCACGTCATCCCTACCACCTTGGTTAAGGAAATCTGATATTGTCTTCCGTGACCCAGGGGGTGAGAATCTAGATGAAGAGGCTCAGGAGGAGGGCCTACCACAGGAAGCTACTTCCCAGAAACGTAAGCCAAGTTGGCTTAAGGAGCTTGTGAAGGAAGCTGATGATTATGTGGGGCCACCCAAGAGGGAGGTCAGAGAGAGTAGGGCACCAGAGAGATTTTCTAGTTATATGGCGATGGTGACTAGCTTGAGTGAGTCCGAGCCTACTACTTTTGAGGAGGCTACCCCACATCAGGTTTGGAGAGATGCCATGATGGAAGAGTGCAATTCCATCATGAAGAATGGAGTGTGGGAGATTGTTTCGAGACCAGAGGGGAAGTCAGTGGTGACTTCCAAGTGGCTCTATCAAATCAAGCATGTTGCAGATGGCAGCATCGAGAAGTACAAAACTCGGTTTGTGGCATGAGGGTTCTCACAAGTAAAGGGAGTTGATTACTATGAAACCTTTGCACCAGTTGCTAGATTTTCTTCGATCAGAGCAATGATCTCCGTTGTTGCAAAGATAGGTTGCAGGATTCATCAGATGGATGTGAAAACCGCTTTTCTGAATGGTTTTCTATAGGAGGAGGTATATCTGGAGCAACCTCAGGGATTTGAGATTCATGGGAGAGATTCTCATGTGTGTAGGATGAAAAAGGTCTTGTATGGTCTGAAGCAAGCCCCTCGGGCTTGGTACTCGAGGATTAATTCATATTTGCTTTCAATTGGGTTTCAGAAGAGTGAGGTTGATCCCAACCTATACTCCATTGTGGTTGGGGGTGATCCGCTCATTCTTCTATTGTATGTTGATGATTTGTTCATTACAGGAGCAGAGCACCTAATTGAAACATGTAAGAAAGATCTTGCTTTAGAGTTTGAGATGACAGACGTTGGGCTGATGCATTACTATTTGGGGATGGAGATTTGGCAGGAGGATGGATATGTTTTCCTGGGGCAAGGAAAATATGTTGCAGATGTCCTGAAGAGATTTCGGATGGACAAGTGCAGACCCATGTCCACAACCATGACCACCAATTGGACGAAGCTTCATGCTTCTGAGGGAGAGTTGGTGGATCCTACTTTGTATCGTCAGTTGATTGGTTGTTTGATGTATTTGGTCAACACCAGACCAGATTTGAGTTTTGCGGTAAACACTCTCAGTCAGTTCATGATGGAGCCCAGGAGAGTACATTGGACTGTCACAAAACACATATTGAGATATCTTGCAGGCATAGTAGATTATGGTTTGGAGAACAGGAGATCTGATGGAGTGGGCTTGGTTGGTTTCACAGATTCAGATTGGGCAGGCATTGTTTTGGACCGGAAGAGCACTTCCAGTTGTTGCTTTAGTTTGGGCTTGGCAGTTGTATCATGGTTCAGTCGGAAGCAAAACTCTGTTGCATTGAGTTCTACAGAGGTTGAGTACATGGCAACAACTCATGCTAGTTGCAAAGCATTGTGGATTCGCAAGTTGATGGTAGACTTATTTGGTCAGAAGCTGAGACCTACAGTTATAGATTGTGATAATCAGAGTTGCATCAAGCTCTCTGAGAATCCAGTATTTCATGACAGATCAAAGCATATTGAGGTCAAATATCACTTCATCAGGGATTATGTTCAGAGAGGAGTTGTTGAGTTGCAGTATATTTCTACTGATGAGCAGGTGGCAGACATTCTCATGAAGTCTTTGGGTAGAGGGAAGCATGTTTACTTCAGAGACAAGTAAGAGGAAGTAGTGAAGAACACCTTCCTCGGTAAGGAGTGTTGAAATGTTACCAAGGAAGTGTTGTTCACCTTGTGTTGCCTCGGGGTGGACAAGAACACTTTAAAACAGTGACCCCTAGTCATTTAATTAATAAAGTGAGAAGTACTTTATTTTTATAAAGTCACTTTATTAAAAGTTAAGTCATGGTTTTTATCCTAAGTTCTTTCAAGTGATAAATTAAAGGCTCTCACGTAATTAAATGATGAGTGCACTAAATGTCATTTAATTTTTATTTATTGAACATTTAATGAGAGCCATTGATCTAATCTAATCTTGGCCATTGGATGAAGAAGGGGAAGTTACAATGAATAAAAAGGACTTGGGGAAGGCAAACCTAAATCATTATTCACATCCAAGAGAGAAGTTTTGGAGAGAAAGAGAGAGAGAGGAGAGAAAGGGTTTGAAGAGATTTCAACCAAAAGAAGAAGAAAGGAAAGGCTGGCTCAAATTCCAAGGAGAGGAACCAGGGCACAAATCCCAAGAAATCCATACAGAATCCGTACAGCTGGGAAGGTCGTACCGCAGGGATCCATACAGTACCGTACAGCACAGATTTCGAGGAGGCTATACTGCAATTAATGCATCCGTACAGCACAGAAATCAAGGACTGATCCATACAGCATTTATTGCAGCAGTACAGCACAGATTTCAAGGCATAAATCTGTCAGTCCATATAGCAGAGTTTTGGCACGATTTTCGAGGCAATCTGGCACAAATTTCGTGGAGGCCATTCTGTGTTTAATGCTGTTCATACAGTGTTAATTTATGGGCACAAACACCGAGGAGGTTGAGATAAGTACAGCTGTTGTATTTTTTGATAATTTATCTGAAGAAGATAAAATCTCTCTCAGTCAGGTTTTCCCTTAGGGGTTTTTTATCCTGGACCAATTTGGTCAAAAAAATTTGTGTCAAAATTTTATGTGATTGGCTGATTGGCTGATTTAAATTTTCGGAGTTTGAATGTTTAGGCTGAAAGCGAAAATTTCTGAGTTATTATTTTTTGAAAAAGAATTTCATGTGTTTCAAGTCAAGTCATTTTTATGAGAAAAATGTGCATATTGGGGTTTGGGCATTAAACTATATGCAGAGAAGCTTGAAAGCTTGAAACCGGATTGGGGTTCTAAAACTTTCAACAAGCACCTGGATACATCCCATGTTTCCATGGATCAGTTTTGAAATCATCGGAGTATAGAGATTCAGTGGTTCTCTACACCCCACAAGGCGATGTCATCCCTTTGAGTCGCTATTGCTAACCACCAGATTGCCTACACAACTGGAATGTTAACATCCAACTAGATTCCATGATGTTGGTTCCACTACAGGTGCATCTAGGTCTTTGCAGTGATCAAAGCTTGTTACAGAATCAGTTTCACCAAATTTCCAGAAACTGCTATTTTTAGCAATTTGTTTTTTTCAAAGAGCCATAGTTTCTAGGCACGCATGTCTGAGATGTTTACATAGCCTTGGTCGTTGCAAGCTCATGATGCCAATGAACTTGTTTAACACATGACATGAAGCAGTTTCCATGCCTGCTAGACTATGGATTCTTAGTGATGTTAGTTTTCGACATCAAGGACAGCTTTTCAAACTATATCATTCCCATAGCACAACTTTTGTTCAGAACTATGCTATTTTTCTACAGTTCTTAGGCCTTGTTAAAGATGACAATGCCTATATTTTTTGGCTTTCATTCGGTAAGTCTGGTTCTTAGGGGCCTCGCTCTACCGAATTGTATTTCACCAGTATAATAATAAAATGGACTCTTACCTTTCCAAAAATCAAATTTTACACAAAGTATACTTTCCATACCAGAGATAAAATCATAACCCAAAAAATGCTTCCTTGTGTTTATGACTAAGAAACAGCAAAACTTCTCTCTCTCTCTGTGTATATATATATATATATATATATATTCCAATCAAAACCTCATGGGCAAACACAAGCGATGCTTCCCCACATTCATGAATGGCATCCTTAGTAAACCCATCATTGTAGACTAATGCAGATGACCTAGTGGAATTTGAAACCAGGTACCTGCTTGCATGGAACCAGCCAAACGCCCAACAACATTGGTGATAACTGGTTCAGCTAACCTCTTGGGCTCTCTCTCTCTCTCTCTATATATATATATATATATATACATTGGCAACAACTGGTTGAGCTAACACCTTGGGCTCTCTCTCTCTCTCTCTATGTATATAACATTGACAACAACTGGTTGAGCTAACCCCTTGGGCTCTCTCTCTCTCTATATATATGTGTGTGTGTGTGTGTGTTCTCACAAAGAAAATAGTTTAAATACAAAATTGTTTTAGTAATATGCATCAAAGTCCCATTAAGAAAAGAAAATCAATTTGGAAACTTTAACAAACAATAAAACATACCACGATTGTCAAATGTTTCAGAAACAACTAAAACTGCAGAAAACATATGTCGATCCTTTGGAGATATACGCAACTTTTCCCTTAAAATCCAATCCCAGATGCGGTAAAGATCTTCAGAAATCTATCAAGGAAAAGAATGCTCGAGTAAGAAAGACATACTTTCAACTCTAAATGCATATACATTGCAGTAATGGATATCCAACCATGCGTGAGAGATATAAAATTTAAAATAATTATAATAAGATTTCAATCATTAGAAATTTTGTTTGAGGGATAGAATGCAACTTGCAAAAGCAACCAGCAGTCAATTCATTCAGAGTTATTGTAGATAACTGCTTTAAAATCAATATCATTATACCTGCTGCACTGAATAAAACAGAGAAACATTGAGATGGCCTCTACGAATCGGCTGCCGCAAGAAATATGGTTGATCAGGAGCAATTCTCAGAGCCTCATCACCACATATAAAATTTCTGAAAGTGTCGGTACAATCATTTATTCCATCATCTCCAGATCCATTGACTTCATCCATGCCTTCAGGTTTTTCTTCATTCATATTTACATCAGCTGCAGAGTTCACATAAAAAACATGCGATTATGACATTTCCAAAGATGCTTCCTTTGCCTAACTAAGAAAGCTGCTTCCATTTCCCAGCTACGAAAAATAACATGTGTGAACAGGAGTGGCTTCTCTCGAAAACTAAATAGTGACCAAGAGAGTTTATCCAAGTCACCTGTATATGCTGTCAATTATCAGAAACATATCATATGAAATGACGGAAAAGATGCAAATTCCATTCACATATAAATCATAATATTACTTGGTTGAATCTAGTTGTGAGTTATGATACTGAACGTTCTGATTTGTGACATCGAAAAGTTCAAACGATAATAAAGAATCAACATAAAGGAATTAATCCTAAGGGTGAATTTGCATAGAGATTGATCATTCAAAGGCCAAGCAATTGTCCACCATCTGAAGGACACTGCTGGAAGTAAAGGCAGTCATAAAATCTCAGTACCATAATAGGATTAGATTTCAGACAATTATCAGTTAGAAACTCGATTAGACACTGGCTCAACGAAATCCACTAACAGACAAAATTATAATCAAAGTTAAGATTAAAGTGACATGGAGAAGATTGGATCCAATGACATTTTTGTCCGGACCCTGATCACTCCAAAAAGAGAAATATTCATGAAAGTACAAGCACAGCATTCAGAACAGAACAGGCCAACTTTGCTACAAAACAAGGGCCATAACAAATGTTAAAAGGGGTGGAATTGAATACAGAAAAACAGTGCTGCAGCAAAGGAGAGAGGACAACTTATATTTCTGTCATTGACAGCACCAAACTGGGCCCTCAATGCCAGACTATGACAGGGCATTTAAGGAGTTGTGATCAGATGCTATGCAAGCTTCCTTTGTCAAGAGTTTTATTACTTTTATATTTTAGGGATCATGCCCTCTTCTCCAGGAGTTTGAAACCACATCGAATAACCCTGCAACATTACAATTCATTCACATCTGCATCTGAATTTCTCAGTGTTTGTTTCAGTGAGCTAAGGTCCTCCTCCAGTTTGGGTTTTTTTACTTTTTTTTACTTAACCCTCTGCCTTTTGTTGAAGATCTTTTTGCAAAACTATCAAGTGTTTCATATAATAATAATAATGATATATTTTTAAGGTCACCACTGTTGAAATATTTAACTCTGAAGGTCCTTCCAAATAGTTTTGGTGTGTGTGTAATGAGGGGGACAAAAAGGCGTTTGTTCCTTATGTTTTATTTATGTAAAAAGTGACCTTATGTAAATAAAAAGAAATGTTTTGTACTTTATAAGTTGTGGGTCATATTTAAGTGATGCATTTAATAATTAGCTTTTATTATTAAAAAGTGCATTTAATGTGAACCCTAGATCTAGTAAACTAATCCTAGCCATTGGATTGGTAGTTAGAAAGTTAGTGACTAGAATTAAAGTATAAAATAATGAGAAGGGGCCAAGGGAAAAGAGCACCACCAAGAGAGAAAGAGAAGACTTGAGAAGGAGAAAGGGTTCCCAAGACAAACTTGGCACACTTTCCAAGGAGTTTTCAGCAGCACAAATCCCAAGGCAGTCTAGAAGTGACCACACAACAGTCTGACAGAGGCCGTACAGCAGCTTGTAACTGGCACGTGTGGGCACAGTTTTCAAGGAAGAGGCTGAGCATTAATTACAGGCTCAGTATCATACAACAATGTCATTCTGGCACGTGTGGGCATGATTTTCGAGGCAGAACTGTGAGCAGACTGTACAGCAAATTCTGGCACATGTGAGTAGGTCGTACTACTGTTCATTGACACGAAAATCAAGGTAGTAGTCTGTTGATGCTAAGTTGTGAAATTTTGTCAGTTTTTTGGGAAAGAGAAAGATTCTGTGTAGAGAAATTTCTGATTCTTCTTCTTAATAAAAATTTCTTCTCTTTGGGTTTTCCCCAGGTTGGGGTTTTGCCCTGTGTTTTAAAAATCGGTGAAATCGGAATCGGAATCGGCCGATTCACCGATTTAAGGCAAGACCGGTTCAAACCGGTCTCCAAATCGGATCGGAGGACCGGTTTGGTACTGAACTGGCCGATTCGGTATCAAATCGGCCGGTTCAGTACCGAACCGGTCTAGTCCACTGATTTTTTACAAAAATGGCCGATTTTTTGGTGTGGGCCTGTGGGCCATTAAAAAATGGTTTTTTTTTTTAATTTTTTTTGAATTTTTAACCTATATCCCCATGGTGTTGTAGTACTTGGTGATACTAATGGTAATGTTATTTTTTGGTGTGGGCCTGTGGGCCATTAAAAAATGGTTTTTTTTTTTTTTTTTTTTTGAATTTTTAACCTATATCCCCATGGTGTTGTAGTACTTGGTGATACTAATGGTAATGTTAAATTCTTAAAGTAAAAGTGACATTCTCCTTATCTTTTATTTTCCGTAAAAGTGACATTCTCCTTATCTTTTATTTTCCATCCTTAACTTTTATTTTCCGTAAAAGTGACATTCTCCTTATCTTTTATTTTCCATCCTTTTACTTAAATTTTTAACATTACCATTAATTGTTTCAAGTTGTTTGAGAGTGGTTCCAACTTCATCGGACTTCATATGCAAAAAGTAGATTTTTAGATCCCATTCAAAATTCATCAGACTTAATAGTTTTCAGGATTTTAGGATTGCAAGGTTTCCACCAGATTCTATCATGTATGAGGGTATGGAATTGGCATTTAATCAAGTACATCAACCCCTATATGTACCTTGATGTTGGTGGTGTTGATTGTTGAATTCCTCTGTCATGACCTTAATAAAAATGTACTCTTCACTCATGCAAAATCACTTATCAAGCATCGAAAGCTTTTTCTACGTTATTTTAGCGATTGGATTAGGAAGTTTCATCAAAATTGTAGTGTGTTGAGTCGTTGACTAATGTCCTTGGAGGATCAACTTTGAAATTCGAGTTAGAGGCAAGGGCTAGAGCCTAGAGGAGGGACGCATAGGGTGCTATTGATGAATAGGATCCCAATATAGGCAATGATTCGTTGACATGTATGATTGATGATTTATATTTCACATTCATTTTTGTAAATGTCTTTGCTAATTTATTAATTTAATATATATATATATTGCATTTCCTCATTTCCACAATTTTGGGGGTCACGTTTCCCCTGTTTCGAAGTTTCTTCGTTTCGTCCTCGTTTCCCGTTTCATGCAACTTATGTTGAAGCTGTTCAAACCCTCGTACAAAATTTTTGAAGCAAACATGTGCCTGTTATGACCTTTGTAGCAGTCAAAAGTCATGAAAATCACCTTAAAGGCTAAAAATAAATTGTGGGCAGTACTGTGGATGAAAGCAGCCCTAAACAACAAGTAAAGGTGCTCTTTGGCCTTCAAACAACAGGTCTAGGTCATAACAACAGTCCTAAAATCTTGAAAATGTTGTTTTTCTTTAAAATTTAAATATTTTATGTATTTTTGAGTAAACCGATTCATTAAATTCAAATCGGCCGATTTATGACCGATTCATTACCGATTCCGATTCCGATTCCGAGTTGACCCTCGACCGATTCCGAGTCCGATTTCGATTTTTCAAACTTTGGTTTTGCCTTGGTCAAGGTTGACCAAAAATCATTTGTGTTCGATGTGAATGTTCAGTATTGTGGTGTTCAAGAGGTTTTTGGCATGGTGTTTTAAATTTTAAAAGTGTGCAAGTGAATTTTAATTTAAAACCTAGTTGCTAAAAGTGTTTGACAAAATGTCTGAACCACAATCTTTATAATTTTGTCATTTTCTTCATGGTATCAGAATTGTACTGAACTAGGCAACAAGCAAGATTGTTTCACAGTGTTCCTTTTGAAAGAAGGGCAGAAGAAAGTTGTGATAGTTTTTCAGAGTTGTGGAGTTCTTGTTGTGAGTGATTTCCAATGATGAGTATTCGGTTTGAGGACAGCTTGGACGGTGTGTCCAACCATGTACCATGGAAGGTAAGAATAACCGCAGTACTAAAAGAATGGCGATCTGGAAGTTTGCTAATAGTACCATGACCAAACCCACTGACAAGGATGAGCTTGAAGAGCATGAAGCTCTTGAAACTAGGGTTCAAAGGGTAATTTTGGATGGGGTTAAAGAACACTTGATTCCACATTTGACTGAAAAGAAGACAGCAAAGGAAATGTGGGATACATTAAACCAGTTGTTCGAGGCCAAAAACAAAAACCGCAAGATGGCACTCAGAGGCAAGTTACATAGTGTTAAAATGGTGAAAGATGAGAATGTAGCCTCCTATCTGACTCATGTTGCACAGGTAAAGGACAAGTTGGCAGCAGTAGGGGAGATAGTCCCAAACTCTGATTTGGTGAGAATAACCCTGAAGGGCTTCACCAAGAACTGGGACGTCTTTGTCAAGTTTATTGTGGGGAGGGAGAAGCTTCCCAGTTGGGGCAGACTTTGGGATGACTTTACCCAAGAGGAGATACGGGAGGGGTCTCAGATTGGTCAGGTCAGTGAGGATATTGAGCAAAACGCGGCACTCGCAACCAAGTCAAAGAACAAGAAGAAGAAAGACTCGAGTAAGATCATATGCTTTCAGTATAATCAATTCGACCATTATGCTTCAAAATGTCCAGAGAAGAGGGGGAAGGCAGAGAAAGATACAACAGCATCTGCCTCATTCGAGGAATATGCTGCAAAGTTCGAGCAGGAATTTTCTCTGGCTTCCATTAACTCCAGTGTGGGGAGTTCAGTCTTTGAGCATGTCTGGATAGTTAATAGTGGGTCAACTAGACATATGACTGGACTATATAGTGCTTTCCAGATTATTACAGAGTTGGGGCCAGGGCATTATGTGTAGACAAATATCGACAGTCTGCAAGTAGCAGTTCAAGGTGTTGGAACAATTAGGTTCCAACTGCACCTTGGTAAGGTCCTGGAGGTACATGGACTTCTTTTTGTTCCTGGGATGGAAGTTAGTAAACTCTCGGTTTCATCCTTGGAGGATAATGGTTTTGGATTGATCGTCAAGTCTGGTCATGTCTTCCTTTATCGAGTGGAAGAACCATTTGGGACCACTATCCTTCTCGACGATCGCAGGGACAGGTTGTATGTGTTGAGAGGACATGTTGTACATTCAGGATCATGAGGTTGGTTATCTGAGTCAGATACGGAGGATGGGGTAGGATTTGTAGTTGGTCAGTCAGTTATCTCCATTTCTTCTATTGAAGAGAGTGGATCTCTTCATAGCACTGGCAGGACACTCAGCCAATGCAGTGATGATGAGCAGTTTCAGGAGGGTCAGGTGGAGTCTCAAGGTTCAGATTTCCAGTTCAGGTTCGGGCACTTGTCTCTGAGACGCATTCCAGAGCAGGAGGGAGCCACTTCAAGAAACAGAGATGGAGATACAATTAGTGTCGGAAGGACCTCCCTCGTTAGGAGGGAGTGTTGAAATATTTAACTCTGAAGGTCCTTCCTCATAGTTTTGGTGTGTGTGTAATGAAGGGGACAATAAGGCTTTTGTTCCTTATGTTTTATTTGTGTAAAAAGTGACCTTATGTAAATAAAAAGAAATGTTTTGTACTTTATAAGTTGTGGGTCGTATTTAAGTGATGCATTTAATAATTAGCTTTTCTTATTAAAAAGTGCATTTAATGTGAACCCTAGATCTAGTAAACTAATCCTAGCCATTGGATTGGTAGTTAGGAAGTTAGTTACTAAAATTAAAGTATAAAATAATAAAGGGCAAAGGGAAAAGAGCACCACCAAGAGAGAAAGAGAAGACTGGAGAAGGAAAAAGGGTTCCCAAGACAAACTTGGTACACTTTCCAAGGATTTTTCAGCAGCACAAATCCCAAGGCAGTCTAGAAGTGACCGTACAGCAGTCTGACAGAGGCTGTACAGCAGCCTGTAACTGGCACGTGTAGGTACAGTTTTCAAGGAAGAGGCTGAGCATTAATTAAAGCCTGTCAGTACCATACAACAGCGTCATTCTGGCATGTGTGGGCATGATTTTCGAGGCAGAACTGTGAGCAGACCGTACAGAAAGTTCTGGCACATGTGAGTAGGTTGTACAGCAGGCCGTACTGCTATTCATTGACACGAAAATCAAGGTAGCAGTCTATTGATGCTAAGTTGTGAAATTTTGTCAGTTTTTTGGGAAAGAAAAAGAGTCTGTGTAGAGAAATTTCTGAGTCTTCTTCTTAACAAAAATTTCATCTCTTTGGGTTTTCCCTGGGTGGGGTTTTGCCCTGGTCAAGGTTGACCAAAAATCATTTGTGTTCAATGTGAATGTTCAGCATTGTGGTGTTGAAGAGGTTTTTGGCATGGTGTTTTAAATTTTAAAAGTGTGCAAGTGAAATTTAATTTAAAACCTAGTTGCTAAAAGTGTTTGACAAAATGTCCGAACCACAATCTTTATAATTGTCATTTTCTTCAACCGCCAAGCGAGACACCAATTTGGTATATGAGGCCCCCCCTTGTTGGTGGGACAAGGGACCCCCCTCTGCATAGCGATTTAACTGCTAAAGTCTATAAAGGTGTACATACCCCACCTCCCTTCGGATTTGAACCTGTGATCTCCTAGGAGGGAACACATGTTCTTAACCATTAGGCCCACTCATATCTTGTGTATTTTTTTAATCCGTGTTCTTCTCCTCTAGCTGGAACAATTTGCCATGAACATCCTCGTGTTTGTTCTCTTCCCAATTGCTGACCTTCATCAAATGAGTTAAAATGTCTGATCCTTCTTTGCAGAGAAACGAATGGTCACAGGAGACCATCTTGTGGCCGCTTCTACTACAGGTAAACTTGTAGCCTGTAGGAAATAACTCCCTGTATCTTCTGTCTTGAGCAAGTTGTCAAAGTTACCATCTATTCTACTGGGATACGACAAAACAAACCTGGAACTTGGTGATGACAGTTCAATCCTCGAAGTGGCTGTGCACATAATCAACATTACTTCTTCAACAGGAAGCATGCCCCAAAGAAGTCTGCAAACTGGAATATATATTGGATTTGGCACAGATTCCTGGGATAGATGCATGGGAAGCTTTGCTGCTATAACCTTCGCCCTGCCATGCTGATTCATGACGGGTGACTGCACAGGGACAAGTCTAGCACTGATTTTAAAGCCCAGCTTCGGCTCAGCCATGCATATTCCTACCCAGACTTGAGATTAATGGCCTAAATACACACATAAATGTCCAGAAGTGCTCAAAGTATCTCAGCTTCGCTGCATCTGTTTATTTTCATGCTCAGAAAACCCAGATCAGGTCAGAGTTCTTCCTGAAAGAACAAAAAACAAAAAAAAAACTAAGTGAACACCCATGCAAATAGGGGGATAACAGATCCTAGAGAGGATTACAATGAATCCCGATTGCTCCTTCACATTTTTTGGAGTACTACCTACTCTAATCCTTAGTCAGATAATTGTTTTCTTCATTTCTACTTCAGTTATTTTAGTCTCCTATGGAAACAAGGTGTCAAGATCCTTTCACAACATATTTTCTTCACGGGACTTTTTTTTTTGCCCTTGAAATGAGCTTATTAATGTTCCATAGAACTCTTTAATTTGTTAAATAATCTCTTTTATGGGATTTAACCATCATGCCTTTCCATTCAGCCAAGATTGTTGGCCTTCTGCTAGCAATTTCTCACCTATATTTTGTAGATCTTTTGCTGCTGATTTCCCCCACTTTGTTGATTATACCCTGACATCCTACCTTTCTTCCTGACTGTTTTCTCTTTTTTAACTCCCAGATTACCTAGGGTTTAAAGTTTTCTTCTTTACTCATGCTCAGCCTCACTTTCTTCCTTTCTATCCAGACAAGATTGTTGGCCTTCCGCTACCAATCTCTTACCTATATTTTGTAGCTCTCTTGCTGCTAATTTCCTCCTTTTCATTGATTTTACCCCTACATCCTGCCTTTCTCCTGCCTGTTTTCTCTTTCTTAATTCCCAGCTTACCTGGGGTTTAAACTTTAAAGTTCTTTTCATTACTCTCATGTTTAGCCTCACTTTCTTCCTTTCCCTTTTCATATTTGACATTCAACCCAGATTTCCCACATAAGGTCTTTACCTAGCATCCATTTACTCTTTCTCAAATACCAAATTCTAATATGAGTGGCAATAGCTAGTTGGTTATTCGAATGTTTCACCCTCATCCATCTCTTTACCCATACACACTTCTGGTTGCCCTTACTGGTTGAAAATCACAACTGTTTTCTTAACCATTTCCTCCTCAATCATTTCCAGAATTCCCACCTTTTACCAAGCTCCCCCCAATTGCTCGGATTCCTATGATCTTACTTCTTCCTACTGTTCCATTGTCACCTCTAGTTCCCCTTTTTAAATTTTAACATGATCTCTACATGTGACCATGCACATTATAAAAAGCAAGCAAATTACTAAATATTACTCTTAATGATTGACAGATACAACCCCCATTGCATGGCAGCTTAGCCAAATAGATTCTATAAAACATGCCTATTTTCCAATGATAGTTGATTACTTCACTTTGTTCCTGTCAGCATTGGGTCCATATATGCCTACTTTCCAATGATAATCCATTACTTTGTTCCTGTCAGCAAGCAGTAGAGGATGCAGCTGCGATCAGCAATTTCAATTTGCATTACATTATACAAAGTGGAATATAAAATTCGAAGTGCGAAAAAAGAAGACTAAGATTAGAGAAAGGTATTACCTTGGTCATCTGCATCTACTCCCATAACAGGAGAGTTTGAATTTTTCTCTTCTCTGACATCTGTCCATGGATATATTGTCTCTTCATGCAGCTTTGTTTGAGAATTGTAACCATCAGAGTGATCCATCTGTTTAACCATTTTAACAATACATTGGAACATTGCCAAATCAATAATTTAAGGAAATGTTTTACATATTATTGCATCACTCACTATATCAAATTATCAAAATTGACAACCTGAAAACGTAAATACCATCCTTCTAGGTTTAAGGATAGGGGATCCATCTTACTTCAAACAGAATGAATTTAGACCCCAATTTACATAAAATGTCTACTATGAATGAACAGGACATAACGGAAAAATGCCTGACAAAGAAAACTTGCATGTCATGTGGACTGAATGCAAAGTTTTTGATTGAGGAATCAATGAATTTGGAGATTCCTATTTCTTGATGTATTTTACCTCAACTTGACTGGCAGTAAACCTATATGTCAAAACTTGCAAGCACTTCTTTCAGTCTGGCCTTCGCTTCTCATGGCCGTTATGCATATGGTTTATAACTGTGTAGTGTCTAGAGATACCTTTCAGATACTTTACTGTCTTTAATTTATTCTAGAGATGCTTCATGCACTGCTTTTGAAGTATTTCAAACATGTATCATTTTTAGCTCCATTGACTGCTTTTAGTAGCTTGTGAACATCACAGCATATTTCTGTCTTTCTTCATCTACTCATCCTTTCAAGCCCCCTGATTACTTTCATAATACATGAACATGAATATGATGACACTCAGTCTAATGAATTTGATGACCGTCCATTCTACATTAATGTAATTATCTTATTTTATTTAATATCTTCCTCCTTTAGGAGACCTCAGCTGGTTTGTCAGCTCCGGATCACTGAATTGGTCTTTCTTCATGTTCATCTCAAAATATCATGCTTGTACACAGGCCTCATCAGTGGTCTTGGGCTTGAAGAGCATTACATGCTTCCTTAGGTGACTAGAGTCTGCCCAAATACTTGATGACTACATCTGGTTCTTGGGAGATATTCCCAATTGAATGGCTTGCCTTCTGAAGTCTGTAGTGTACTCTTGTACAATTTGCCCTTGTTCCTGTGGATAGTAGTGCCAAAGCATCATCTGGTCCTGTTCATTACCCAATAGGATGAAATTGAGACTTAGTAAGGTCTTTGAACACCTCCCACTTGATTAATAGTGGATCACCTTCTAGCCTAAGTTGTCTCCATATAGTATTCCCACCAAGTTTGGGAATGACCCACTAACTTTAGTTGGGAAAACACTGTTTTTGTGATTTTTTATTATGCACACTAAAATAAACTTCCAAATATTGCTATCAGTGATTTAATTTAACTGCATCAACCTCAACTTCATAGGGCTTGATGTCCACTTTCACTTCCACTTTGAACAAAGGCTGGGAAGGTGCACTATTAGAGCCTGTTCTTTCTTTCTTTGGCTCTTTCTCGGGCTCTTCTTTACCTTCAAGTTTGTCATGAGAACGAAAATCCCCATTAAAGTTGGCCTGCTCCTCAAAGGTCTGACCTGCCCTCTAGGGCTAATATTAATATTGCCATGCCCTGGAGATGTCAACGAATAGTGCTTCTAAGCTTGCTAATGTTGCCTCTGATTCATCTTCTAGAATATCTCCATTACAATCTTCCCTGTTTGCAGCTTGAGGCTGCTATCTCATCTTCCCTATATCGATCTCACCTATCTCACCTTCCAGTTTATTTATCATTCTGCGGAACTGTTATCACATATATAGTAGTCGGGCTACCATACATTATTTTTCTGATGCCAGTACACTATTCAGCCAGTTCCCTTACATTTGAGATGCTGAGATGAGCATCTATATTGGATCACTATCAAATTGTGGACAGCAATATATATTCCCCATGCCATGAGTGACTCTCAGGACACTCAGAGAGATGACCGATGTAGCCATTATACCATTGGTACAGAGCAGTCAGTAGTGCCCAGAGTTACAGCAGCAGTTTTAGAGGACAGATGATGGTACAGGTTGATGAGCATCCAGGTATATGACTCAGCAGGTATATCATTGTGTTATGGTTATATTGCTTTTATACTTATTCTTATAGCATGTCTTAGCACTTAGTGTCATGATCTGGCGATCATATAGATATGTGGACCTGGTTGATCTTATTATATATATTATATTGTCCCTACTCAGACTTAGAAGTTCACTATTCATACTCATTGGTTTTACCCTCCTTAGGGAGAATAGAGGTGATCATTCCACCATACCTCGGCTTGCTAGTGTTGGCTCCATTATTCATTGTCTTCATCCATCCATTGCCTACCTTTTAGTTTATCACCCTGACTTACTACTTGACTAGTGGCATGGAGGACTTTTCCCCACTGTGGCCTCTATATTGGATGAGCTTCCCTGTTTATTGTGTCTCGGCTCTGAGTTGGTGACAAAACTTACCTATGGTGAGTTGGAGTTCCTTGGAATTCCCCCTAGTCACTAAAGTTGTGTTGGCTAAACCTGAAACTTTTAGTGTTGCCATGAATACAAAATCTGGAAAATGAAATGCTATATCTTGTATGAAAAGCCCATTCATGCAATGTGTTTCTAAACACACATGAATGAAAAGCATGCCAAATGAAAATGGCCATGAAAATCAAATGTTATATCTTTTGGAAATGTAAATACCTAGGTAAACAAGCTGTCCATGACACACCTAGAAGTGCTCAGGTAAACAAGTGCCTTAAAAACACACCTGCAGCAGAAAGCCTAAAATAAATGTAAATATATGCAATGTGTTTATAAACACACATAGACCAAGGCTATGGAAACTTCAGGCCCAAAAAGCAATGGAACTTAAATGCTATATCAAAACAATTGCTGGCCTTATTTGTATTATGGATTGTGCGCATCTGTTAAAGGTGAATAAACCCTCTTTGAACAACTCATCCATTTGTGAGACACCGCCATTCCCTGTGTTATTGCTCATTCAGTATATACTATGGTGTGTATTCCCTTTCCCATTGCCAAAGTGTCACAAAGTTAAGTCAATCAAGTCATCCCTTAGCCTAGCCAGTTATTTTAGCCTTCACCCTTCACTAGCAAATTGATCACAGCTATGAAGTGAGTATGATCTTGAAAGTCTAGTCTGAGTAATAATAATAATTAATGACATGATATATTTGGATTTAGATCGCCAGTAATGATTACTTTGTGTTATAATTGTTATTTGAATAAGTTGTAGAGCATACATTAACCTTTGACACTTTGCAGCAGCTTCATATGATGGTCTGATTTATATTTGGTCATGTTGACTTGGTTAGACCTAGTTTGACCAAGGTCAACCATAGGACATGAGATGGTTGGACCTTGTGATGATATGTGGTCTATGTACATGTACATGATGATTCTATGCAGCAGCTACAGGGTTATGATGATGATTCATGGTTTACAGCAATATTTGATCATTTATAGATTATTATTATTTGACTTGTTCCGATATATTGGATATATATTTTGATCATGCAGAGACTCATATGGTGTATGAGTACACATCTTGGATGGATTTGGACCTTCTGAGTCCAATGAGACAGTTTGTTTTCAGTTCCGGGCACTTACAGTGATGATTGAGCCTCAGTAGGCTATCCCAGTGCAGTTTTGGTCTGTCGGAGGCCCTGTCAGAGCAGATGTGATTTTTATCCGGTTGACCTAGGGCGTTGTGCTTGGAGGGGGTGGTCCAGCCACTTGTTTTTACCATATTACCCCCCTCCCGGACACACTGGTGCCCTCACCTTGACAGCGCAGGCACTCCAGGAGGCAATTTGGGGCAGTTTCACGCTTCCCGAGGCATTTCAGGATTGGTAGAAATGGCTATTGAGGAAATCGATTTGGGCTACTGAGGCAATGTTTTGGCATGGGATGATCAGCGATGATGGATTGATGTCTTCCACACTTCCTCCAGCAGTTTCAACTTCATCGGGGCCCGCATCCATCACTTATGGCACTTTCTGATGATTTCTGAGGTCTTTTGAGGCCTACGATTTGACCATAGAGGCACGATTTGGTATATTGATGACTATTTTATTATTATTGTGCTATGGGGATTGACCAAGGGTGGCTAAAATTACCCCTTGGACCCACCATAAGCTTCTTATTATATTTTGTCATCATGATTTGGTGGGATTCCCCTCTTCTAGGGCGATTTTGTCCACTCATATTATATTTTATTAGTGATCCATGTATTTTATTGTTGAGCTCATCTCAACCATTGATTATACATTTGTATCTTTTAATCTTAGCCACTCATTCAAAAAGTGGTTAGGATTTTGATGCCTCTCCTTCCTATTTAAAGGAGAGAGCTTCTCATTGTAAGGGGTCTTTGGCTCTTGGATTATTGGTATAGAAAAACTTTCTTGTGGAAATTCTTGTGGTCTCCTTTGCATCTGGTGTTCTTACATGGTGATTGGAAAGTCTATTGCAACCTAACATTTGGAATTTGTGGTAAGATCTATCTATTTTGGAAATCATTGTCTTGTCTACAGGAGGGCGACTTCAACAAGGGCAATTTTGCAAGGCTTCTTCAAATCGACTTTCTTGGCATTTGCTTGTATCAGGGGGTTATCACTAGTATCATTGTGATCTATGCTATCTTTTTGTTACTTCTCTTGTGGCATTAGTCTTATCTCTTGATTACATCAAATCTGATATTGTTGACGTTTGTTGTGCAAGAGAGAGGGCGCATTGGCTTCTTGGACTAAATCGATTGCATAGAAAACTACCTCAAAGCTTCTCAAATTGATCGGGTTTGCATAGATCATCATCATCAAGGCATCTACAAGGTTACCCAGGTAAGATCCATAGGTTTGTTTCTCTTATCTTGATCCAATCCATTGACCTAACTCATAAATTGTTAAACCCTTATCTCTTCAAACCCTCATTGTTACATTTTCTCAGATCTACTAAGATCTAGTGGGTTGTTGGGTATAATATTGAAAACCCACCTCTATAGTATCCACGGCATCCCGGATCTATAGTTTGGTGAGGATTGGCTTCCATTTGACCCTCTTCCCAAGCCAACCTAGCTTCTCCAAGCAAGGGTGCACTTCTTGGTGAGGGTGAGTTGACCTAGATCTAGTACATGGGTAGTTGAGATCCCACTTGATTCATGATCTACACATCCAATAACCTACCCCCAGATTGTCACTTTTATGATTTCTACGTTGTGGGCCCTATTCCACATTTTAAGGGATTTAATCCCCATTTTGGACCACTTGGTATCTTTAAACTCAGATCTAGTAAGATCTAGCCATCGGATTGCCTTGAAATTGTAGATCCACACTCTCACTTGATCAACCTACTTGGATCTAAAGTTTGGATGCCATTGGATTTGTCTTGATCCATTTATCCCACATTTTAGCCTCCTTGGGTAAAGTCGCACCACCTTGGAGAAGTGAGTTGGTCCACTTCTAGGACGTGGGTACTTGAGATTTTAGTGGATTTGGAACGGACATAATTCAAAACCTAGGTCTAGTGTGTCACTTCATCAAATCTTGCCTTGGGGATAGCATTCCTTGTTTTAAGGGATTGTGGTCCACTTAGGTCAAACCTAGATCTAGACCTATTCATCCATCAAGACTTTAATTGCCCACTTGTCTCATGCAATAGGAGTCCTTAACCATAAGTTAACTTTGCTTTGACTCCATTATCCCAATTCCCAAGGCACTGGTCTCTCTCCAAGTCAATTCGACTTTCCTAGATTGTTGGATTAACTTGTGGTTTGACCTTTGTGTGGTGAACTAAACCCTTTGATGCCATCATACTTCATAATCAAGCTTGTCACTTGTACTAATTAGCCCCAATTCAACCCCTAAACTTCCCTGCATTGGACACGGTTCCCAAGGCAGTGGATTTTCTCACATTGAACTAGTACTTTAATCCTGGATCTTATCCCACAAATCATAAGTCACTTTCACATCAACAATGAACCAAAGCTATACTCATTGAACCCCTCACTTGTCTTGTGACTTCATCCTAAGGTCTAGGATAAACCATACACCTTACTTCACTTAGAATTAACTTGATCTAGTGTCTTGGTTTTGATCTCTCCTGTCGGGAGTAGATTGGGTCTCCCCCTTTGTTGTCTGGGCTAGATAACATAAAGTGAAGGTTGCCTCGACTGGCGTGACAACCATCTATTGGAGGTCGAGGTGATCGTGGTTGCACCTTTTGAGTTACCCTTCCCTATTGCCATCCATGAGTGGATACATCCATAGGGGTAACTATAGTTTGGGTGACAACAGGAACCATGCTAGCACAATGAATTTAAGTTGTAAGATCCGTTGTGACAAAGAGTTCCAATGGAATATCTGTGGTAGTTTACGAATCATATTGCTATCAGAGCAGTTTTCTTTTGGGTTTTGTGGGAAACTGTAGGATCTAGGAGTTGGCCGAATAAAGAAAAAGTCTTCAACCCTAGCCATGGCAGATGAGTCCAGTGAAGAATCGGGATGCAAATATGAAAATCAATTTATAAAGCTGGAAATACAAGTCGTTGATATCTTGCACAATATGTCAATCGTCATGGTGACTCTAGAGAGCAAGTTTGGACATTTTGGTGATTTTGGAGACTCTAACTCAGAGATAGGATCAAAGGGGAAATTGGGAAACAAAGAAAACCCAAAAGAGGAGCCGAGGAAAGAGCCTGAAAAAGAAAAGCCAAGTTCCAGTGCCATTACCCCCTCCCAATTGTTATTTAAGATGGAAGTGAAAGTGCATATAAGGTGTGATCAATGCTTTAAAGTTGAATCATTAGTTGCAGCAATTAGAGATCTATTTAGTATCCACAACATAGACAAGGAGAAAAAATTTCATTTGCTCGATTGAAATTAGAGGGCCATGCATTAACCTGGTGGGAAAGCCACACGGAGGCACTTAGGCTGGAGGGTGATCCACCAATAATTAAGTGGGAGGATTTCAAAACCCTCATAAATTCCCAACTCTATACTATCAAGTAGGTAGAGGAGCAATGGATCTGTTGGCATTACTTTAGGCAAAAGCAAGGGTAGAGTGTGCAAGAGTACACCACCGAATTCAGGAAGATGACTATTATCTAGGTATATCGCCCATGAATCCAAATGTACTACACAAATTTTTGTAGGGTCTACACAGTCATTTACAAAAGCCAGTGATACTCTTCAAGCCCAAGACAAATGATGAGGCCTGTGTGCAAGCACAGTACCTAGAAAATATAGGCCACAAGAAAGGACAACCAAGTGGTTCCAAACAGAAAGAAAACCAAGACTATAGCCACGGAACATCAGTGCAAGGATCCGAAAAAACACTATAATCATTGTAACATCGATGGAAAAGTGTTGGAAACCACATCCAGAGGCGAACACTACGAATTGCAAGCATGCCAAGAAGAACCTTCTAAACGTATATTCGGGCACGCAGGTATAGAACAACTCAGATGTGGACGAGAACTTTGTTTGCACTTCAATGCAGAAGGAGGTGAATCTGAATAGCCTTCATCACAAGGAAGAGAAGGGGATGACAAGAAGGAGATGAAAAAACTCTTCCATATCAATATCCAGACCAAGAAGACCAAGGTAGACACTCTGTTCGCTTCCAATTCACAGGCTAATCTCATAGCAGTCGATCTGGTCAACAAGCTTGGGTTGGAGGTTCATGATCATCCTAGCCCTTATCCATTGGGATGGGTAAACAAGGATACAGAGAACCAGGTCACAAAACAGTGAGATCAAATTTGTTGTAAGTGCAAATTTTATTAATGAAGTGGAGTTAGATGTAGTACCCCTTAACATGGGTGGTGTAGTGTTTGGAAGCCCCTCCATGTATATGAGGGATGTGATCATCATCAGGAGAGCAAACCAGCGCCACCTGATCAAGGATGTGAAGTCGTTCATTATCAATGCACATAAAGGTAAATCAAAGATATCACTGGTACATCCCAACCAAGCCAAAAAGTTGATTAGTGAAAGTAAGAAATATGTTTTTCTTTTCTTACTAGAGAATTAGTCGAGTGATGAATCCATAAGAGTATAGGCATCCCTCGAGGCGTGTACCAGAGAGCAAAAACATCAGTTGGAGGAGTTACTACATGCGAAGAGGAGTGTTCCATGATCCTAAAGCGATACCACCTAAAAGGGAGGTAGAGCATGAGATACAAGTGTTGCCTGACTCCCCATTACCAAATATTGGGTTGTGTAGATAGTTTGTTCTAGAAGCAAATGACGTGAAGAAGTAGTTGGAGCAATTGTTGGAGCAAGGGGTGATTCAACCAAGCACCTCAACTTGTGGGTCACCTATCATCGTCATACCCAAGAAAGATGGCACTTAGCGAATGTGTATCCACTACAGAGCTTTGAACAAGATTACACTTAAGAATCGGTACCCTCTACCCAGGACTGATGATTTGTTAGACCAACTACAGTGTGCCAAGTACTTCATCAAGTTCGATCTCAAATCAAGATACCATTAGGTACGTGTCAAAGAAGAAGACACATGGAAGACTACCTTTAAGACAAGGCAAGGTTTGTATGAATGGTTGGTCATGCCTTTTGGTTTATGTAATGCACTAGGTACGTTTATGAGACTAATGAATGATGTTTTGTGCCCATATTTAAATTTATTTGTTAATGTATTTGGATGATATATTGGTCAAGTGTTAGAGACTCTGAAAAAGCATCAACTGTTGGCCAATCTCAAGAAATGTGAGATCGCTCAACAGTTCATACTACTGTCACTAAAGTTAGGAGCTTTGTTGGGGGAACACGGTACCTACGAAAGTTCATCGCTCCCTTTTCAACAGTAACTGCACCACTTCACGCCATAACAACAAGCAATAAGATTTTCCAATGTTGAAAATGTACCAAGGCAAGTGTTTTCCACCTTGTGATGTCTAGGGGTGGATAAAACATTAAATGTGGTCCCTAATCACTTTATTAAAGTGAGAAGCACTTTATATTTTTAAAGTCACTTTATTAAAGTGACAAGCACTTTATAATTTTAAAGTCACTTTATAAAGTTTGCTCATGGTCTAATTTTTAATTGACTTTATGAGAAACAACGTGGGTGAGAAATTAAAAGGCTCATTAATGTACTTAAGTGAAAAGTGCATTAAATTCATTTAATAAATTATTAATGAGCTTTTAATGTGAGCCTTAGATTTTATTGATCCAAGATCTAATCTTGACCATTGGATCTCAAGAAGAGGTTACCATGAACAAAAAGGAAAGAACCTAGGGATTGAGGCATCAGTGTTCACTTTCCAAATGAGAATTTTGGAGGAGAAGAGGAGCAAGAGAAGAGAGCTCGAACTCTAGAGAGAGATAAAAACCTAGCACAGAAATTGAGGAGCTTGAGATGGAAACGATTTCCAAGGAGATGGCATGAGTTTCTAGAATCAGTCTGGCACAAAAATCGAGGCATTAATAGCAACAATCATTTGCAAAAAAATCGAGGGTAGGTCGTATTGTACCAGATCGTACTGCTACACAGGAAACAAGGCAGAGATTGGCACATTTTTCAAGGAAGGGTACATCAGTTATTACTGGCAGCAAGCCGTATAGGGCACAAATTTTGAGGCAAAAGTTAGATGTTACAATGCACATTGTCACGCGGTACCAGTACCAGCGCACCTTCAGATGTACCCCAGGGAGAGAGGGTCATTTTTTTCTTGACCAAGAGGGATGTTATCGAGCATTTTCTGAGTGTAGATTATGGCCAGATCCTTTGGTCCCTCTACTGGGAATACTATGGCTTAGTGGCATTGCGAACTGCCTCATGAAAGGGCTTAAAGCCCTAAGGTTGGTGTCCGAGGCTTTTAAGGGTGGGTCGCTAGATCACATGCCCCCCACCTTATTCTATCATTTTGGTGGCTCTTTCGTCAACACTGATGCTCATGCCTCTCCTCCCCCACACCCTCATGGTCCTCCAGTTAAGCAGCACCCTCTCTCCTTGGTTGTCTTTGATGATGACGTCATCCTTCTTCCAAGGCCTACATTGCTTGATTAGGGGGGGGCATTGAGGGATTTTCACTACTGTTGGGGTTAGATGGGGCATGACGCTCCCCCCTCACCACTCCAACTTTCAGTTCGTATTGATTTGCTCATTTTTAGCTATTTTAGTCATTTTTGGGTAAACTCTAGAGAAAATGCCCCAAGTTACCCACAAATTTGATTATTTTATATTATTTTATGTTATAATTTTAAGTTGACATGTTTTAATTTTAAATTGACATTTTAAAGCATGTAGGCTTGGTTATTTTGTAAAAAGTAAATGTGAGATCATATAAATACAATTTGCTCACTTCATTTTTACACACAACTTAGGGGATAAAATTCATTATGCTACTATTTTACCCTAGAAGGGCCTAATGAAGTGATGTGCACCTCTTGGAGGGATGATTCTTCTTGCTCTTGGATGAAGTTGGATGCTTTCTTTATCTTGCTAATGCTTTGGGGATGCTAGAATGGTTGGAATAACTCATGCTCAAGTAAGTCTTTTACATTTTTAAGATTTGCTTGATTAATGGTAGGTCAATTTTGTATCTTGAATGATTGAATGGCATCCCTAGGGCTACATTCTCTTTAAATAAGGCTTTTGCCTACCAAAAATGCTCCCAAGATGAGGGTTTTACAAAGTTTGACCTTGGAGCTCCAACTTTGCCCTAGTTTAGACTCTTGAATCCAACCCTAGAGGTTGTTTCAAAAAGCCCTAACCTAGTAGCAAGGAGAATTACCTCCAAGAGGAAGGCTTGTCACCTTCCTCAAGGCTAGGCTTTAGGGTAACATCCATTAAAACCCTAAGTTTGTCCATTTTCTTTACACCAAACCCTAGTTTCAATTTTTGTAAATATTATTGCTAGGTTAAACTTGCATTTTCATGTGTAATTTTGCATTTTCATGGTAGAATTAGGGTTAGAATTAGGTCTGCAATTTTATAACAAAAACCCTAAAAATCGAAAAAAAATAAAAATAAAAATAAAAAAATAAAATAAAATAAAAATTCTTCATTTTTTGGCCTCCCTAAAATTTCGGCCCTACATTCTCATGGCCCTAAATTCTCGCGACCCCAAAATTTCAGACTTAAATTCTCGCGGCCCTAAAAGCTTGCCCCTAAATACTCACGGCCCTAAACTCTTGTGACCTCAAAATTTCGGCCCTAAATTCTCGTAACTCCAAAATTTCAGCCCTAAATTCTCGCGGCCATAAAATCTTGCCCCTAAATTCTCGCGACCCAAAAATTTCGGCACTAAATTCTCACGGCCCTAAAATCTCGGCTCTAAAACCTCGGCCATAAATTATCGCGGCCCCAAATTCTTGCGACCCCAAAATTTCGGCCCTAAATTTTCGCAAACCTAAAATTTTGCGGCCCTAAATTCTCGCTACCCCCAAAATTTTGGCCTTAAATTCTCGCGGCCCTAAAATTTCAGGCATGAAATCCTCGGCCTATCTTTTTAAACCCTAAACAGACCTGCAAAAATGCCAAAACTACTATACAAGAACCATCCTAACTCTCTCTATTACTTTGTGTCTGACTCCATTAGAGGCACTAATCTATGCTTTAAGGTATTTGGAAGGAATTTGGCATCTACTTGGCAGGTACATTAAAGGGCTCTCCCCTTGGGACAATATTGGATCCCGAAGAAGTTAGGAGATTGGACAAAGGTGACAGCAGTTCAAGTTTCTTATGTGATTGCCTTTCACTTGCAAGCCTAGCCTGCTAGTTTGAACGGTAATACATATTTCAAGGAATTTACAGCAGAGAAATCGAGAGCAATGTCACATGTGTGGGCAAAGCACGATTGTCGAGGTGTTGATTTTCTAAATTGCTAACAGGCCATACATCAGTTTGTCAATGAGTTGCTAGCACATTTTTCGAGGCAGAAAAAGGGAGATAAGTATTGTTGCTATAAATTTGTAATTTGTCTCTGAAATAAAATTTCTCTCTTCTATCAGATTTTCCCTTTGAGGTTTTTCCTGAGCCAATTTGGCTAAAATTCTTAGTCTTAATTTTTTATGGTTTGGCTACCATTTAATTTCTGAGTTGTTAAATGTTGAAAAATTTCCATGTGTTTCAAGAAAGATTGAGTTTTCATGCATGTAAATCTAATTTGCAGCTATGGGGTTTGGGCATTAAACTTCATGTGAAAACCAAAACTTGAAACCGGGTTGGGAATTCTAAAATTTTCATGGTATCAGAACAGAAATAACCTCAAAGAGAAATTTCAAACTTGAAAAGAAGGGAGAACAATTGATTAGTGAAGGAAACGGGTTCTTGGATTGATTGGGATTATGGCCACTGGCCTTAGAATAGAAGATAGGTTGGATGGGGCAGTTAATTTTAGCCCATGGAAGGCTAGAATAGTATTGATACTGGAAGAAAACGAACTATGGGATATAGTCAACAGTACTACAGCACATCCAATTACAGTTCCTATCGATGCTACAGATAAGGGTGTTTTTCTCAAGAAAGATGTAAAAGCGAAAAGGATCATACTTTATGTCGTGAAGGATCATGTGATCCCACACATTACAGGTAAAGACCATGCATTTTAGATGTGGACCGCCTTAACTAATCTTTACCA
The DNA here is from genome assembly GCA_027924585.1 of Larix kaempferi. NCBI lineage: Eukaryota > Viridiplantae > Streptophyta > Pinopsida > Pinales > Pinaceae > Larix > Larix kaempferi. The sequence goes on along the minus strand of BSBM01000055.1, from coordinate 41,182,232 downwards.
AAGTTCAAACAAAAACAGAAAGATGGTATTGAGAGAAAAGTTGAAAAGCATTCGCATGAACAAAGGAGAAAACATGGCTTCATACCTTACTAGGATCACAAAGGTTAGAGATGAACTCGGAGCAGTTGAGGAGGTTGTAGAGGCAATGAGTTGGCACGGACAGCATTGAATGGCGTGACAAAGCCATGGGGTATATTTGTAGAGTGCATAGTTGCTCGTGAGCATATGCCTTCCTGGGATCGTCTCTGGAACGACTTCGTTCAGGAGGAGACGCAGAGAGGGTATGTACAAGGTAGTTCATCTCATAGTAGGGAGGATGAAGAAAATGTAGCATTGGCAGCACAGGGAAAGAAAAAGAAGTTCAAGAAGGGCCCTAAAGGTGGGACCAAGCAGCAGAGTGGCGAGCAAAAAAAAGACATGAGCAAAGTCAAATGCTTTGCATGCCAGAAGTTTGGACACTATGCTAGACAGTGTCCGAACAAGAAGAAGAAGAAGAAACAGCAGACAATAGCAACAACTGACATTGATGAGTTTGTTGCATGATTTGAGAGAGAGTTCTCTCTCTATGTTGGTTGTACAGAGAGAGCATCTATCACCAGCAGTGATGTGGAAGATCAGACAGAGTATTCCTTATTGGTTGGTCATTTGTTGAGTGCTTCCACCACTCTTTCCACTTGGTACGTTGGCAGTGGGGCTTCGAGCCATATGACAGGTGTACGAGACATGTTCTCTAAGATGACTGAGACTGGCTTGAGCCTGGAGGTGGTGTTGGGTGATGATACTGTTGTGAGAGCAGTTGGGCATGGGACTGTCAGCTTTCAGAGGGAGTCAATGGAGCCCATGACATTGAGGGATGTTTTGTACATCCTCGTGCTAAAGAAGAACCTTGTTTCAGTTTCCACTATTGAGGACAGGGGCTTTGGAGTGTATGTCCTAAATGGGAAAGTGTATGTCTTTCTCAGAGCAGCAGGAACATCTTCTTCATATGCCATTGGAGTTGGATGCAAGAAACTGTACAAGCTTCTCTTCCAGCCTCATCATGCATTGGCCCACACTAGCAGTAGCAGTGAGTTGTGTGAGTTGTAGCACAGGAGCATGGCCCATCTTCATCATTCAGCTTTGAGGTTGTTGAGGGAGATAGCTACAGGTTTACCACAGTTCAGCACAAGGGAGAGTGGTGTGTGTAGAGGGTGTGCTTTGGTAAAGTACACCAAGATTGCTTTTCTGAGCAATGATAGCAGATCAGGAGGAGTACTTGATTTGATACATTCTGATTTATGTGGACCCATGTCTTCTGCTTCATTGACAGGTTTTGAGTACTATATTACTTTCATTGATGATTACTCCAGGAAGACCTGAATCTACTTCCTGAAAAACAAGAACTCTGAGGAAGTCTTAAAGAGGTTCCAAGAGTTCAAAGCTCTTGTGGAGAACCAATTCCAAGAGTTCAAAGCTCTTGTAGAGAACCAAACAGGGAGGAGGATTCGTGTACTCAGATCAGACAATGGAGGTGAGTATACCTCCAAGGAGTTTGATGAGTTTTGCAGATAGGAGGGGATCAGGAGGCAATTGATTGTTCCATATACTCCACAGCAGAATAGAGTTGTTAAAAGAAAGAACAGAGCTATAGTAGGAGCAGCTAGAGCCATGATGCATGATCAAAGTCTTCCTTTCTTTCTATGGGCTGAGACCTGTAGTACTGTTGTTTATGTATAGAACAGGAATCCACACCGTGCCTTGGGGTGTAAAACTCCTAAGGAGATGTTCACCGAGTAGAAGCCTGAGATAGGCGACTTTTGCATATTTGGATGCCTTACATATTCTCATGTCCCTTTCTGAGAAGAGGACAAAGCTAGAGCCCACTACAAAGAAAGGCATCTTTGTTGGCTATGATGAGACTTTGAAGGCCTTCCGCGTATACCTTCCTGCACAGAGGAAAGTTGTGGTGAGAAGGGAGGTGAGATTTGAGGAGGAACGAGCCTTCAGGAAGTCTTGTCAGTCAGAGATGGAGGAGCAGTAGGTTACTACTCCACAAGTGACAGCATCTCAGAGTTCAGCTACTCAGGGTGTAGGGTCACAGATTTCAGGAGTGACTGGTCCACGAGTTTCAGGATCTTCAGGTTCAGGGACTCAGTCTACAAAGACTTCTGGAACAGGGAGAGGTTCTTGGATCACAGGTTCACAACTTTCAGCTTCACGTGATTCGAGTTCACATGGTTTTGGTTCACCAGGCAAAGGATCTCAAACCATAGGTACTTCTTCAGGTAGACAGATGCCAGATGAGGATGTTCAGGAGGAGGGCCTTGGGAAGAGCCTGCAACAATTAATTGATGAAATACACGATATATCAGATCACAAAATATTTTTATTGATCGCAAGCCACTTCGAGGGGGCAACCTCCTTTGAGCAAGCTCAATAAAAAATAACTTCACGGTGCCTTCATTGGCCTCAACACAAACTTATATACTAATTCTAGGCGCCAATACTATGGGTCAAAACCATGGGCCAGTACAAACTATGGATCAACAAATACTATGAGACGACTTACAAAGCATATGCGTCCAACAACAATAATAAAAACTATGGATCAACAAATACTACGGGACGACTTACAAAGCATATGCGTCCAACAACAATATACTAACAAAGTAAAGAGAAGGGTTGACATGGGTTCCTAACATCCCCTCCCCCTTAGAAAAAGCTTTGTCCTCAAAGCTTTAGATGTGGAAATTGTTGCTGAATCTGAAGGAGTGGTTCCCATGTAGCATCCTCTGGTTGCATTCCGTGCCATTGAATTAAGACCTCTGTGATAGAGGGAGAGCGAAGCTGACGAGTGCGCTTATTAAGGACGGCCTCCGGCTCCAAAAGGATGGATCCTTCATTATCCAGTTCTGGTAAAATAGTTTGTCCTCTGATGCTGGTGCCAAGAACTTTCCTCAGACAAGAGACATGAAATACTAAATGAATGCGGGAAGAATGAGGAAGTTCCAATTTATAAGCAACGGACCCAATCTTCTGAAGAATCCTATATGGCCCATAGAACTTGGGAGCGAGCTTATGACGCCCTTTGAGTTTCAGAGAGGATTGATTGTAAGGCTAGAGACGAAAAAAAAACATATCACCTGCTTGAAAAGTGAGCTCAGAACGGTGTTGATCGGCTTGTTGCTTCATGCGATTTCTTGCCATGTGAAGATTTTCCCACAAAATGCAAAGAATCTGTTGGTTGTGTAGTCTGATCTTCCAATCTCATAGATGATGTTGTTTCAGCCGTGTTGTACCCCAGGTTTGGTTATGATCCCAGCACGCGCCCCAGGGGGTCCAGTTTATGGGCCCATGGTTTTGGGTAACCCGTGGTATTTTCCCATAGTATTTCCCCTTTATTAGAAAGACATTGTAATACGGCTAGGGTTGATGTAATAGGTATTATGCATTGTAAAGATCTCTGAGATCGTGAAGAGAGACTGTGAGACAGTGAAGAGGAAGTGCAGCGGATGTGCTACAGGTTGTATCCCTTCATTTGCTAGATGGTATAATAATAAGGACTGGCAATTTCAATGTGGACGCAGCCCATCTTGGGTGAACCACGATATATTGGTGTCTCTCTTGTAATGTGTCTGTGTGATTATATTTGCATTTCTGTTTATTGTTTATTGCTCTACGATCTTGTTTTTCTAACAGAATCTGATCACGGTTTCGAAGGACCATGTCAACTGCCTGAACTAGTGAACTGTCGGGGGTGTATGGAAGAAGAACTGGCGAGGCCTGACCATAAACTGCTTCATATGGAGTCATTTTAGAGGCAGTGTGGTAAGAGGTATTGTACCACCATTCAGCGAGAGGGAGCCACTTTGCCCAATGATGTTGTTGTTCAGAGGTGAAGCAACGAAGATAAGTTTCCAATCATTTATTGATAATTTCAGTCTGACTATCTATTTGTGGGTGATACCCTGAACTCATCTTCAGTTTGGTGCCAGCGTGGCGAAATAGTTCTGTCCAAAAATGACTGATGAAAGTCGCATCACGATCCGAGACAATGGAAGAAGGGATTCCATGAAGACGAAAGATCTGGTCCAAGAAAATTTGAGCAACTGAGGAGGCTGTATAGGGATGGTTGAGAGCACAAAAATGACTATATTTGGAGAGGTGATCAACCACAACCAAAATCACTATCTTCCCTCTAGATTTAGGGAGCCCTTCAATGAAATCCATAGAAATATCTGTCCAAATCCGTGTAGGTATGGGCAAGGGTTCGAGCAATCCCGGAAGGAGTGTCGTTTCACCCTTGTTGCGCTGGCAGGTATCATATTTAGCCACCATCTGTTGAATTGTCCTTTTCATTCCCTGCCAAAAGAAGTTACGTCGTGCCCGCCCATACGTTTTGAGGAACCCAGAGTGCCCTGCCAATGGAGAAGCATGGAGTTCATAGAAGACAGCCTGTTGAAGATCTATGCTCTAGGGAAGCACCAGACGACCCTTGTATCTCAGGGAAGCACCATCCCAAGAGTAATGTGGTACAGCAGAAAGGTTGTTGGCCAAGCGTTGGATGATTTGAGATAATGAAGAGTCATTGACATAGCCCTGTTGAACAGATTGCAACCAATTTGGAACAGGCATAGAAATAGCTGAAAAAGAACCTTGATCATCAAATGTGCGATAAAGAGCATCCACCACAATATTGTCTTTACCCTTCTTGTAAGTGATCTCATAGTCATAACCCATGAGTTTGCTAACCCATTTCTGTTGTGCTGGGGAGGATACACGCTGTCCCAGGAAATATTTCAGACTTTGGTGATCAGTCTTGATACATACACGATTCCCTAATAGGTATGATCGCCACTTTTGTACTGCATGCAAAATAGACATCATTTCCTTCTCATATGTAGAGGCAGCTAAATTCTTACCTGAAAGGGCTTTGCTGGTGAACGCAATGGGGTGTTCATCTTGAAGGAGAACAACACCAAGTCCATTGCCGCAAGCATCACTCTCAATAGTGAAGGGCTTGGAAAAATCGGACATAGCTAGAACAGGTGTAGTACACATAGCTTGTTTCAGTTTGTCAAATGCACACTCAGTAGCATGTGTCCATGTAAAAACATCATTTTTCAATAGAGCAGTTAATGGAGCTGCAATCTTCCCATAATCCTTGACAAACTTGTGGTAGTAGCCAGTCAACCCCAAAAAACCACGAAGGCCCTTGAGTGTCTAAGGATGCGGCCAATTGTTCATGGCAACGATTTTGGCAGGATCCACGCAAACCCCTTGTGCTGAGATAATGTGCCCGAGATACTCGACTTCCTTCTGGCCAAAAACACATTTAGATTGTTTGGCGTGGAGATGATGGTCAGAGAAAAGTTGCATTACAAGATTCAGATGCTGGAGATGTTCAACCCATATTTTACTATAGATGAGGATATCATCAAAGAATACCATAATGAATTTCCGCAAGTAGGGACGGAATATTTTATTCATCAAGGCCTGGAATGTGGAAGGAGCATTAGTGAGGCCAAAGGGCATGATCAAAAACTCATAGTGGCCATCATGAGTGCGGAAAGTTGTTTTAGGGATATCATCCTCATAAACCCGAATTTGATGATACCAACAACGAAGATCCAACTTGGAGAAAAATTGAGCACCGTGAAGCTCATCAACAATAGGAATTGGAAACTTATCCTTGATGGTGAGGTGATTAAGTGCTCGGAAGTCAATGCAGAAGCGCCATGACCCATCTTTTTTGCGGACAAGAAGAACTGGTGAAGAAAAGGAAGTAGTGCTTGGGCGAATAATACCTTGCTTCAATAAGTCCCAAACAAACATTTCAATCTTTGTTTTTTGGTAAAATGGGTAGCGATAGGGCCTGATGTTGGGAGGAACGCTTCCAGGAAGGAGCTGAATACGATGGTCCTCTGGCCTTGAAGGTGGAAATCCCACTAGTTCAGCAAAGACACCTGTATATTGATCCAGAATTTGTTGTAGATATAGTGGAGACCACTGATGGTTGCATCTTAATGGAATGGATCTGAGCGATGACACCATGTGAATTCTTCTTAAGGACTTTTTCCATGCAATGTGAGGGAATGGGATTACAGGGGTGTCAGGGAAGTTTTAGGAATGGATCTGCAACGCCGCGGAAGGGATCGGAAACAGATAGATCTGCAACGACGCGAAAGTGATCGGAAACAGATGGATCTACAACGGCGCGGAAGTGATCGGCAACAGATGGATCTGCAACGGCACGGAAGTGATGGGCAATAGTTCTGGACAGAGGAAATTTGCGATTTTTCAGCTGAAAATAGATATGGACCCCAGGTATGCTCGGCTTCCTAACGGTTCAGGGGATTCACTCGGCCACCAATGTTGTCTGACGGCTTGCGTATTGGGGCAGTACCCATCACTCCACGGCTCAGGTAAAACTGATAATCGCTTTGCCTCACGGGTGGGAACTAGTCAATTAGGTAGGGATCGTTGCCCTTTTCGCTGGCAGGTCCTCTCAATGGGCCAGCTACTACAGGGTTCCTGTGGTACTCCTCACCAATGTTACAAAAACCGAACCGGTGGTCGAACCGACCGATCCTGTGAACCGGAACCGGACCGGAACCGGACCAAAACCGGAAAAAAAAACCGGATCATAAAACCGGTCCACCAAAAATACATAAAATATTGAAATTTTGAAAAATTATATATATATTCCTGTGCATCCATGTACATTCAAACTATTATACACAAAATATGAAAAGTATCTCATTTATATAGCAAATAAGAGTGCACAGAACCAAAATAGCTCTTACAGCTCTTACTGTCCATTGTGATGCATTGCCCTCTGTTCTGATATTTGTAAAACAAGGCCACCCTGCTTTCTTGGAAGGTGCATATAAAAAATGCACTGATCAACAAAGACTAGCCCACTCTTCCCTAACTTTCCAGACATGAAAGTCTCCTCTAATTACCTGGAGCTTGAAGCAGCTTGGGAAAATCAAGATGAATAGAGAACACGCTGTACTGCAAGTATTTTGTCCATTATAGTGATTTCCCTTTTGGTACAATAATATCCTAGGTGAACCATTATTAAATTTTCCACTAAAAGGAGTTAAAACCCAATACCACATATATATTTCTCAGATACTTCAATGCCAAAAGGGATTCCAAATATCTTATTATCTACCACGGCACTATAAACTTATAAAGATTCATCTTTTATCACAGGGCTATGCCATAAATTGTTGAGAGATGTCCTTTTGAAATGATTCAGTGTAGATTGGTGTTACAGAACTTGTGGGCTTCTACCCGACTTCCATGTCAAAGTCTAAGTCTAAAAAAAAAATTTTAAAAATCATTTTCTGGCAAAAACCGGTTTTCTCCTGAACCGGCCAGTTTTGACCGGTTCGGTGACTGAACCGGCCGGTTCAGGACAAAACCGGCCAAAAACGGTTTGAAGGGCCGGTCCGAACCGGAAAGGTGCCAGAACCGGTCTAACCGACCGGTTTTGCCTAAACCGGTTCGGTTTTTGTAACATTGCTCCTCACAGTGAGTTTTAGGGCTTATGCCCAAGTACTTCCCACAGTTAAACGGATAGGAATTATTCCCAGATCCGAACCTGCAACAGATGCGAAAAAAAAAAATTGGCAGAAATTTCACCCAACAAGCCCAAGAAAGTGCTCTGATACCAGATGTGAAGAACCTGCAACAATTAATTGATGAAATACACGATATATCAGATCACAGAATATTTTTATTGATCGCGGGCCACTTCGAGAGGGCAACCTCCTTTGAGCAAGCTCAATAAAAATAACTTCACGATGCCTTCATTGGCCTCAACACAAACTTATATACTAAGTCTAGGCGCCAATACTATGGGTCAAAACCATGGGCCAGTACAAACTATGGATCAACAAATACTACGGGACGACTTACAATGCATATGCGTCCAACAACAATATACTAACAAAGTAAGAGAAGGGTTGACATGGGTTCCTAACAAGCCTTCCACAGGAAGCTACTTCCAGGAAGAGAAAGCCAAGTTGGCTTAAAGAGCTTGTGAAGGAAGCTGAGGAGTATGTGGGGCCACCCAAGAGGGAGGTCAGAGAGAGTAGAGCACCAAAGAGGTTTTCCAGTTACATGGCGATGGTGACCAGCTTGCGTGGGTCAGAGCCTTCCACTTTTGAGGAGGCAGCTACACATCAGGTTTCGAGAGATGCCATGATGGAAGAATACAATTCCATCATGAAGAACGATGTGTGGGAGATAGTTCTGAGACCAGAGGGGAAGTCAATTGTGACTTCCAAATGGCTCTACAAGATCAAACATGCTATGGCAGTATTGAGAAGTACAAGGCTCGTTTTGCGACACGAGGGTTCTCACAGGTTGAGGGAGTAGACTATGACGAGAGCTTTGCGTTGGTTGCTCGATATTCCTCAATCAGAGCAATGATCTCCATAGTAGCAAAGATGGGTTGGACGATCCACCAGATGGATGTGAAGACCGCATTTCTCAATGGTCTTTTACAGGAGGAGGTGTACTTAGAGCAGCCACAGGGATTTGAGGTTCATGGGAGAGATTCTCATGTGTGCACGCTGAAAAAGGCCTTGTATGGACTGAAGCAAGCTCCTCGAGCTTGGTATTCAAGGATTGATTCTTACTTGTTGTCGATTGGCTTTCAAAAGAGTGAGGTTGTTCCAACCTTTACTTCATTGTGGTTGGAGGTGATCCGCTAATTCTTCTGCTATATGTTGATGACTTGTTTATGATAGGAGAGGAGCATCTTATTGCAGCTTGCAAGAAGGATCTTGCTTCAGAGTTTGAGATGACCAATCTTGGGCTGATGCACTATTATTTGGAGATGGCTATTTGGCAAGAGGATGGACATGTTTTCCTGGGGAAAGGAAAATATGCAACTAATGTTCTAAGGAGATTTCGGATGGAGAGCTGCAGACCGATGTCCACACCTATGATAACCAACTGGAAGAAGTTTCATGCTTCTGAGGGAGAGTTGGTGGATCCTACCTTATATCATCAACTCATAGGATTGTTGATGTATCTGGTCAACACTAGACCAGATTTGTATTTTGCATTGAACACACTCAGTCAGTTCATGATGGACCCTAGGAGAGTGCATTGGATAGCCGCAAAACATGTGTTGAGGTACCTTGTTGGGATAGTGGACTATGGTCTGGACTACAGGAGGTCAAATGGAGTGAATTTGATTGGCTTCACAGATTCAAATTGGGCAGGCAGTGTGACGGACCGGAAGAGCACTTCCGGTTGTTGCTTCAGATTGGGCTCGGCAGCAAGTGTCATGGTTTAGTCAGAAGCAAAAGTTAGTTGCACTAAGTTCTGCAGAGGCTGAGTATATGGCAGCCAATCAGGCTAGTTGCGAGGCACTGTGGCTTCGCAAGTTGTTTGTGGACTTATTTGATCATGAGCTAAGACCTACAGTTATTTCCTGTGACAATCAAAGTCGCATCAAGCTCTCTGAGAATTCAGTATTCCATGACAAGTCTAAGCATATAGAGATCGATATCACTTCATCAGAGACTATGTTCAGAGGGGAGATGTTGAGTTACAGTACATTTCCACTGAGGAGCAGGTGGCAGACATCCTAACAAAATCTTTGAGGAGAGGAAAGCACATTCACTTCAAAGACAAGTTGGGGGTTGTAAAAAACACCTTCCTTGGTAAGAGGGAGTGTTGAAAATGTACCAAGGCAAGTGTTTTCCACCTTGTGATGTCTAGGGGTGGATAAAACATTAAATGTGGTCCCTAGTCACTTTATTAAATTGAGAAGCACTTTATAATTTTAAAGTCACTTTATAAAGTTTGCTCATGGTCTAATTTTTAATTGACTTTATGAGAGATAAAGTGGGTGAGAAATTAAAAGGCTCATTAATGTACTTAAGTGAAAAGTGCATTAAATTCATTTAATAAATTATTAATGAGCTTTTAATGTGAGCCTTAGATCTTATTGATCCAAGATCTAATCTTGGCCATTGGATCTCAAGAAGTTACCATGAACAAAAATGGAAGAACCTAGGGATTGAGGCATCGTTGTTCAATTTCCAAATGAGAATTTTGGAGGAGAAGAGGAGCAAGAGAAGAGAGGTCGAATTCTAGAGAGAGAGAGAAAACCCTAGCACAGAAATTGAGGAGCCTGAGATGGGCACGATTTCCAAGGAGATGGCACGAGTTTTTAGAATCAGTCTGGCACAAAAATCAAGGCATTAACAGCAGCAATCATTTGCACAGAAATCGAGGGTAGGCTGTACTACTGCACATGAAACAAGACAGATATTGACACATTTTTCAAGGAAGGGTACAGCATTTATTGTTGTCAACAGGCCGTACAGGGCATAAATTTCAAGGCAGAAGTTAGTTGTTACAGTGCACAGATTTCGAGGAATTTACAGCACATAAATCGAGAGCAGCCTCACACCTATAGGCCGTACAGCATGATTTTCGAGGTGCTGATTTTCCAAACTGTTAGCAGGCCATACAGCAGTTTATTAGTGAGTTGTTGGCACATTATTCGAGACAGAAAAAAGGGAGATAGGTACTGCTGTTATAAATTTGTAATTTGTCTCTGAAATAAAATTTCTCTCTCCTATCAGGTTTTCTCTTCAGGGTTTTTCCTGAGAAAATTTGGCTAAACTTTTGAGTCTTAAATTTTTTATGGTTTGGCTGCCATTTAATTTTTGAGTTGTTAAAAGTTGAAAATTTTCCATGTGTTTCAAGAAAGATTGAATTTTCATGCATGTAAATCTAATTTGCAGCTATAGGGTTTGGGCATTAAACTTCATGTGAAAACCAAAACTTGAAACCAGGTTGGGAATTCTAAAATTTTCATCCAATGGGGAAAGAATCAGCAGAAAAATTTCGACGAGCTAAAACACAAAATTAGTCAAGCACCAATTCTCAATATGCCTAACTTGCAAAAGCTTTTCAAAGTGGAGACAGATATAAGTGGGTATGCTATGAGAGCAGTTTTAATTCAAGGGGGTAAGTCGATATGCTATAATTCTGAAATGTTTCATGGGGAAGTCTTGAACTACCCTACCTATGATAAGGAACTCCATGCCTTGGTTCAAGCTGTTAAGAAGTGGAAGCACTATCTGATGGGAAAAGAAACAATTATCCACACAGATCACCAACCACTACAATATTTGCAGGCTCAGAGTACGCTACAACAAACCAAACATTACAAGTGCACAGGGTATTTGCAATAGTTTCATCTAGTCATCAAATATAACTGTATAAGAAGGGCAGCATTAATAAGTTGGCAAACATGCTTTCAAGACCACCCACATCCAAGATTACATCTTTGGGGAATCTTATGCAAATGGGACCTTTTATCCATTATGCATACAAAGAGGGATACATAGAAGGTGAGGACTTCAAGGAGGTGTTTCAATAGCTACGGAGCCAATTTCATGTAAACAGAGAGGACAATAAGGTTGATTATCATCTCCATAGTGGGTTACTCTACAAGTTAGACAAGCTCTACATTCCTAAAGGTAAAATATCGTAGCTTATCAAAGAGGCGCACACTGCACAGCTCCAAAGTTGCAGGGCATTTTGGTGTTGGGAAGAGAGTTGCTAACTTAAAAAGGTATGTGTATTGGCCCAGGATGCAAGCAGATGCAACGCGGTATATTAGAGTATGCATGCTTTGTTGTAACAGCAAGCCCAGTAATAGAAAGCATGGTCTATACTATCCCTTACATGTACCCACTCGACCTTAGGAAACATTTCCATGGAGTTTGTGGGTGGCTTACCAACCACTAGGAAGGGACATGACTATGTATTTGTGGTGGTTAACAGATTCAACAAGATGTGCATTCTTATGCCTTGTAAGAAGATCATCAAAAGACAAGAAGCAGCACACATGATCTTTGAGCAGGTCTAGGTGCACTTTGGGATACCAAGGAGCATCATCTCAAATAGGGCTACCAGATTTCTCAATGCATTTTGGACTACACTTTGGGAGAAGATGGACACTAAGTTGAAGAGATCTACAACATTCCATCCACGAACAGATGGGCAAACAGAAGGTCAAAAAGACTTTGGTGCAACTTTTGAGTGGTTACAATCAAAAGCATCCAAAGACTTGGGATGAAAATCTGATATATATCTAACATTCTTATAATAGAGGAAAACAACACATGGTTTTGTAAACAACCTATGGTATTTACCTCCTGTTTTGATGAAGACCCATGGTATTTGGCATTTGTTTAAAAATTTTGACAAGTAAACCAAGGAAGGCACCTTATAGGCCTAACGACTTGGCATTTTCTAGCATATTTTATTGTAAAGGAGTTGGATCTTGACCATACATCAAGTAACCAACCTCCTAGGGATCACCACAATGTAAATACTCATGTAACAACCTTGTAACAAACCCTATATCTCATCTTGAAGGAAAATCGACCCTCCTAGGCTATATAAAGGAGGTTGATTTCTCCTCCAAGGATCAAAATTTTGGGCTAAGAAATAATATACTCTATCTTGCTCTTTATTCTTGTGTTCTTGGGGCTATTTTGTTGGTGCATTGTACTAGAGATTATGCTATTGGCATGATGGTGGAGAACCCATAAGGGTTTGAGGTAACTAGGGTTTATTTTTCTTGCATCTAGTAGCTTGTGGAATAATTGTTGCAACATTGTTCTATAGGAATATGAATTAATGTATTTATCTTGATTGTTGCAACCTCATTGTATTCATGTTGGTTTATATTCACTAGATGCTTATCTAATGTTGTGATTAAAGCTTGTTTTTGGATAGATTGGTTCATCCTCTTGATAATTGCAGGTTTTGTTACAAGATTGAAGGTACTTTGGTTTACTCAAGCTATCAAGGAGAGAGACTGCTCGTCCTCTACTCTTCCTTGGTTTCTCACACTTTCAGTTTGAGATCATTAAGACTCCATTTAGCCCAATAGATGTTCTCTCAAGGCACTAGACCTAGGATTTTATGATAGTTTCATTATTGTTCTTTCTCATATTCTTCCATTGATTAAAATTTCTCACTCATTCTTGTGTTTTGTAGGTGTTTGGATCTAATCAAAAGAGGATCCTTAAGCAACTTGAATCCCCTCCTTGTTATTTTGAACTATTGATATTAAAACCTAAGGAGCTTGAACATCAAAGACCATAATCAATAGGTCTCTTGTTGTTTATTAAATCCAACTACTATTTCATAGGTTGCTTGCTTATACTTGAATAAACATCGATTCCTATTAACTTGTATTGCTGGTTTTTCTGACTGTGCTAATCATTACTTTAGATCTAAATTATATAATCATTCTAGTGTTGACTGTCACTCAAAAGGAAGGTTAATCTTGTGTATTAGATCTATCCTTCTAGGGTTAGTTCTTTGCATGTTTACTATCGTTAGTAAAGCACCTAAAACTCAGCACTAAAACTCTCTAATCCTCCTCATAATTGCATGATTAGCATAATATTTGTCCATCTAAAGATGCTCTTGCAAGGCCTGCTCATTCCAGCAATATTACTAAGAGATTTGATCCACATACCATAGGTTCTCTGTGCATTATTACTACCGCAGAGCTAATTCACAATGTGTTATTTGATCTGCTTACAGCTAGTTATAACCAGCAATTTTATCAATTAGTAACTTGCATCTTTGGGAGTACTGGTGGACGATTTTGGGGATAAAACATTGTTGATCTATTCTCCTAATACTCTAGTGGTCATTGTTATTATACTTCAGATCTATTATACATATCTCTGATATAAGAATACTATTGATACTCAACCAAATTTTGATGATACGTTGTGATGCATGGATGACAGCCTACCAATTGTACCACATAATACATCAGTAATCCATTGTGATACAATCAGCTCATTAACTTCTTATCTCTCTTAGATAGTAAATTGGCAATGTTAAGGATCAAGATTCGAAGCTGATCACCTGCAAACCTCAAATGGAGAAAAAGGGTGGAGTCGGATCCAAGCTAGGACCTTTCAAGGATCACATCTAGGAGATCAATTTTATCCCGAAGAAACATGGCCCCAAACTCCATGGGATCCAAGGATGGCAGGTAGGGGGAGCCCCCTCACCTTATGGTTTAGCTCCCAAGCCCACTAGTGCATTCCTCAATGAGATTGGCTTGCACTACTTCCTCAACTGCAACAAAAGGGAGGGGGTGGGGGATCATCCCTGTCTCTTCCTCGAACAACCTATGCCCATAAATTAATATTGGTTTCAATTTCTTGTTTAAGGGTGGCATGTTGAGTTAGTATCTTCTTGTGCTTGTTTTTAAGGATGAGAATTTCAACATGGAAGGTATCATTTGAAGGGAGAAGGGATTTACTGCACTTTTTCTTTCATTGAACAATTTCTTGAGGGATAAATTCTCCAATTCGACCTCGGAGACTCTATTTGAGATAATGAGCATTTCCTGCTTTAACTATTCCACTAATTTAGAAAAACTATGAATATGGGCAACTAATAAGATAAGATAGGATAGTTTATTAATGTCTGGCAAATGAACACAAGATAGGTCAATGGGATTGCTAAGAACACTAGATCTATAGAGAGAATTACCATCTTGGCGTAATTCGGGTTATATTGTTCCATAATGTACCCACTTCTCAAGTTTGTAATCTACTCTATTTCCAATTTCATATATGTGCCCTTGTCTAAATGTTGCCTCCATGAATTTACTAGAATCGAGTTTAAGGAAAGACCTATAGCCTATGGGTATGCAAATGTTGGCATAAAGGGCGGTAATACAGTTAGAGGGAGAGTTTGAGGATATGAAGTGGATGGGAGAGCAGGGGGGTGGTGTTGAGCAAAAGTAGTTATGGAGATAGAAAGAAGAGTGTTGCTTCTAGAGTCACTTCCAAAATATGTTGTACAAGATGCACCTTTTAAACATGATCATCAAACCCACCTTCCTTTATGGTTCAAATTTGAGGACTCAACTTGCTTCAGGACAACTGGGATCAAACTAAGAGAGTGTGGTCCCTTTTAAACTAAATCGCATCATTCAACGCAAGTGGATGCTCCACCAGTGCATCGTCCACACAAAGATTGGGGCACATCCTTATCCCTAGAGGCCATTTTTAGATTGGTCTCCTTTCTTCACAAAGTTTGGACCCTTGCTAACTGGGCCTTTGGGAGGGGCTTGATACCCCTATCTTTCTCTCCACTCCTCAAAGTCCCTTACATCTACTAGACCCTATGATCGTGGTCAATTATGGTTCTTAAAGCCTTCTGGTCGCTTCAGTCAATGGCCATCCCTACTAACCACCTACCCCCATCTAGGTATTCTTTAAACACATCAGGCCACCTCTTCCCATTTAAGCAGGACTAAAAAAGATTGCCCATGAGGATAGCTATTGACAATGCATCAAGTTACCTAGAGACTTGTGTTAAAAGGGCTTCAACCCTAAGATGAACTTCTATTAGAAGCACTTGGCCCAATTGCATGATGGCCTCATTATTTAACCCACGTACACACAAGGGCACTAAATGCATTCCCTTAGGATACCCCTTGGCTAGTTCAAAATGGGTTTTAAAAAACTCCAGCTGAAATATATCATCATCTTCCTCGCTCTAACAAGCTCCACCAACTTTTCCACCTCTGGGAGATAGAGTCAAAGGATCACCTCATCTTAAGATGCCCCATTTCTTATGAGATCTAGGGGAGGTTCTTCCCTCCTTCAGCCTTAAGGTAGAAGTGGGAGGATTCTTCACACCGAAGCACACCTTTGTCTCCTGCCCAAGGTTGTGCAGCAAGGCCCCCTTAGTCCCAATTATTCTCATGTCAACTTATCACAAGGTGTACCTTTACAATGATTGAGGAATCGAACAAGACCTCCCTCCCTCCTCTTTCAACCTCGACTTCCAATCCCAATTGCACTTAACATGCTCTTTCGTTCGATGTTATGCATAAGATCTATCTTTGCTTATAATTGTTGGATTAGATTTTACAGATGTTATATATGTGCTTATGGTTGTTGGATTAGATTTCAAATATGCAATGTCTTTGTTTATCATTGCTAGATTAAATTTAGGAGATGCTACGACACTCCCACTTTGTATTACACTAGTATTACTCCTTAGTCCCGTGGACCTATTTTTGTGGTCATTTGTTGGACATAAATAGAATTATCTTATATCTCACGCTTCCGGTGACTCAACTGTGGAACAAAAAATCATTACAAGTGGAATCGAACCCCTCTCTCCCTTAACAGTTGAGGTTTAACAACACTCGATAGCCAACTCGATACCATGGTGGTCAAAGTATATGTCAGCTTGCAAGGGGCACAATTTTCTCATGTGAACTTTATTTTAAGACTTCGTCAGCTTGTTAGAAAGCCCTCTAAGAGCTCTTCAACATTCTAGGAAATTGAGACAAATTCTCAATAGATTGCCCCAACAAATGTTGTTTAAGTGCTCAACTAAGCCATTTTCAATTTTGACCCAACCCAATGGGATTCAAGAGCAACACCTACAAAACCACAACAAATTTTGGACCCCACAAAGCACCAAAAGGGATGACAAAATATATAGTGAACCATTTTAGATCATGTTACCAACTGAGTTGCACACAGTTGGACTTCCAGAGAGCCACCAAAGTTTGCACAAATACTAATGCATTTCAGTGTTCAGAAGTTCAAATCGGGCCTTTTTAGGGCCCTCTTTTTAATTGTCTATCGCATGTCCATGCCCCACGGGGTTTGTAATAAAGTGTGCTAGCATGGTGGTCTTGTAAGTAACTTGGCTTCCTAAGACTTGGCAACCAATGAGGGTATTCCAAGGAGTTTTTTCCCTTGTCAATTATGCTTTGCCTTTAGCCGAGTATAATTAACGGGTTTTTCTCCTACACCTCCAAAGCTGGAATGCTCAAGTTGGTGGTTAGGCCTTGGGGGGTTATTAAAGTTCTTGTGTCAACATATATAAACATGCTAGACACTTAAATAAAGTCATATGGTCATGTACTAGGTCCTTGGGTGTTTTTTTTAAGTTTTGAAAAAAGTAATTTTTTTCCATAAATTAGACCATTTTTTAATGGTTTAATTGAAAAAATTCAAAATGTAATAATTAAGTGGTTTGTGAGTGAAATTTGACAATGGGATGCTCGTTTTCTAAGACAGAGCACCCATTTAACCCATAAACCCACTTTCCCTAAGTTTCGAGCAATTATTTATCTCAAAAAATGATATTTGCTCGAAAAACCCAAAAAAGACAAAATAAATGTCAAATAAAGACATAATAAAGGACAAAAGAAAAATTCCTACAACAGTGGAAAGAGTCCGGAGTTGATTGGGAGTTTAACTAAAGTGATGGTACAGTCAACTAAAGCTTATCTAAGCTCCGAAATGGGTGATTGCAATCAAATTTTTGGAGATCTAGTTTAACTCCCTCTTGAAGAATGCGCCCTCCTTGAGCTTGGGCGACTTTCCTACATGGAAACTCTCGATTGGATGTGATAACTTTGACATTTGGGTTGCCTACCATATCTAGAGGTGGAGCAATCTCTTCCAATTGGCACTCAATCAAGGATCAATCAAGATCCAATCAAGCTCAGT
The DNA here is from genome assembly GCA_027924585.1 of Larix kaempferi. NCBI lineage: Eukaryota > Viridiplantae > Streptophyta > Pinopsida > Pinales > Pinaceae > Larix > Larix kaempferi. The sequence goes on along the minus strand of BSBM01000055.1, from coordinate 41,164,683 downwards.
TAAACTCCCTCATCAAGGATGCGCCCTCCTTGGGATTAGCGCCCCTCTATGCATGAGTTTTCCTATATATTGAGAGTTATTCTCTCTTGTGAGGCATCAAAAGGTGGAACCTCTGCTTGCACTCTTTTGTAATATTTCTTTGTGAGTAATAATAAGAAGGCTTTGGAGGCTATCTTGATGTGCTATCTTGATGTGTTCTTTGGAGGTTTGATGTACCATGCTCTACATTGAAGTAACTTGTACTTAGTTCACAATTTGTTCATTATTGGGAATGTATCTGTCCTTCAAGAGGAATTATATTTCAGAAGGAATAATAAGTAATGCTTTATAGGTTACTTTTATGGTCAATGATAGAAGAATGCATAGAGACATAACTTCTTGTTGGAATTTATGTCTTCTTAGTTGTTCTTTTATTTATTTTACACAGGTATATTCGATCCCCTTTTGCAAGTGTTTGTGAGTTTCTATGCAGGTAATCTAAGCTGGAAGGAGTAATAAGCATGCTAGCTTTGCCCATCTTCCAGTAGATCCGAATAGAGCTTCATCTCTCTGGCCCATCAAGAGAACGACACCATTGCCCAAAGATTGTTGCTCAACCCCCATAGGTCCCGCTTTCTCGATCCAATTTCTATTTAAAATCTCTCAGTTACTAGTTTGGTTCCTGTTATCACATATATAGTAGTCGGGCTACCATATTCTATTTTTCAGATTCCAGTACACTTTTCAGCCAGTTCCCTTACATATGAGATGTTGAGATGAGCATCTATGATGGATCACTATATTGATTATAGACAATAGTTCCCATGCCATGACTGAGTCTCGGGACACTCAGATCTGAGGACTGATGTAGCCATTTACAGAGCAATCAGTATTGCCCAGAGTTGCAGCAGCAGGTTCCCAGTGGACAGTCGATGGTTCAAATTGTTGTGCAGAGGTATATGACACAGCAGGTATTATTGTGTGTTTTGGTTATATTGCTTTTATACTCATTCTTGTGACATGTCTTAGCATTTAGTACCATGATCTGGCGATCATATAGATATGTGGACCTGGTTGTATCTTTATATATTGTCCTCACTCAGACTTAGAAGTTCTTGACTCATACTCATTAGTTTCACCCTCCTTAGGGAGAATAGAGGTGATCATTCCCACCATCCTTGGCTTGCTAGTGTTGGTCTCATTACTCATTGTCTCCACCCATCCATTACCTTCCAGTTTGTTGATTATCCCGACTTACTACTTGACTAATGGCATGGAGGACCTTCCCCTGCTATAGCCTCTTTGTTGGATACGCTTCCCTGTTTATTGTGTCTCGGCTCTAAGTTGCCTAAGTTGTGTTCGCTAAACCTGAAACAGATAGCGCTGCCATCAATACAATGTATATGGAAATGAAATGTATATCTTATGAAAGCCCATTCATGTAACAAGTGTTTCTGAACACACGTGAATGCAAGGCAAGCCTAATGAAACTGGCTTTGAAATGAAATGTGAAATGTAAAACCCATGTAACAAGTGTTTTTGAACACACGTGGAGCATAAAGCCTTATATAAATGTAAATCTATGCAATGTGTTTCTAAACACACATAGATCAAAGGCTATGGAAACTCAAAGGCCCAAAAAGCAATGGTTCTTAAATGTTATATCTAAAAGATTGCTGGCCTCACTTGTAATTGATATGGATTGTGAGCATTTGTCAAGGTGAATAAGCACTTCTGAAAGTAACTTATCCATTTGTGAGACACAGCCATCCCCTGTGTTACTGTTTGTCCAGCATACGCTAGAGTGTGTATTCCCTTTCCATATCTAAAGTGTCACAGGGTCAAGTTAGTAGTCATCCTTTAGCCTAGCCCATTCAGTTTCAGCCTTCAACCTTCACTAGCAAATTGATCACAACTATGAAGTGAGTATGGTCTTGAAAGTCGGGTCTCAGTCATAGTAAATATTGAAAAAACTTTATAATTGGTTATTAGATCGCCAGAGAAATGATTACTTCTTGTTATTATTGTTACTTGAATGATTTGTAGAGCATGTTTTAACCTTTAACACTTACAGCAGCTTGATGTTAGCCTGGGTCATATTATTGGTCATGTTGACTTGGTCAAACCTAGTTTGACCAAAGTCAGCTACAAGACTTGAGCTGGATAGACCTCGGATGATGCAGATAGATGATATGTGGTTTATTACAGGTCACCAGATGGTTCTATGTAGTGGTTTATTACAGGTCACCAGATGGTTCTATGCAGTGTTTACAGGTTTATGATGATGATTTGAGGTTTTCAGCATTATTTGATCATTTACAAATTATTATTATTTATCTGTCTGGACATGTTGGATATTTTATATGATCATGCAGAGATCCATAGGTGTATGAGTACACACCTTAGATGGATTTGGGCTCTCTAAGTCCAATGAGACAATTTGTTTTCAGTTCCGGGCAGTTACAGTGATGATTTCCCTCAGTTCACCATTCTGGTGCAGTTTTGCCATGTTAGATGGCTTGTCAAAGCAAAGAGATGATTTGATTGGTTCACCTAGGGCGCTGTATGAGGAGGGGGTGGTCCAGCCACTTGATTTTACTATTATACCCCCCTCCCAAAGAGCCTGGTGGGCTCAGTTGGACAGCGTAGGCACTCCAGGTGTCAGTTTGGGTAGGTTCACAGTTAACGAGGCAGATTAAAAATGGTAAAAATGGTTTGGGCTACTGACGCAAGGAAATGGCATGGGATGAGTTTTGATGATGAGTGTGATGTCTTCCACACCTTCTACAACAGTTTCAGCATTCAGTGGGACCCACACCCATCTCTCCAGCACTTTTTATGGTTTTCTGGAGCCTTTGGAGGCTCACGACTTTCCTAGAGGAGGCACGATTTGGTGCTTGTGTTAGTCATTTGATGATATTGTGCCATGGGGATACACTAGGGGTGTTAGACATTACCCCCTAGACCCACCATGAGCTTTATTCATGTTTATTTTATCATGTTGAGTGGGACCTCCTCTACTAGGGCGATTTTGTCCATTGATGTATTATATTTTTATATTGATGCATGTACTTTATGTTGAGCTCATCTCAACCATAGATTAGAACATTATGATCTTTTAATCTTAGCCATCCATTCAAAAGGTGGTTAGGGTTTTGGTATCTCTCCATCCTATTTAAAGGAGGGAGCTTCTCATTGTAAAGGGACTTTTGGCTCTGGATTTCTGGAATAGAAAAATTTCTTAGAGATACTTGTGTTGTGGTTGTGAATGTTATTGATGTTCGATTGAAAATATCTTTCCATTGCACTGGGATTATTGGTGATTGCCATATGCTATATTTTTTCCATACAATTTTCATCTGCAGGTGAGGAGGCTGAATTGCTCAAGGAGGACGCATTGGTTGGGGAAGACTCTCCCTGCCTCTTTCTTTGTCAAATCGGTTTGGTTCAGGGAGTATTACTGTCTATGACCTTCTACTTTCTGTATCTTTCCATTGCTTGCATTTGCTTTTGCTTCTGTATGACTGATTGATGCTTTGCTCCTTGGTTTTGCAGGAGAGAGAAGGGCGCACGTGTGGGACAAGGGCATCAAGTTTGGCATTGGTCTTCATCAAATCTTCCCATTTGATCTTTGTGGGGATTGTCCTCGGAATCATAGCAACCATTTCCATCAATCAGGTACGCTCTCAAGGTAAGATCTGTATTCCTCTAAACTACCCATCTGTCAATTTTAATTAAAACCCTAAGTTAAATTCTTCTGAAAATTCCCTGGGTCAACAGACTTGGTTTACTGGCAAACCATTTCTGGGTTTTTGGTATCCGGCATATTGCTAGGTGGGTTCTTAAAAACGTCATACTTGGAGGACTCCATAGGCCCAAAACCCAAGGCACTGGCCTCCTCAAACCCTCACGACTTTCCTTGGTTGTATGGTTTGCCTGTTTGTTGGTTCATTTTCCCGAGCTTGTTGGTTTTAACACTGTCAGATCTATCTCACAAGCCGTGCTAGAAAGCCCTAACCTCAAATTCTCTCTCTAGGTCACTTTCCCTGTTTTAAGGGTCACATTTCCCAAGGCAACTGAATTTGATCACTTTAAGCTAGCACTTAAATCCTAGAATCATACTTAAGTATAGAGTCACTATGTGTTATCTATCTCTATCATTTCACATCTCGCCTAAGCCTCCACAGTGGTCTAATTTCCTCAATTCTAGGGTTCCATACCTGTCACCCTACGTACTTCATCTGATTGATTTGATCTGGTGATTGGATTGATCTCTCCTGTCGGGAGTGGATCTGGGTTTCCCCCTTGCTATCTTGGCTTTGGTAGCAAAATCGAAGAGTGCCTTGGTTGGCGTGACAACCATCCATCTGGGAACTAGGGCTCTCATGGTTCAGCACTTTAGTTGCCTATCCTCTCTACCATCCATCTTGGATCCATCTTTAGGGGCAACTACGAGATTGGTGATAACAGTTCCCTAGATCTATATTTTAAAAGCTAAAATCAAAGTAGATCTAAGAAAGTCTAGATATAGTTTATTTTTAGAAGTCCACATTTTCAAGAAATCTAGATCTAGCAAAATATCTCCTCTTTTATAAGTTTTAAATTTTGTAAATCTAAAAGGCTTCAAAAAAAAACCTGAGTTTAAATTTATTTATCTAGCATTCAGTGCCCTTTACATTTGCTTTCCATCTCTTAAAAAGGCAAGCAAAGATCCTAGAAAGGCAAGCTTTCTAGCTTGCCTTACTTAGTTCATTTTCCATTTTTTGTTGCTAGTTAACTTAGAATTTTTTGCAAATTTTTGTAGTATGGCCAAAGACACTTTTTAAGTGTTTCTTGGGCCTTTTGGGACTAATTTAGTTCACTGGTTTTTCTGATATTTTAGCAGGTTTGAACAATTAAATGGTCAAAAACTGAGATTTGGAAGCTTTCGTGACCATCTGGAGAGCAAGTTTTACCTTCCCTCTTTCTTTCTAGCATTTGTAAACTGTCTTGGTGCCTATTTCATAAAGGACCAACAGTATTTCTGCATTTTGGGTTGATGTAACTAAAAATAAAGAGAGCAAAGCAGGCTATTCCAGCACCTGCTTCCATCCCCCAAGGGGGATCTGAAATTTTTTTGTTTTTTTGCATTTTTGTAATTTTTTGCTTAAACTTAGTTTCTTTTATGCAAATAGTAATTAAATAACATCACAAGCACACAAAACGTCCCTAAAGGAATTCTTAGATTAGATTTACCATTTCATGCCTTTGTCACAATTTTTACAAACTTGCAATAAAATTTGAGCCCTTGTTTTCCCGAAATACTACACCTTTTGGTGTGTCGAAAAGAGACTCTTGGGCTGTAGATTAGTTTAATAAACTCACCTTTCAACACTTAAAAGAGAGCAAAGCAAGCTATTCCAACACCTGTCCCCATCCCCCAGGGGAGATCTGAATTTTTTTTGGTTTTTTGCATTTTTGTAATTTTTTGCTTAAACTTAGTTTCTTTTATGCGAATAGTAGTTAAAAAACATCACAAGCACAAAAAACGTCCCTAAAGGAATTCTTAGATTAGATTTACCATTTCATGCCTTTGTCACAATTTTTACAAACTTGCAATAAAATTTGAGCCCTTGTTTTCCCGAAATATTGCACCCTTTGGTGTGTGGAAAAGAGACTCTTGGGCTGTAGATTAGTTTAATAAACTCACCTTTCAACACTTAATAAAAGTTATCAAGACTTGAAATCCGAAGTATGCTCTTGAACGCTACAGCATAGATTGAACAATTGACCAATCAGAAAAGGACATAGAGTGACTAGTATAATAGGACAATCCTTCAATGATTCAATCTTTAGAACTCGAGAGGTTGAGTGAGGCTAACTATAGAGTCAGCAGGCTGCCGTAAGCATGTTCATCCTCGCCTGGTTGGACACGTGGTATAGCCGTCACAACGCTCAGTTCGAAGGAGCGATTCTGAGTTGGGCCAAACCAACAATCAACCCACTCCTTTAATACTCATTAATAATTTAAAATTTACAACAAGACTTTGCAATACTTTCACGACACAACACAACAGCAATCGCACTTAAATCTCGGCACTGGTCATCACATATTATCTTTGTTTAAGTTAAATCTATAAAATGTCGTGAATATATTTCATATCATGTGTTGTTATACTTAACTAAATTTGCAATTGGTTTCCTTGTTGTAATATTTTCATCATCCATCATTAACTCCTAGAATTTGTTTTCTTCATTTTATAGTGTAGAAACCTTAGATTTATTTTCAATAGGGACCACCCCCCTTAGCTTCGCTAGGAGTAGCCTAGATGGAGGAGTCGAGTAATCAGGTGACAACACTTGACTCTGACTTGCCCCCAAGGACACACCAAGCGGATTAAAGGTTTCCTGCCGCGTTCCCCCCAGGTGTGTATCAGGCGGCAACAGATCACAATACTCAAATTAAATGTTAATCTTAGAGGTCACATTAAATGTTAGTGGCCTAACATGAGACCAACACATAATGTTTGTAGCAATGTTATGGGGAGTACCCTAGGAGGGCTCGCTGCCGCTCCCAAACCCCGCTCCACACTGGAGCATGCTGGGTCGCCCCTTGGAGCACGCTCTAAAAATCTGGGAGCACGCTTCAAAAATCTGGGAGCGTGCTCCAAGGGGCAATGGCACGCTCCCTGCCACTTTGGGAGCATGGCGCTCCGAAAGAAGCTCTCGAGGAAGAGGGACCGCACTCCAACCATGCACTCCTACGGACGCCCAAAAGCTCCCACGGAAATGACATTTTTTTGCTTTTTTTTTAATTTGTTATTGGACAGGACCTAAGGGTTTTTAGGGTTTAGAGAAGGTGAGGGAGAAATAAAAGCTCCTCTCCCTCACTATTTCTCTCATTCCATTCATCTTTGTGTGCTTAAGCTTGGAGTGCAGAGCTTGTGTGCTTGAGGCTTGAACTTGGAGGAGATTTGTGGGAGCTTGGAGGATACAACAAAGGCTGCCATCTACTTCTACAAATAGTTGGAGAGTTGAAGAGGTAAACCCAATGTCCATTTTTTGTATTTTTTTGTATATATTTGAGTTGTCTGTTGATGAATCTTTCCGCTTCTCCTATCCCATCCCATTCTTTCTTCTTCTTCATTCTATTGCAGGTTGTCCATTAAGACTTGAGAAGTTCTTTTGGTTCTACTTCCATTTGTGGTTCTCATGGTGTTGGTGGGGAATAGGAATGAGAGAGAAGATGAGGACCCAACATCTGAAGATGAGGAAGGTTTTGAAAGGGAGGAGGGATGAGGATCTTGAAGGTGGCAATGAAACTAGCAAAACTTCATCAACACCCTTGTGACAATTTGTGAGCTTGGTTTATGTGCATTACAACTTGCGTTTGTTGTCCCATTACTGTGAGGAATCAAAGATGGATAAATCGTTTAAGACTTGGGACTACAATCCAAAGAAGGACAATTTGGAGGATGGATAATTGCTTTTGGAGCAATTGGAGAATGCTCTTTTTGATGATGATGATAATGTTGAGATGCCACCCCGATCCATGCCGCCCCCATCCACTACCATGTCCCCCCTCAGACCAAGACTACAGCAGCAGCTACATCAGCAGGGCCTTCACATTCAATTCCATTTCCATCTACAAATTCTATACAGCTACATCCTGCTTCAAGCTCACTACCACCACACGGAAGCTCACGGGGAAACCGTGGTGGTGCAAAGAGGAAGGGCCAACTTTAGTGTTATGGACTTCAATGTTCATACCTTTCAATTTTCATATTTCAATTAAATTATCATTTTAGAACTTATGCAGATGGCTTATTTTGTAAACATAACTATTTGGTCATGTTGACAGTTGGTGGATAATCTATTTCATTCCATAAGTTAACGGTCTACTTCTTATTATATGGTTTTAAAATTTGTATGTTTGTAATTGCTAGATGGTTTGTATTTGTAACTTTGTAATTCTTAGCAGCTAGATGGTTGATGCTTGAATGATTAATCATTAATGTACTATGGTAATATGTAGTATGTACCATCATACCATGATTCATAAATATTCATCTAGAAGTAGCATAAATATACATGTTTCACATATTCTACAACTAATTTGGCATTCTACATGTTTTTTTAATATAAATGTATCTTTAATATATATATATATATATATATATATATAAACGCTCCCAAGGGCCGAGACGCTCCGCTCCCTAACCTTTTGGGAAAATGGAGCTTCTGAGCTCCCGTTCCCACTTCGCTCCCATGGTCTGGCAACCTTTGTTAGTAGTTGGTAGGCTATGAGTTTAGTAGTGTCTAACTACCATACACAGGAATATGTGTGTACACCATTGATGAACTATACACAAACCAAAACATTGACTTTGTAATTTGTTTTTTCCAATTGCCTATAAAACCAAATTTTTCATATTATAATTTGCATTTTCAATCATAGTTAGATCTTAAAGAAAAGCTTCTTTAAGATATTGCCAGCATAGAAAACATTTGATAGAGGGCTTCACAACAAAAGAAAACCTTACAAAAATTGGATTATATCCCCCTTTCATGATTTGTAGGTTGTAGCATAAGTGTGAAGCAATTTGCAATACACATTTTGTTCACATTAGTAAATTACAATCTAGTTGAAGAACAATGAAAATCATATTAAATTGAACCTATTGTTGCTAATAACATGAACCTAAACTATAGTAGAAAATCTTGCCTAGCATGACTCATAGTCCCAAGTCATGCTTGGCTCAATTTAAAAATTGGGCTAAGTGAACTCAACCAAACAAAACTACAGTCACAAAAGCTTGGGAAAAGATGAGAAAAAATTTGAAGATCTAACTCAACCTTGTCAACAACTTGGGAGATTTTCAAACTTTACAAGCTTGACTTGGGAAACTAAGACAAACTTTTTTGGATGGAAGTTTCTATATTATTTCAATTTTTCATTTAGAGTTTTTATCAAGTCCAAGTAATACTCTTACTCTTCAATCTTGCCAATTATCATTGACCGTGATATTCTCTATTGGATTAGGCATTTTTTTGGCCCACCATAGTCCAACCATCATTCTTGGCGAAAGGAGATTGAGGAGCCTAACAAACTAGGGTGACCCAAGTATGAACAAGATTTTTTCGGACAAAAAAAACATTCTTTGATCCTATGATCAAAAGCTTGCAACTCCTGCCTCCAGGGTGTAGACCAATTGGCAATAGGGTGCACTATTAAGACACTCCTTGTGATGCCGCAGGTTCAAACCCCAACCAAGCCCTGTGTGCCACGTGTGGGGCAGTGTCGGTACGCCTAGGTGTATAGTGGTAGCAAACTGGAATCAACCCCGTGTCACGCGAGTACAAGCCCAGCCCTAATTTCCAATTCCCCCAGTTACAAATTAAAAAATAAAATAAAAACTTGACAGTGAAAGCAAGTTTAAGGGAGGCTAATATGTTAGACCTATGGGTAGAAACTCCTATCACTAACTTAAATAACTAGGTATTCCTTTTAAGTCTTTGGAAAGATTAACCTTGGACACAAGTAAAATCTATGAGGCCTCCTTTCACTAAACTAAGTAACTAGGTAATCCTTTAAGTCTTTAGAAAAGTTGGCTTGGACACTAATACATATATGAGGCCTTGGAATAAAATTGAGGGCTCATGGCAGATAAGCTCGCCTAGAGGCTTGGCCAGAGAATCCAAGAAAGGTCAATACTAAATGGCATGCCATGCAAATTCCACCCAAACCAAGCAATGTGGCTTTGTTGCCTCGTCAATCAAAAACTATTTGACCTATCATGGAAAAGACAGCCAAAGGATTACAACAAATCAAAAGTCATGGATAACAATTTGATAGCAATAATTGGGGTTTGAAAATTGAAAAGGAAAAAATAATAGTCCAATTATGGATGCCTCGGATATGCCAGTTATGCAGCTCCCAAGCTTCCTTGATACATGCCTTGAACATGTCCTTAAACAGAACTCTGTTGACAAAATAACTAAGTAAAGCACGCTGCATTAAATTTTCATATACATTATCATACCTAGACACATCAATCGCAATGGGGTTTCCATTCTCTGTTTCAGAATTGTTACTTAGTGATAGACATCCTGGACAAACTTTATTGGTCTCTTTGGTGCTCCTCAAAACCTTTAGCCTTAGTGATGCTAGCGTTCTGTGTTTGGGTTATTATAGGCCCTTTTGCCCAAAAGGGCCGAGAGATAGACGACCAAACATTACAAGAGACTAATTACTACACTCAAATAAAATATTAATATTAAAGGCCACAATTGCTACACAAAATATTAATATTAAAGGCCACAATAAATATTAATTATTAATGACCTAATATACAGAAGACAATGTAATATTAGCACTTTATCTGTTATGAGTCTGGTGGAGTCTAACTAGCATACACATGCATAAAAGTGTATACCATCGATTAACTCTCCACAAACCAAAACATTGACCTTATCATTTGCTTTTTCCAGTCCCTTTTACAATCATATTTTTTATCGTATAATTTGCCTTTCCGACCACAGTTAACAGAAGGCTTCGCAGTATAGTACCTTACGAAACCAGGATTCTTTCCCCCGTTCATGATTTGCAGGTTGTAGCTTCAAGTGTGAAGCAATCTGCAAAGCACAATTTATTTTCGTTAGTCAAAAGCAAACTAGTTGAAAAACCAAAACAGGAATTTTCCGGTCAACTTGAAGTTATAGTTGCAAATGATGTGAACCCTAAACCATAGCAGCAAATCTCGCCCCAATAACTCGAACTCGCGAGTCATACCCGCCTTGGTTTCAAAACAGGTCTGAGTAAATTAGGCCCGGCCAAAAAACTGGAAAAGGCTCTAGGAAATTTGTAAGTCTAACTCAGACTTCTGAATAACTTGGGAGACTTTCAGACCCGCCGAGTTTGGCTTGGAAAAACTCTGCAGCTCGTTTTGGGGTGAAATTTTCTGTCTTGTTTTAATGTTTTTATTTCTCGATTTTTTACTGGGTCCAAGTAGTAATCTTACTCTCCAGCCTCGCTGACTTCATCACGGAGCCATGTTTTCCAACATTGCCCTAAACTCCAAAACCCTAGTAGAAAGAATTATATCATTACCACATGATAGGCTTCTTCGCGCTCCGATTGCTGGGCAGATGATACAGGAGATGTAAAAACCTGCCAGTTCAGAAAGTACTGTAAGATAGACCATAAAATCATTTTAGAAACAAGAGTTGAATAGCATTTTAGAAACAAGAGTTGAATAGGTTAATAAAATAATACTTTTCAATTAAACTGCAGGCCTAATCAAGCGATTTACCTGCTCGCGATTTCTCTTGGCAATTTGGGCTTGCTCGTCCATTGGCCCTCTCATATAATGTGCGATGCAATGGGGAATTACCACGGGGGTTTGCCATGATGCGAGACCAATTTTAACACTCGAGGAACCTTCAACAATGAAAATATAGAGAGAGGAGCTTAAATAGGTCTCAGGGAAATGTTTACTGGAGCTTAACTTTAGAGTGAAATGTACGTACCTGGATTGATGACTACCATATTGGAGCCTCTCTCGGCGATGAGTTGAGAAGGTACCACCGTTTTCAGGTAATCCTGTGTGATAATACAGTGTAATTAACATCAATTGATTTGTTCTTTGCAGAAATTCAAATATTTTTATCGAAATATATAGTGCAGGACAGCATACCATCTTGCTGGAAGAGCGAAGTTTCCAGTGGACGTTTTGCAGAGAGGCTGATAGAGTTCTTAAATCGGCAACGAAATCATAACCCCTGGAAGTGGCGCCAATGCTTAACGGCTAAATACATGTACTTTACATTAGGAGGAGCGAGATCGGGATTCGAAACTATAACATATGATATGCGCTATTTTTTTTCTTTTCTCACACAGAAGTAACTATACCTTTATTTATAAAAGTATAAGTCCATAACAAAATATATGGTCAAGCTCTCTCCACTCTATAAAGTCCAAGAATCCGAGAAGCCACCATTGTAACAAATACAATAGGAATAATAACAATAAAATGCTCAAATAACACCCAAAAAAAACCATCCCTCATCCCTCACCATCAGCACAAAAAGGCCAAAAGTAAAAAAGGAAGTTAGGATGTCCAACATCCACAAAGTATGCCAATATGAAAAGGACAAAATGTATATACCGACAAAAAAAGAGCTATATACAAAAGGGAAAGTTCTCCATGAAAACAAAAAATACACCCTAAAATCCTAACAAAAAGTTAAAGGGAAAAATAACCTGGTTGTCAGCTGAGTGCAGATGATCGTCGATCCATTCATCAAAAGAGATAGAGGCTTCCTTAGCTACGAGGCCATGTCGATATAAAGCATCCGCTTGAGAGTTGAATTCCCTGAAAATATGTGATATGGAGACCTATGGCACGTCCTGTAGGAGAGATTTAACACGGATCATCCACAGCGATAGGGCCAAAACTCTTATTGGGCATTTGCCACAAGTCTGGTTGATGATGATCAGTGAATCGCCTGCAATATGCTGAAGATAAATATTTTGTGCCTTTACAAAATAAAGAGCCAACCACAGCGCCATAAGTTCACCTCTAGTATTTGTCTCGTAGCCACAATTCATCCAAATATTGAAGTGCCTATTGAAGGCCAATTCTATAAAAGCTCTAGCACCACATCCGTTACCTCCATCACTTGAAGCTCCATCAAATTTTGCAACGATACCTGCCAATGGTGGTAATGGTTGAGAAATATTTTACCCAACCCAATAGATTGGCCCCGGGCAAGCCCAGCAAATTCTAAAAAACCAGATATTGCTCTCCCAACACACCACTTGGGATCAACATGTCTACCTTCAAAAATACAGGAATTCCGAGATCTCCAAGTTTCCCACTGAATAAAACAAGCCACTTCGCTGAATTGTTGATTATAAGAAAACAAATTCTTAAGACATTTGTGGATAGTATCTCCATGCCAAGCCAAAATGCTTGTGAGGGAGCGACTGACAGATAACCAAATTTGTGCAGAAAAGGAGCAAATAATGAACAAATGGTGAACTGATTCGGCATCCTTTTTGCAAAGAGAGCATATACTTGGACCTATAAAACCTCTTTTCTGTAAATTGTCCCACTAAAGAATTTTATTTTCTAGTACCAACCAGATGAAGATCCTCACCTTCAAAGGGAACTTCCATCTCCAGCATTTGTAGTACCACCATTGTTGGATCCCTTGATCCCCTGTTGTGATTGCGACATAAGCATGTTTTGCAGACAAAGAACCGTCTTTAGTATTCCATGGCCATTTGGGACAATCTTCCTCCATCGAGATCTAAATGCTGCCATGACATAGATCAGAGATATAATATGTCCATTCCTTCACGAGACCACCTTGCAAACCTAACTGCGCAGCATCAATCCATTTGTTTACGGCTAAATGCAGTGCATTTGAGATTAAAACATGATATAAGGTATAGAATCCACGTGAATGAAGATGAGAAATAAGCTTTGTAGGTGATTTGTATTTCAATGGACCTCCGATAATTGGATCCTCACCAACCATAATCAATCTATCGTTGCCCAGAAACCACGCTAGCCAATCTGCCAGAACAAGGATAGATGATAAAAGGTCGGCCCATGTGTTAGAAATGCCTTCTTGTTACTATCCTTGATACGAATCCATTGCACAATTGATAAATTCCTTAAGTACTTGTCTTGTATGATCTGGCTCCATAAACTTGTCGACCGAGAGTACCCTCCATAAGCTTTTTGCCAACAAAGCAGTTGAGAAATGGAAAATGTTTTTTAATGACCATCCTCTACTAGCAAAGGGGCAAATCGGTTGGTTCCACGTAACTAAGTGGAATTTGTGATTGTCACAGCCATACCAAGTAAAGTTAAAAAAATTCCTTCTCATCCCTATTAGAATAGACTTTGGTATTCTACGCAAGGATAACCAATAAACCGATAGATTTTGTAAAACTGACTTAGCCAGTGTTAATCGCCCACCAATAGATAGTCATCGCCAACACCAAGGTTGCATCCTTGTGTCGAAGCGTTTGAGGAGCCACAACCAATCTACAGTCTTATAACCATTTGGCTTGATGAAATAGCCAAGGTATTTTGTGCCTTCGATAAGATTCTTAACATTACAGGGCATTAACTATTGAATCTCCGCCAGTTGATTCTCCTCAACATTGTGTTTGAGGATGATGCGCTTTTTATCATTTATTTCCAGTCCAGAGGATTTACATAACAGTATTAGAATATTTTTTATGTTCCTCCATTCTTCCAAACCACTAGCCCCAAAAAGCATAACATCATCTACAAAAAATTGATGTGTAATAGCTATCTTATGAGAAATATTAATACCTGATATAATCCCATTTTCCTTGGCCTTGTGGAAAAGTCTGCTCATGCCTTCAATGACAATCAGGAACAATAGTGGAGAAAGTGGGCAGCCTTGTCTGATGCCCCTGGAAGAAGGAATAAATTTTGTAGGGCATACATTGATCAAAATGGCATAATGCACTGAAGAAACGCATGCCATGATCCATCTAATTGATTTTCATGGAATTCCAATCTGCATAAGTGCTAGTCTTAGGAAGCTCCATTTCACCTTATCGTATGCCCTTGTTAAATCCAGCTGAAGAATTAGACCTTTTAAGTTCTTTGCTTTGATGTTATGAAAGGCTTCGTGAGCTACTCCAATGGCGTCCAGAATCTGTCTATTTTCCATAAAACCAAATTGCGCTCTATACATGCATCTCGATAATCCCGATTTAAGTCTTATAGCAATTATTTTAGCTATAATTTTGTAAATTAGAATACATCGGGAAATAGGTCGATACTCTTCAAAGAATTCTAGATTTGAAACTTTTGGAATCAATGTGATGAAGGTTGAATTTATTGCAACTGAAACATTTCCTGATAATATGGATTCTTCAACCATTTCAAGAATATCATTCCTCATGATGTCAAAGAATTCAAGAAAAAGCTCCACGGTCCAACCATCCGAACCGGGGCTTTTTGATTTAGTAAATCCTTTTAGCACTTTGTGAATTTCCTCCAGTGTAACTGGATTATAGATAGCATCCCCTTCCTGATCTGAAAAGAAACGTGGATACTCTTTGATGACCTTGATCTGCTCTCTAACTTCATGTTGCCCCGAATCTTGAAAATATTCATTGAAATATCAGATTGCTTCCTTTTGTAACACTGCTTTTTATCCAATCCATTCTCCCACCCCATTCTTCAAAGACCAAATGGAATTATTTATTCACCGACGGTCCGCATATTTATGAAAGAACTTATTATTTTGATATCCCAGAGAGATCCATAAAGCCCTACTTTTGAGACGCCAAGACTCTTCTTCCCTGATCAATATTTTCAATTTTTTCAATTCCAATTCCTGAATGTGAAATCTGGATTGGTCTGACATAGGACTGCCCCTGTGGTCCTTATAGAAGTCCTCAATTTGGGATTTAATACTTAATAGGTCTATTTTTTGTGTTTTTTTTTCGATCCCTTTCCCACTTTATAACCACCCTTTTTAAAATCTTCAATTTTTGAACCAAATTATATGAAGTGAACCAAGAGCATCGGGAATATAGCTAAGCCAAATCCTTTAATTAAAGTTTTAAAATCCTCCTCTTTTAACCATGAGTGGTTAAATTTTAAAGGGAGTGAATTTGTTATGCCCTCGAATTCCATTTCCAAGAAGAATGGGGAGTGGTCTGATATAGAGTGACACTCCACCCATGATCTGTATCGGTATAAAGAGTCCATTAAATGATCAACCACCATGAACCAATCCAGTTGTTTAGAGACACAATTCAAACCTTGTCTACCATTACACCAGGTCAGACCCAATGGGACGGGTTGTATGTCATTCAGTCCCACAGAGGAGAATAAATCCAAAAAGAAATTACTTAGAATGTCAGTTATGCCTGACTATCCCCAAATTTCCACTGTAGAAAGTATTAGATTCAGATCCCTCGCTAAAATCAAGTTTGTTATCTTGAGATACCCTTCATCATAAGTGTGTTCCCTAGACAACTTCCGATTGGTATAAGGCCCGCAACAATTTATTATGTTTACTTCTCCTATAAAACCCAACAGATTGTCGTCGAGGAGGATACCCATATGACATCTAAATGCTGAAAGATTTAAAATACTTGGATTCTAAGCAGTCAACAAACTGCCTGACTAGCCTTCTGCATCAATAGAACATATCACCCAGTCCTTTTTTATTTTTTGAAAAAAATACCCTATCTTTTTTTGTAGATACCATAGTTTCTTGAAGACAAATCAAATATGGCTTTCCTTTCTCTAGGATCATCTTAAGGGCAAGTTTTTTCTAAGGGCCCCCAACCTCTTTGATGTTTATGGGACAAAAATATCATTTCTTCACCCTAGCTACGGCTTTTAAGTCTTTAAGGGCCCTTGTGTTTTCATGAGGAAGACTATCAAAATTTGGCAAGGAAGGGGAGTCTTTCTTGGAGACCTCTTGAAGTTTATGTTTGCCTTTTCAAGCACTTTGAGTTTAAATCGAGGAGTAGTTTTGTGCGAAACCCCCAAATCTAGCCCTTTTAGCACTCATTTTACCTGGAGAAATAATGCCCACATTTATAGGATCATCCCCGTTCGCAACAATTGCAGCTGGAATATTTCCCACGTATGTAGTAAGGGGAGATTTCTTTAGAATTTCACAGTATGTTGGGATGGTCTGTGAATGGTCCAAACCATCAAGTGAGTTTTTTTCCAAATAAGGGATCCTTAGGCTCCTCCAAATAGGGCATTTTTCTAACCAAATCCCCACAGTTTCCCATACCCAAATCTACTTTTGTCATGATAGGGATGAGATTTGTAGTAGCAGGCATAGGATGATCTGGCCTACAGCTAGAGGGAAGAGTAGGAAAACCCTTAGAAATTCGGGACATGGGAGATAACAAGGAAGGAGTGTTTAAATAGTTCGTATTATGAGGCATATGTGGTGGATGAGATGCGCTACATACGTGAGTAAAACTCATAAAATTGAAATGTGAAAGAAAAATATTGATATTTTATTTTTATGTTTTTTATAAATGTGGCAAAGCTTAGTTGCTTGAGTAAAACCTATAGAGTTGAAATGTCAAAGAAAATATTGATAATTTTATTTTTATGTTTGGTTATAAATGTGGCAAAGCTTAGTTGAGAGTGGGAGGGGAGGATAATTATTATTAGGTGTTATTTGTAACGCAAGTGGACTCATGTTATTTAAGAAAAACGGTGTTAAAATAATTTGTTAGTGGTTTATAGAAGGTAAATTGCCATTTTTGCTAGATGTTTATAAGTCTTGAATCATTACCATCTTTTAAATTGTACTTCAAATTTTTGCCAAGAAAAAAATATTGATTATATATATATATATATATATATATATATATATATAATTTTAATTTCATTATATGTGTTTTATATATATATATATATATATATATATATATATATATATATATAATTTTAATTTCATTATATGTGTTTTCAAAAAAACAATTATTGCTTTATAAATATAAATTAAGATGTCGCTTCCTTAGTATGTATCATTTTATGTCTGGGTTGGCAGGTGCGGGAGGAGTAATCTTTGACTCCATGGGGAATAAACAGAGAGAGTTCACCAAGGGAATTGGAAAAAAGACCAATAATGGAGCCGAATGGCTTAGTCTCATTAAAGGCCTTAAGATAGCTAGAGCTATGGGAATTGAGAATTTGACGGTCATTGGTGATTCTTTAATCGTCATCAGAGAAGCTAGAAGAATTACCAACACTTGGAAGAACCCCACCTCCAAGATGCATCATCTCCTCGACAACATCAACAAAGAATTCAAAGAGTTAAACTTCTTCCGCATCCTGAGAAGTCTAAATGGGCACACAGATCACATGGCCAACAGAGGTGTCAGGCTTCCCTATGGCTCTCTCGAATGTGAACATGAAACTATTGAAAACATATGGATTCCATAATCTAATTTTCCTTTCTAACATGAAAACCTCTCTCTCCATTAAAATTTTAAGCAAGTCTGTCATGATCCTTAGCTGTCAAGCTATTTGGTTTCTCGAAATCAGCTTCATGTCCTTAATGGATCGCATAAACATGCGTGGGATCCTCCCACACTCTCGCATTTACTTCACCTAGCCAAATTGCCAGTTGTCTAGCATACGACGGTTTGTTTTTAGCATAAATAAAGAGGGATTTTTCATCATCTGCATTCCTATCTTGTCTTGGCGCTGGGTTTTCGGTCTGATTCTCCCTGTTCGGATTACTAGTTCTCTTTGCCTGAAAGCAAACCTGGTCTGTGAGATGGAGCATTTCGTTTCAGGTTCATCCTCGCAAGAAGGGTTTGGTGCTTATTCGAAATGCATACGATGTAGCAAGGCCATCCCTCTCGATGTCTATAGAAGGTCCCTCTCACTGGCAGAAGAGGAGAAAGGCATTCCAATGGTCGACGAACACTTCAATTCTCATAAGATGGGTTCTTGCCACAGACAGGCTGGTATTGGGCCTTCTCAAGGACGCCATCCGGTTATGGGCAACATCCAGGAGGACCTATGGAAGCACATTCATGATCTAGAAGTTCAAATCCGTCTGGTCAGAAATGAAAACCTAGAATTCAAAAGGGTATTGACCCGCCTTTACACTTTGCCTCGTTGTACTCACTCGGAAGTAAAGTTTCAAAGCAACAAGATAACTGAGAAAGTGGAACATTTGAAAGAGACTCTGGGTCTCTGCTTCCCTCACAAGGCTCGAAAGAAGGAAAAAATTGATGCTTCAAGCAGCGAGATGAAGGACATTGATAGAAAAATGGACAAGTTAAAAAGGTTCATGGTTCAAGCTGGCAATTTCGTCGACCTCAACAACGATAAGAAAGAAACAGCATAGTCTGAAGGTGTTGTAATGGACATAGGACTACTCCCCTAGTAGCATACGGTTGGTCACATTCTAGTTTTTTGTTGTCGATATGCTATATTCTATGTCTTTACGTTTTCAGTACTTTTTTGTTGGAGATCACAGGCGGGCAACATCTAGTATACTCAGCTCTAGTTCATAAAATCCTTCACTTTACTAATTTTGATTAAGCAAACTCTGTAATCATGCTTTATTTCTGCACACTTCTCCTTAGTCAGTTTATAAGGTGCTACAGTTCTCTCCATTCTGGAAGGTTTCATATCAGTTTTAATTTCGAAAAAGATGAATACAGAGTGAAGGATGATGCTCTGTTATGGGAGCATTCTGTCCTCTGCTATATGTAACCTCTGTTTTTTTTATATAATGAAAAGTTATTAACCGTTTCTGTAAAAAAAAAAAAATGTATCATTTTATGTGCCTAGTTGCTATGATCCTCTTTTGCCGACACATCTTTATCCCATGTGTTACGCGGTACCAGTACTTGCTTACTTTGAGACATCTGCCCAAGGAGAGGGGTCACATTTTTCTTCAGGGCCATGATGGGGGTATTATCAGTACTTTCTGAGAGGTTGTTGTGCCCGGACCCTCTGATCCTTCCTTCAGGATTACTATGGCTTAGTGGTTGATTGCCTCATTCTAGGGCTTGTAGCCCCGAGGTTGGTGTTCGGGGCTCCTAGGGGCAGGTCACTGGGTCACATAACCCCCACCTTGTTTCCTACATCGATGTCAATATTTTATCTCTGAGGCTCTTGCCTCCTCTTCTGGTTACCCTATGCACCCATCCTAGCCCTTTTGCAGTAGAGCGCCCTCTCTCCTTGGTGCATTTCCAGTGATGATGTCATCCTTGGTCACCATGCCCATAGGCTTGTAGAGGGGGGACGTTGAGGGTTTTTCATTAGGGTTAGATGGAGCTTGACGATCCCCCCTTCTCACTCCACCTTTCGGAGTGAAGCCTTTTGTTTAGTTTTAGTCATTTTTATCAGTTTTTAGGAACCTAGGGGGGAAATACCCCAGGTAGCCATCTTTTAGACTATTTTATATTATTTCATGTTATATATTTACATTGACATTTATTTGGCATGTCGATCTGGTTATTTTGTAAAAGTGAGTTGAGAACACTATAAATACAACTCCTCACTTCATTTGTAAATCATAACTCAAGGGATAAGTTACATTATGTTGCTCTTTTACCCAAGATAGTCTTTTGGAAAGTGATGCGCACCTCTTGAAGTTTTCTCTTCTTTGGCTTGTGGATGAAATTGGATGCATTTCTAGGGTTTTACTCATGCATGGTGGATGCTAAGAATTGTTGGAACAACACAAAGCTCAAGTAAGTCTTGTTTTAGCCTTGCTTGGTAAATGTAGGTGAGTTCTTTGCTTTTTTTCTTTCCTTTGCATGGTGGAAAACGCTCCCTATAGGAGGTTTTCCCTTGGATCTCTAATTTTTCCCTAGATTAGGCTCCTACCACAAACCCTGGAGGTTGTTATAGGAAGCCCTAGTTTAGGAGTCAAAGAGAAGATTACTCCAAGAGAGAGGCTGGTCACCTCTCCTCTAGGCCTAGGGTTTAGGGTTACATCCATGAAAACCCTTGTTTTATTAAAATTTGTCGAACTTGCTTGCATTTTCATGTGTAATTTTACATTTTCATGGTATAACTAGGGTTAGAATTAGGTCTACAATTTTATGTCTGAAACCCTAAAATATCAAAAAATATTTTTTCCCTCCCTCCTACAAATTCAGCCTGCCATTTTAGGCCCTAAAAACCCTAGGGCGAAATTGTGGCAACCGTAAAAATATAAAAAAAATCTAAAAAACCCTAAAATATGCCCTAATCCTAAAAGTATAAACCCTAATTCTACCCTTATTCCTCCCCAATAGCATGTCCCTCCTTCTCTTTCCTCCTTCACAGGTCTACAACCAAGGTCACCCTTCCTCTAGCAGCTTGTTCTCTCTCCATTGCATCCTTAAACCTGCCACACAAACACACATAAAAGTAACAACAAAAGGATTAATAAACGCTAGACCAAATTTGTGAAGGGAAATGCCAAATCATTGTGGATAAAAGTATGTTATGTTAACATATGTTATTGATATTTAAAGGTTAAATCTAATGCTACAAGACTATTGTTAAGTAGGACTGATTTCACTTATTTGCAACTACCATTTGATGAATGACATTTTTATGCTTAATGTGTATTCCTTATTGTTGGTCATAGTGTCCAATTGATTGATAATAATGGTGCACATGCTTATGTTGGTTTCATACATATGATGGTTTGGTAAATGGTTATCTCCCTATTGAATGACATCATTGCTTGGAAATGCTAAACTAAATGCATGACTGTTGGTTCTTAAATAACTATGCATTTGTATTGCTCAAAACACTGCCAAATACTTGTCAAATAACATATAATACTGCTGGTGTTCTATATTAGGCATTCTCTAGCCTACGATGGTCTTAAACTCGTGTCTAGTTAAGAGTTGTTTTGATATGTCTGCTTCATTCTATGTTTTGACTCCATAAAGGCACTGATCTATACATGAGGTCGTGGAAGGTATTTTTCGTAATCATTAACAAGCACATAAATAAGGGCTCTCCCCTTGGAGGTCAAGACACTCTAATGTAGTTGGAAGTGTGGATGAGGTGACATTGGGCCACACTCTCCTTACATTGTCTATTGGACACTAGCCCTGCTAGTTTGTCCGGTAACACCATGTATTAAGTAGATTCATTGATTTTGTGGAAACAACATAGCAATGGTTAGGGATGGCAAGGGAGGGTTGATTACGCATCAAAGCTTGCATTATCTCCAATGTAATGTCTCTAGATCCCAAACTCTAACCATTCAATTATCAGTGGTGAGTATTCTCAACCTTATAGCTTTTAAAGTTGGATGCCACTTGATTTCCAAAATGGGGCTACGATACATGTGATCTTAACCTCACAAAGGACTTGAATAATGTAGATTAGATAATGGCAGTTGCCCAATACTAGTTACAGTTGTCGTCTAAAAGCATTCATTTTCCTTGAATCACATAGAAACAACCTCTTTTTTAGTGTATCATGTGTGTATAGCTACACTAATTATGTCGACTGAAGTCTTCTCTTCTCATATCAAAATACTCTAAAGCATCATCTTCTCCACCACAAGCCAAAGATCCATGAATTGGGCTTCAACAATTTACATCGATTGGTAGAGAATGAGTGTTTGGAGAGGCAATTTGTTTCCAACAATAGCAAGTGCATTGCCACATCCAATTTTCCATACCTCGACTACAACCTCCAATTCCAAAATAGTCATTGAGCTATCGTTGTCTCTCTGGCGAGGAGAGGGAAAAAAATCATTTCCTTGGAGTTATAGGATTGATATCCAAGTCACTTAACACATATTGTCTTAATCAATATGTGGATTCATAAAAAAATAGTAGGACCAAAAAAATGTCCTCTATCATTTATGTATCTCAAACTCATTGACCAAATAGTGCTTTCAAAATTGACCATAACTTTTGAAATGTATCAGTGATCCTTTTCAATATCAATAGTTGTGTCATTGTCAAATCCCACACAATATTCCCCTTTTGTTAAGATAAGTTGGTGGTTATACCAAGAGTTGGCAGCCATTGCATTGAGATCATAATTTGGTTGTGATGAAACTTCTAAAATGGCTTCTACAGTCATTGTTGACTTAGAAGATCCAGTAGTAATAATCCTAGAGTATGCATCTCCCGTTTATGAAAATAGGTAAGACATGTCTTTCACTATTTGGCCATCCTTTTGAATCATTTCAAATCCATGTGGTCCTTAAGCATCTTCAAAACCAAACTCAGATTGAATTTTAGAATGGTAAGAAGATAATTAAGTTCAAATTTTGGTTTTAGTTTTACCGAACGTGATATGGATTTTCTGCAAAATGAAATGAATGCATAAATATAAAAAGAAAAAATACACACAAATATTGTAGAGACCATAGTAGTACAATAAAACCCAAATTCTATTAATGAATGAAATGGAAAACACTATAAACTATAAAGAAATACAAACTAGCTAGAATTGTGGTAGCTTATCTCCGAAGAGAGATGTGTCAGCTACGCTCATTTGCAAGAAGGAATTACGAGAGGCCAAACATGACTTTTGAACATAAAATGTGAAACCCTAAGATGCAAAAACCCTAAATATCCAAAACCTTAACCCTGGGAGATGAAATGGCAATAGAAATGTGGGCCCCAAAAATTCTAATTGATATGTCAACTTCTCGGGGACACAACTTCCACGTACAAACTCAGTTTAGGGAACACAATAGCCCATTAGAGAGATCTTGATGAGAAGAAATTTTTTGGTCAAAGCTTAGGCAAGTGTTCAACAACTCTAAGCAGTCACAAGGCCAAAAGCATTGTTTAAGGCCCAAAAAATGCTCTGGAAGTTCAAGGCCTAAAAAAGTGTAGAAAATCTACTATGTAACATCCCTATTGTGCAAAGTTCTCAAATTCACCCAGTTTCAAATCTAGGAATGATATACACAAACTGTTCCAAAAGCTTCCAAATGTTTTCGAATGGTGCAAGGGGGGACTTGGGAGGGAAAAGGACACTCTAATACAACCTTTAGATAGCCAAACATATGCTATAACATTCATAACCTGCAATTTACAAGGAGAGAAGAATTGAGACAAAACTAGTCAATTGGATTGGTGGAAATTCCCCCTAGGTCAACCACTATTTGTCCTTCCAAATTTTTTACAGCATTCCCTAATATTCAATATGAGACTTGTATCTGTTAGAGGGAATCAAGAACAACATGTGTGCAGCATTATATCAGGTTTTAGGGTTGGATAGGTCTCCCAGAGGGCAACAACTTCTAAAGCATACAATTTACGTGAAAATGGTAGACAAGGGATCATGAATTAATGTCACGAACTATCGTAAGACTCGAGGGATATACATACAGTATTTTGGCCATCCATTTAAATTCCATATTTAGCTTAAATCATAGGCACTACCTCCATAAAAGTTCGATATCAAACTGATACAAAACATTCTACAATCACCATGAGAATACAATGAGGGAAATAACTCGAATAGCAATGTTACTTGGAAAATCAGTACATGAAGTGCTTAGTATTTCGAACTATGGCTCTAATGATATATCCATTACATTTTTATGCAGCCATTAACATGTTCATAAGGTCGAAACAACAACCTTACATTAACTATGTGCAACAAGGAGTGAGCTATCACACTTTACATGAACATTGAGAGAAAGATAGGAGAATGAGAGTAGAGCAGGAAGAGTGAATATGAACTCGAAATCAGATGGGGGTTGAACCTACATCAAAAAATATTAATGAAGATCTATTGAAAGGTCTGAATGGCCTCTCCATCAACCAAATTGGATGGAAATCTTGCACCCTCGAAATTGGTTCTAAGGCAGGGAGGATGAACATCCACCGTGCAAGGACAAGTTAAGCTCTCCAAATGTGCCAATGGAGAAATGATCAAAAGTTTCTCTCCTTTGTCCTCCTCCTCTTTTATTGACCTCCAATGGTCTCCATAGCTCGAATTCAATCCAAGAGTCTTCTCCCAACTCGAGTTAGGGAGAGATTCTCATGAATGACACTTGTCCCTCTCTTTCTAGCATTCATCTTCCATCAATTTGAATGGGGGAATCTTGGCTTACCATAACTCCCCTTGTGTGCTCTCTTGGTGGCTATTTTCAGCCCTGACATGTCATATGTCAGCAATCAGGTCTGAATTTGTCATATGTGTCATAGAATGTCCACCATTGTTGTCATAGAGATTAGGGAATCTAGCTCCAAGTGTCACAATTTCTCTATGATGCCTCTTCCTCTTCCATGGGAGTTACTCTTCCACTCCAATTCGACCTTACATGATTCATGCCATGAATAGTACCTCTTAAAATCCCCCAAGTATGTTACCCTTCACCTTGAACTCGAATTGGGGAGAAAATGATTCCAAGGGTAGTGGGGAATCTTGCCACATGTGGGTCCCACAACCTCTTATGTGCCCTCATGAACCAATGCCACCTTATTTTCTTTTTTATTATTATTTCTTTGGCCCACTTAATGTGAATTTGTAAGTCTAAGGTCATTTTGGGTCTTGTAGCTGTTAGAAAAACAGAATCGCAGAGCAATAACAATAAACAGAAATGCAAATATAATCACACATACACATTACAAGAGAGACACAGATATATCGTGGTTCAACCAACTTGGGCTACGTCCACACTGAATTTTCCAGTCCTTATTATTATTACCGTCCAACAAGGTGAAGGGATACAACTTGCAGCACAACCGCTGCACTTCCTCTTCTCTGTTTCACAGTCTCTCTCCTGATCTCAGAGATCTTTACAATGCATAAAACCTAATACATCATCATCCCTAGCCGTATTACAATGTCTTTATTTTATAAGGGAAATACAATGGGAAAATACCACGGGATACCCAAAACCATGGGCCCGCAAAACAGCTGGCGAAAACAACCCCAAAAATTTTCTTCAGGGGCGCTGCCCCCAGATCCCCCAGCCAAGGGGGATGATCCCCCCTGGAACCCCGTGGGGGGGCGATGCCCCCCCGCTGGGGTGACTGTACAGTCCACCTACATATCATATAAAACTAGGGTACAAACACGGCTGATACAATATCATCTATGAGACTAGAAGATCTGGCTCCACAACCAACAATCTCCCACTTGGACACTGATCACAGTAACTCCACCGCTGCTGCAATTACTGGACTTGGACTTGGAAAATTTATCCTCTTCACCTTCATGTTAGAAGGCCAACTGAAACTGAGCATGAACTCAGTTTCTCTCTGGTCACTACCTTTGTGAACATGTCTGCAGGATTCTGGCTAGTATGTATCTTTTCCAGCTTCAACAATTCATCTTCCAGAACAGAGTGTATGAAATGGTACTCGAGCTGTATATGTTTAGTCCTGGAATGGAATGTTGAGTTCTTTGCAAGGTGAATGGCACTCTGGCTGTCACTATACAATCTACTATCCTTCTGTTTCTTACCCACTTCCTCCATAAACCTCTGCAACCAAATCATCTCTTTACTAGCCTCTGTAATGGCAACATACTCTGCTTCTGTTGTTGAAAGTGCAACAACCTTCTGTAGTTTCGAAATCCAACTTACTGTTGTTCCACCTACAGTAAACACATACCCTGTGGTGCTCCTCCTGCTATCCTTGTCACCTGCCATATCTGCATCAACATATCCTTGTAGAACAGTGTCTGAACCTCCAAAACATAATGCCTCAGTGGTAGTACCTCTCAAATACCTGAGAATCCACTGTATTGCCTTCCAATGTTCTTTAACTGGATTGTTCATATATCTGCTCACAATTCCCACTGCATGTGCAATATCTGGTCTTGTGCACACCATGGCATACATCAAGCTGCCAACTGCTGATTGATAGGGAATCTTGGACATGTAATCTGTCTCTTCTTGTGTCTTGGGACACATTTCCTTACTTAGACTGAAATGGCTAGCCAAAGGTGTACTTACAGGTTTTGCATTCTGCATTCTGAACCTCTCCAACACCTTTTGTATGTACTCACTTTGAGACAATGTCAATTTACGATTTTTCCTGTCTCTCGTTATTCTCATACCAAGGATTTGCTTTGTAGCACCCAAATCCTTCATCGCAAATGAATTAGCTAGCTTCCTTTTGAATACATTTATATCCTGCATGTCAGACCCTGCAACAAGCATGTCATCCACATACAATAACAAGATAATATATCTTCCATTGTTTAGCTTCTTGAAATAAACACAGTGGTCAGAATGACATCTACTATAACCTTGTTCTGTCATAAACCTGTCAAACTTTAGATACCACTGCCTTGGAGCTTGCTTCAAGCCATACAAGCTCTTTTTCAACCTGCATACCAGATCCTCCTTACCTTTGACCTCATACCCTTGTGGCTGCTGCATATATATTTCTTCCTCCAAATCCCCATGGAGGAAGGTTGTTTTTACATCTAACTGTTCAAGATGCAAATCTTCTACCGCCACTAGACTTAAGATAGTCCTAATTGAAGTCATCTTAACAAGAGGAGAAAATATTTCATCAAAATCTATACCTTTCTTCTATGCAAACCCCTTTACAACAAGTCTGGCCTTGTACCGCTTCTTACCTCCTTCTTCCTTCAACTTGTAAATCCATTTGTTTTGCAATGCTCTTTTACCAGCAGGCAACTGAACCAAATCCCAAGTCTGGTTTCCTACCAATGAGTCCATCTCCTCATTCATGCCTTGCTCCCACTTATTTCTAGTTTCCACCTGCATTGCTTCTTCATAACATTCTGGTTCACCAGAATCAGTCATCAATAAATAATACATTGAAGGAGAGTATCGTTCAGGGAGTCTACTTAACCTGGTAGATCTTCTTACAGTTGCAGGAGTTTCAGGTACTTGCTGCTGCTCTTGATTTTCTGGCACCTTCAGAACTTCATTTTCTTTAATTTCATCAAGCACTATGTACTCTGTGTTTTCCTTTTCCTGTTTCTTTCCCTGCAACTGATCTTTATACATGACCTTTTCATTGAATATCACATCTCTACTCCTGATGATTTTGTTATTTTCATAATCCCATAAACGATAACCAAATTCATCAACCCCATATCCAATAAAGGTACATTTCTTGGATTTAGCTTCAAGCTTTGTTCTATTTTCTTTATCAATATGGACAAATGTTTCACAACCAAACGTTCTCAGAAATGAGTAGTTTACCTTTTTATCTATCCATGCTTCCTCTAGAATACCACCATCCAAAGCACTTGAAGGTCCTCTGTTTATTAAATAAACAACAGTATTTACAGCATCCGCCCAAAACTAGAAGGGCAACCCTGCATGCAGTCTCATACACCTTGCACGCTCTATGATCGTTCTGTTCATCCTTTCTGACACACCATTTTCCTGTGGTGTTCCTGGGACTGTCTTCTCTCTACGAATCCCATGGTATGAACAGTAACTATCAAACTCCTTGCCGCAGTACTCACCTCCATTATCAGATCTGAGACACTTCAATCTTTTTCCTGTCTCATTCTCAACCAAAGCTTTCCACTTCTTAAAAGTAGCAAACACATCAGATTTTTGTCTAATGCAATAAACCCAAGTTTTTCTAGTTGCATCATCAATAAATGTAACATAATAATGAGAGCCACCAAGAGATTGTATCTGAGCCGGTCCCCATACATCTGTATGCACAAGCTCTAATTTTTCATTCTTCTTCTGTTTCCCAACCCTGAGAAATCTAACTCTCTTCTTTTTTCCATAAACACAGTTTTCACAGAATTCCAAACTTACCTGCTTCAAATCTAGCAGCAACTTCCTTGAGTGGAGAATCTACATCCCCTTCTCACTCATGTGGCCAAGCCTATGATGCCACAATGCTGTATCTGTTCCTGTGGAAGCTAAAGAGATAGAATGGTCAGTATTATGAGGACATAAATACAACGTACCTACTTTGTCTCCTTTTGCTATCACCATTGATCCTTTAGTGATCTTCCACCACTTTTCTCCGAATGTAGATAGACAGCCGCCATCTCCCAACTGCCCTGTTGAGATCAGATTTCTTTTCATAGCAGGAATATGCCTAACTTCTTTCAACAACCAATCAGTTCCATTCTTAACTTTAATCCATACCTTACCCATTCCAACAATTTTACATGGCTCATCATCACCCAATAAAACATGTCCAAAGTCGCCAGGAACATACTCATGAAAGTATTTCCTATGGGGTGTAGCATGACATGAAGCTCCTGAATCTACTACCCAATAATCACTAGTATTATCTAATGCAAGAATCAAAGCATCTTGTAATACATCACCTGCTACATTTGCTTCCTGGGTAGTTTCCTTTTGTGCATCTCCTTTCTTCTTTAGAGATTTGCAGTCTTTCTTCAGATGTCCTTTCTTTCCACAGTTCCAGCACTCTATCTTTCCCAGTCTGGACTTGGATCTGCCCGTTTTAGACTTTCCACGATTACCTTGGCTCTTTCCTCTCTCCTTTTGTCTTCCCCTGCTCTCCATGGTCAACGCATTACCTGATGTCTCACCTGTGCTTTTTCTTCGCATTTCCTCGCTAAGAATAACACCAATAACATCATAAAATTTCAAGGTGTTTGAACCAGAGACAGAGTTACTTACAGCCATGACCAAGCTATTCCAGCTTTCTGGCAATGAACACAAGATTAGAAGAGCCCTAACCTCATCGTCAAAGTTCAGACTTACAAAACTTAGCTGATTTGTAACCGTATTAAACTCATTTAAATTATCAGTAACATATCCACCTTCATACATCTTCATATTAAATAAACGCTACATTAGAAATACCTTGTTGGAGGCCAAGGGTTTTTCATACAGCTTACCCAATGCGCTCATCAAACCCTCTATTGTCGTTTCTTTTGAGATATTGAAAGCCACCCATGAAGCCAGGCTCAACCGTATTGTTCCCAGAGCCTTTCTGTCAAGAACCTTCCATTCTTCGTCCTTCATAATCGTCGACTGCTTTGCTTTTCCTCCCAACGGTAGGAATAGATCCTTCTGGTACAGATAGTCCTCCATTTGCATCTTCCATAACCCGAAGTTTTGGCCGTTAAACTTCTCGACCTTAAACTTTCCTTCTTCTGCCATTGCTCCCACTCGAACCAGAAACCCTAGCTTCCTGCGGGTTTAACTGCCAAATAGACCTTTGGCTCTGATACCAGTTGTTAGAAAAACATGATCGCAGAGCAATAACAATAAACAGAAATGCAAATATAATCACACATACACATTACAAGAGAGACACAGATATATCGTGGTTCACCCAACTTGGGCTACGTCCACACTGAATTTGCCAGTCCTTATTATTATTACCGTCCAGCAAGGTGAAGGGATACAACCTGCAACACAACCACTGCACTTCCTTTTCTCTGTTTCACAGTCTCTCTCCTGATCTCAGAGATCTTTACAATGCATAAAACCTAATACATCATCATCCCTAGCCGTATTACAATGTCTTTATTTTATAATGGAAATACAATGGAAAACTACCACGGGATACCCATTACCCAAAACCATGGGCCCAGAAAACAGCTGGCGAAAACAGCCCCAAAAATTTTTCTTCGAGGGCGCTGCCCCCGGACCCCCTAGCCAAGGGGGATCATCCCCCCTGGAACCCCGTGGGGGGGCGATGCCCCCCCGCTGGGGTGACTGTATAGTCCACCTACATATCATATAAAATTGGGGTACAAACACGGCTGATACAATATCATCTATGAGACTAGAACATCTGGCTCCACAACCAACAATAGCTCCCTTATTCCAACTTTTAATGCTTCCACCCCCAACCTAGGGAACTAGTAAGTTAGTGGAAATTTTCCTCCATGATAGTTTATTTGGATGGGGATATTACAAACTTTGAATTGGGAATTTTCTCTTAATGTGACCCACCTTGTCCATTTGGATCTAATTCTACATTAATACTAACTTGGACATCATGCTTGGCAATTATTTGACCCTTGCCACCAATTTGACAAAGTATCATGAATATGGCCACGTGGTTTAGGCCATTGTGACCCAGTGAAAAATTTGGGGACATGACATACTAAGATGTGGAACCATGCTAAATCAGTGGAATAGGTGGTTTTCCATTAGTATACACCTAGATCAGTCGTCCCCCCTTGTGGAGCAATGGTCCCCATTGCATCATGTTCCTCGATGAGATGGGGAGACTTCTGTTGAATCTAGCTCCCGGTGAGCCATTGCCCCCTTCCCCGATGAAGAAGTTGCCCTACTTTGACAATCAGATATAGTTGGATGTTTTGTTGGTTAGTACCCTTCATCTCAATGTCTGTGATCTGTTCAATTATCATCACTTACTTGATGTAGTCAGGACTGAGTTCTGTCGGGGACAATTGCTCAACCACCTTTGAGGCATCCAAGAGAGGTGCAAAACATGGTCAAAGTAACTCCAAATTATATATAGGGTGCAAAACAAGGAAAGGAGGGACACTTAATTCAAAGCATTCTCAACCATATCCTCAGTGATGGTGTAAGGACCATATTTGAGTGCTAGAGCTTTCAATGGAGTCCTGTGAGGCACTCTTTCTACAAATGTGACCATACCTTATCTCCCACCTAGAACTTGTGCGGAACCTTATGTTGATCATGGTGCTGCTTGTACTTAGCATTAGCTTTCTTAAAAATATCATGAACTTATTGTTGGATGTGTTGTATCCATTCAATAAATTCGGCTACCCTATCAACCTTGATTTGAACATGGGAGCATTCTTCCCATGTATATGCAATGGGGAATTGGGGCTAATGGTTGGAACCCCAAGCACACCTAAAAAAGGGTTGTGGCTAGTAGAGCTTTGAAGGGATTTGTTGTAGTTATGTTGAACACAAGGAAGGATCTTGTCCCGTGTTCTTGGATATTTGGTGTTGTACATTCTTGGGATATGCACAATCATCATGTTAACTACTTTTGTTTGTCCATCGGTTTGGGTTGGAAGGCAATTGATTTGGTCAAGTTGGTGTCCATCGTTGACCATAGGCTAGACCATAAAGTACTCAAGAAACTACTATCTCGATATGAAATAATGGTTTGTGTGAGTCTAAAATGAACCCAAACATGCTTGAAGAAGAGCTTGGCAGTGGCCTCTACTATGATGCTCTTCTTATGGGGAGTTAAAATGGCCATCTTAGAAAACTAATTAACAACCACAAATACACAGTCATTGCCATGCTTGGTTGAAGGAAGGTCATACATGTAGTCCATGGAGTAAGACTCCCATGATATATTTGCTTAGGTAGATTAGTTTACAACTCGTGCTCCATTATGGCAAGTTTGGCAATAGCATAGGTGGTGCACAATTTGATTTACTTGTTAACATCTTATTGGAGTTTTGGCCAGTAGAAGTACTTTGCAATATGGCCATTATCTTCTCCACGTCGAAGGAACACAGATATGACCCATATGGCATAAAAGTTTTCTTGGAGATGAAAGTATGAGATTGGTTTTCCTGCGCACAGTGTATGATTAGTAACAAGAAAGTTAGGGTTGTTTTCACACAATTGAATTCAATTGGAGGTAGTCAATTCCCTTACATGTTAAAAAAAGCTTAAATAAACAAAATTCCCTAATTAACTTGATTAGACTCTAATCTAACTCAAAGATTTTAAATAATTGCATCATGAATGTGCTGATGAACAATAACGCATAGTGAGCAGAGTTTGGTCATCATGCTCGAATAACATGTGGATGATGAGAGATATCAAGCCAAGATCTGTAAAACTTCAATCTTCCTCAAAACTTGTCAGCCACGATTTGTCTACGCCAATCAGAGGATTGCGCCAATGGTTGACTGACTATTCCAAGGGATCTACTGCATTGAATGAGGAGTTGGTTGCTCTTAGTCAAGGTCTTAACTACGATGATTGGGATCTAACTTAAAACATGCCATAGGGAATTGTACTTAAGAGTCACTGCTGTAGTCAATATATTAGCACTCATACACATTTTAGCTATCAAAAGAAAGACTTTATCAAATAAGTAAATAATTGTAATCAACACATAATCCTAACTAAAATGCATACCACATACATCAACCTTACTATCCATAGTATCCCCATTTTTTGCTCTATTGTGTTTCTCAAGTGTTGAAATAACAAGAAATGGATGGCTTTCCTTAACCAAAACAGGGAGCCATCAGAGACACCTACAAGTTTCTATTTCTCAACCCACAACTCATTCTTCTCTCTATGCTTATCCAAATGCTCATGTAGAGCTCTACAAGAGTCTCACTCAACCAGCATGACCTTGGCTCCACAATACCTTCCCCACACAACATCTTTCCTAGGCTCAGGCATACCCTTCACCAATACATGGTTCCCTTGAGTGATCCTTCTTGCCAGGTGCATACCCGGCATTCATTCATGCAGGCTTCTCAAGTAGGCAACAACAAAACTCAAGGGATAAGGCAGTTCGGGTTCCAAATCGAATTCCAAGGTAATACGTAGTCTAAAATGGGTAGAGGCAGTGACAACGCAAAGGGGGAGAGTGTCCGTGTAGGGTCAAGCTTGGGTGAAATGGTGAGAGTGTCTACATAGTGTCAAGTCCGGGTGTGATGGTGAAAGTGTTTGCATAGGGTAAAATTGTCCCACACAACACCTTACCTAGGCTCAAGTATCCTCTTGACCAATACATAGTTCCCTCGGGTGATCCTTCTTGCCAAGTGCAGTCCAGGGTGTGCGAGGGTTTGACATAGGTAAATCTATGAATGTTTTGCATATGGGAATGAGAGATTTATGTGAGGAATTCTGTGTGCATAAGTGAAAGATGGGTGGTTGACCCCAAAGGATGGAAGGAAAAATGGTGATAGAATTATCGATGTAACTTTTTACTTAGGAGAAAAGGACCCTTACGACTATCATATTGTCACAGGAGCACCTTCACCCCCATGCTTCCATAACTACATGAAGGGAGTAATTGGATCAATTAAGGCTCATGGTACCAATGGGATTAATTCCATGGTTGACACTCGGCAATCAAGGATTCAATATCCCATAGGCCCCCCTTTCATATTTTCCTCTAGTGGAATCATATCCCTTTTGGTGCTCATTACACAACCATCTTGGATCATTCATATTATTTGATAATATAATATTTACATAGCATTTGTGGAATCATATCCCTTTTGGTGCTCATTACACAACCATCTTGGATCATTCATATTATTTGATAATATAATATTTAAATAGCATTCAAATTGGTTTGATGAGCCAACCACACGATCCAAACAAGAAATATTTACGCCATTTACATAATTTGCTTCAATGTATTCCAAGGGTCGAGTTGGGGGTATTACAATTCCCTCCCCCTTGGAATAACACCATCCTTGGTGGTTGCTCAAAATTGAAAAAAAAAATGGATATGCCTCTCTCATGGCATCCTCTAACTCCCATGTAGCCTCACCGAGACCAATGTGCTTCCATTACACCTTTACCAATTCGAGGGCTCGGTTCCAGATCAATGTTACCTTCTTATCTAGGATGCATAATGGATATGTTTGGAATTACCCCTTGGGTTCCACCTGAATAACATCCCAATCAATCACGTTGTTAAGAGCATGTACATATTTCTTAAGCAAGGAAACATGGAAAACATCATGAGCGCTAGTGTTACCAGGCAAGGCAAGTTTATAGCAATTGGTCCTATACTTACTAGTACTTCGAATGGCCCACAATATCTAGGTGATAGCTTGGCATGAATTCCAAGCTTCAATGAACTATTCCTTGGATCCACTCTAAGGAAAACATGATCCCTAACCTTGAATTCCCTGTGCAGATTTTCTGCCTATCTTGGGTTGCTTTTAAATTTTGCCTAATCTTTGCAACTTCCTATTACATTTCTTTAATCAATTTGGCCCAAGAACAATTATGTTCACTAGATTATCCCATGTTACTAGTGTCCTACACCTTCTACCATACAAAGCTTCAAATTAATTTATTCCCAGTGATGCTTGCTTCCCACTTGGATGGTCTATCCATCAAATACCTATGAAGCATGTCTTCAAGCACTTAATCCACTCTTTTTGTTTGTCCACCCATCTGTGGATGGTAAGTTGTGGTAAAGTTGAGCTAAGTTCCTAGATATTGGAACATTCCCGTCCAAAAATTGGAGGTGAACTTGGTATCCCTATTTGAAATTATGGCTTTAGGCAATCCATGCAACTTGGATATTTCTTTCACGAAGATATTTGCAATATCATATATTTTATATGTGGACTTAACGGGTATGAAATGTGTTTCCTTTGTTAACTTGTCCACCAACACCATGATTGAACCATATTTTCTCACTATCATTGGCAACCCTGTAATCAAGTCCATGGAGATTACTTCCCATTTCCATTAAGATATGGTAAATGGATACAATAAACATGCTAGTTTTTTATGCTCATCCTTCACTTGTTGACATTCCAGGCACTTAGAAATATACTCAACAACGTCGATTTTTCATCCATAACCAAAATTATTGCTTTCTAGTTGTAGAAGTTGTCTTATGGTATCCTGGGTGACCGGAGTATTGTATTGGATGAATCTCATCCATAACATGTTGAACTTTGGTTGTCATTGATGTCAACTGATGTCAAAGAGGATTTAGTATTCCTATGCCAATCTAAAGAAGTATATGAAATCCACTTTGAAGAAGTATATTCCTGTGCCATTTTAAAGAAGTATATGAAAGATACTTTGAAGAACTATATGGATGCCAATATGAAGAAGTATATTTCTGTGCCAGTTTAAAGAAGTATATGAAAGATACTTTGAATAAGTATATGGATGCCAGTACGAAGAAGTATATCTAGAAGTGCATCCAGTCTGAAGAAATGTGGTACAATTGCAGGTCTCAAGTCCACCTAGTCATACTCCTTCGAGGTAAAATACAAAGAGTTGGTTGGACAGAAGTCTGGGAGTGCGCAAGAAATCCAACAAGTTGATTGGACAAGGTTCGGGAGTGCACAAGCAGCTTGGAACAAGAAGTGGTCGAACAATTATGCAAATCCGGGAAGCATGCAAGACTCACCAATCGGAAGAAGATTTCAGTTGTTGAAGTGCACACAAGCACCATGAAGGTTGTAGAGGTTGAAGATGTCAAGTGCGCAAGTCCCATAAGCAATGGTACATCAAGGACACAAGACCACACCACAAAGGTGAAAGTCCCGCTAGGAAAAGGACCGAGTATGCACAATATCCACAAGAGATGACACCTCAGTGGTGCAGAACATGACATGTGGCAAAAGCATGAACCGTAAAGTAATGAAGAAGGAAATCCACAACCAGCTTGTGGACATACAATCCATGCAAGACAAGTATAAATAAGGAAAAAGTTGGAGATTTGATAAAAGCTTGAAGTATGATTTGAAGAAGAAAGATGGAAGATAAATATTTATCAAGCTTCTAATAGTCGGGGCATCAAGGGATCGTGGAACTAGAACAACATGATCTAGAAGAGAGTCGAGTGCGCACATGCAGAGGAATGGCATAGCCGAAGGTGCGCAGAATAATGTTGGGAATCTGTGGCAGTCGCACAAACACAGAAAGGCAGAATTATAGAAGATGCGCAAGTGCGTGAGGACTGAATGACAATATCGTAGACGACACGTAGACAGTCACAGAAGATTTAAGACAGAAGCACAAAGACAAATTTGAATTATATCCTGTGACGCGTGAAGTGAAGAAGTTTATCTGATTTGCTAAGATAGAATTGCAGTACAGCGCGAGATGCACATTTTGATAAGGATGATTTGAGATAAGTGCATTAAACAGAAAGGACGAATCATATGATGCACAGAAGGTCACATATTATCTTAAGTCTGTTGCACTAAGACATAACAGACACATCTCAGATGGTGCACAGTTCCATCTGATATTGATGCGCGAAGTTAGAACAACATGTTATCAGTTGATGCGTAGTATCAGTTGAGATTACAGATGTGCAGTAGCAAAATGGACTATTGAACCTTGGTGCAGACTGTAGAATTTGATGAAGCAACACACAATATATGAAGTGTGATGTCAGTTGATGTAATGTGGTGAGTGTGAAGTAGTGATTTATGCGGCACTGTAACAATAATACTACAACATACAGAAGGTGCGCACAACATAACGAACAACATAAGACATGAAGTGTGCATGGATCATAAGTTCAAAAAAACAACATCTTATTCTTATATATTTGGGCTGTAGGATGGGGCAAGGAGCTGGGGGTCATAGCCTTCTTCTAGTTAGTGTTGGTAAATCAGGGAGTTGATGCTTCCTTCAAGTCGATGCCTGTAAAACTACGGGGGTCAGTGCGTCCTTCTAGTTGGTGCAGGAGAACTTAGGAAGTTGGTTCTTCTTCGATGTAATATTTTTATTATAAAAGAGCATTCTGTGGTTTTTTTCTCGTTTGGGTTTCCACGTAAAAATGATGCGTGTTCTGTGTTCTTGCGCATATGTGGATGAATGTTTTATTTATGGTGGATGTATAATTAAAGTTCAATATTAATCAGTTAAGAAGATAAAAACTGTTCATAAGTACACTAATATTGATTCACCCCCCACCCCCACCCACCTCAGTATTAAATAGATTCCAAAATAACAGTCCTTCTTAAATTCCCAACACTAAGGATATAAAGTATGCCCTTAAAGGTAAGAAGCCCTTGTTCAAGTTTTCCCTTGTGAATATCCCATCCATTTCCAATGGGAAATTCTCCACTATCTCACTGACTTTCCTCTTGGTTCTTATGTCTAATTGAACCAACCACAATCTACTATGCTTTGTCTTATTAAAAGCACAATTCTTTACAACTATAGGAATGACGTAACTATGAGTAGATCCAAGTTCAGTCAAAATAGAAATAGATTGCTTAGAAATCTCACCTTCAATTTCAACCACTGTTGATTGATGGTCTACTTGGAGATCCTCTAGTGCTGCATAAATTTTAGGAACTGTCTTCACCATTTGACTTTTAGTTTTAGCCTCTTGGACGTAGTAATCTTGCTTCACACTTTTATTCTCATTTGGAGAGTTCCTAAGCACATGGTCCGATATAGATCCCCAACAATGAAATGGCTCTCTTAACTCTCTTGGATTTGTTGGCTTAGTCAAGTCACTTGGTAGTTGTATTTACAAATTTATGAAGTGGGGAGGCTTGGATCCTTTCTTTCTTTGGTCAAACCTCTCCTTCTTCTTATCCTTCCACGACTTCTAGAAGTCTGGCCTGCTTTTATTTTGCTCATAATGGTACTCGGCCTTCCTTATGGCTTCATCTAGAGTTTGAGGTTCAACAAACTCAATCCTATCTTTCTAGGACTAGGGTAACCCAATGAGAAAAAGGCGAATTTTGATTTTCTAGTTTCTAGTATACCTGACATATCTCAACAACTCCAAGATCTTATTTGTATATTCCTCCATTGTCAGTTGCACCAATTTCAGCTCATGAAATTCCCTTATTTTACCATCATAGTTCCTATATACTTATGCTAGAATTATTTCTTGAATTGTTTTCACACAAATTTTCTTTCACTAATCTTCTTCGCTTGTTTAAAGTGATCCCACCATATGGAAGCTCTCCCATTCAGATTGAATATGGCCACCCTTTCCTTCATGTTTCCTGAGTAGTCTTGGACTTGGAAATACTTCCTCATCCCATGAATCCAAACCTCATCCTACTGACCAGATTGTGCTTTATTGTGCTTTCCCATTGAATGTAGGAGGTTTGGCCTTACTAAACTCTCCTTAAGAGTTGTTCTTGCAAGGGTTGACTCACTAGAAGATAAATCTAGATTGCATGTCCTTCCTTTAGATACCATTCTCAACCTATGGGATTTCTTACGAGAAGGTCTCCTAGAGGTACTCATGTCCTTTGACTCATTCCCCGAGTGTTGTCCAGAGTGAAACTTCCTTTGGATATCAATCAATATTTGGAGCATAGCTGCATTCAATTGATTATGTTCTTCCTGATCTTTAATCAGCCTCTCATTATATGCTCTGCAACTTTACAGCTCCACTCTTAGGGTCCTCATAGTTTATGTAATATCTAGGGATTCACTCAATTCCTTCGGCCGTTGCATTGACAATGTGGAGCATACAAAAGGGAAGCCGACTATGCCATTGGATTCCTTCGGCCAACTTGATATCTTCAACAGCAATGCAAAAGGGAAATACATACTCTTTCTTTGGGTTGGCACGCGACATAATTAAAATGTTATGAAAATTGACCTCAAAGATGACTTTATCATTGTAGCGATCCACAATCTTCTGCGAAACGTGGAAGGATTCGACTGTGGCATTGATCATATTCATATACCACATCTGAAAGGCAGTTTCTACATCCACTTGGTACTCACGCTCTAGCTATCGATGGAATACCAGGAACTTTGTTGCGACAAAGTTGTCAGGTGTGGGGAAGTCATAAGTATAATGTGGCGGTGGTTCCCATACCACCATGGCAATCAACAACAATACCCAACTGTAGTGAAAGGGTGTGACCTTATCCTACGCATCGAGACAATCTTGAAGAAACTCAAGTTGCAAGTAGTGCCCCCATGAAAACACTTGGTCTTTAGCACAGTTCTCAGCGGCTGCTACCACACCTGTTGGGAATTCATCCTTTGTGCATTTGCATAGTAGTTTGCATGCCAGTATCTGTGCAAATCGTACCTTGCATTCGAAGATCGCTGAGATGAGACATCCTCGGCTCCTTCTCTGAGTATTGTACTTCTTGTATATTTCCTCCACTGAAACATGTGCCATCACATGGATTGTATCTTCCCGTCTTATCGGGAGACCCGAGACTAAGAGGATCACCTGATTCATGATTTCATATGGATTGTCCAGCCACAAATATCTGCCATATAGTGGTCATAAGGAATCGAGTACATGATGATATATCCGACCCTCGTCCAAAGTGCGGTACGTCTAGTAGGGTCAAGATTCATGACTGATGAATCTTGCATGCCCACACTTGGGGAAATAGCTAGTCTATGCCATCGAAGTTGAGCTTTGTCTCTATGTAGGAAGTCGATTGGAGCTCCGAGAAATGCTTCTCGTCCCAGATGTCAAAGTACTCATATTTAAAAAATGGAACCTTCCCAAACAATTCGTTGTTGAATGTAACTTCTAAAGGTAGTGGTAGCTCCAATAGTGCAAATTCCTTCGACACGGTCGCCTTAGTGTGACTCTTCTTTTCCACGGGTGGAACCTCCATCTCTGCGCACTTATGCTCACAGGATCAGAGCTTCACTAATAGCATATTGAATTCTTCTAAAACATTTGGGGTCTAACTCTTCACCAATAGATATGCACACTGACTAGCACACTGGTGCGACTATCGCCATTCTTTGCAAGTATTACAGCCACTTTTTGCAACGTGCCTTCACCTACCTCCTTAATTGTTGTCCCTCCCCCCCGTGTCTCTCTCCATAATTGCTGGGTGGGATGCAATCTAACCATAAATTTGCACAATATTGGTGTGCCCCTCACCATGAATGTCGACCCGATGACCAACTCACCATAGGCTCTCTCTTTTCCTGTGCATTGTTTTTTTCATTCATGTGGGTTGCCTCTCTTTCTGTGCAAAGGATCAAGCATCTACTTGACATTGAATCTCCTTCATTTAGTGTGATGTTACCTTTTTGAGTCGTCATGTTTTGACATGTTTCTTCTTAGTGACAACATCCTTTCAAATTCTTTCCAAATCGGGGCAAACTATTAGTACTGACACAAACTTGATTGACAGGTGGAACAGTGGGGATGTGATGGTGAATAACGAGTAGGGTGTAATGATTGGAAAACTAGAAGATGTGTGGGAAGATATTGGAGATTAATGGATGATGTGATGGGAATGGAAAATGGATGACGCGATTTGTAGGGTGACATGATACTGGGTAGTTAGATTGGTGATATAACTAGTAATGGGTTTATGGGTAATGATTTAGACTCAATATTGACAATGACCCATGGCAGAGTATGGGCGCATGCGACTTAAATTTTTACTGTAACTTGTGCCTGGCCATAATTGAACTCATCCTAGTACCTATTGATTAAAAAAATTGGAGTTGAACCATTGTCTCACTTTCTTCTCTTTATGCTCTTTTTTTTTCAATGTGTTGGTTTTACATACAATTCTGCCCTCGTGGGATATAGTAGGGTTTAAGATGACTAGCATTTACCAGTCCCTTCATCAGCTCTCTTGTGAGAGTGGTAAGTTTTACTGCGCCTACTTTAGTAATAAACATGATCCTAAATGGGCCTAGCCATCTCATGCGCAACTTATCGGGGTACTTCAAAAACTTATTGTCGTACATCAATACCAGTGCATCAGGTCCTAGGGTCTTACTTTTGATATTTCTATCGTGTCAGGATTTCTAATGTTGTTTCTTGACTACTTGATTGGACCCTGCAATGAACTTGTCTTCTTCCAGTGCTATAAGCTCCTTTAATCTTTGCATAGGTGATTCATCGTCCGCCATGTTTGTGGCAAGTGCTATGCGCAAACTAGGTACAACAAACTCAAGAGGCATGACTAATTATTTCCCATACACTAGTCAGAATGGGTCTATTTAGCGAGTCTCTTAGATGTTGTTCTATATAACCATAAGACAGTTGGAATGCGTTGATCCCAATCATCACGGTTAACATTACAGACCTTTGTAAGTGCCTGCTCTAGAATCTTATTAAAAGCTTCCACTGTACGATTAGCTTGAGGATGATACAGTGTACTTTTTTGATGGTGTATCATGAACTCTTTTGTTAATGCTCAAATGGTCAAGTTCAAAAAATTCCTACCTTGATCGCTCATCAACATCTTTAGGCATCGAAATTTGGTAATGATGTGCTCAAAGATGAACCTCGCCATTGTTTATGTTGTACAATCTTTCATTGGCGCAGCCTCTGACCATCTTGCCATGTACTCTATTACAGTAATGATATATCCAGCACCGGTTCTTCATGCTGGTGGGTTGATCAGACCGAAAAAATCAAATTCCCATTTTTCAAATGGATCAAGTGCAGTGACAGAAAGAGAGTCATCTCATCCCTACGCGACAATTTACTGACTCGTTGGTAAACATCACATTGTTTGCAGTATGCTTTACTTTCTTGGAAGAACGAAGGCCACCATAGCCCTGCATAAAGTACCATGTGCATAGTATCCTTCCTGGCATAGTGTCCTCCGACTATCCCCTCATGTGCTTCTATGAGCAGAAGAAGTCTTTCGTGATCCATAACACACCGTCGCAGGATCCCATCAGCTCCCAACTTATAGAGCTGGCTTGCTATGATTTGGAAATGTACGTTGCGTATCACAAGCTGTTTGTGTTGCGTGACTGTATACTCCATTAGAGTATGACTAGAGGCCAATAATGTCGCAATCTCATTGAACTGGTTTGGTATAGCCTCAATGCAGAATAATTGTGCGTTTGGCATATAGTCATCAAAACTACCTCCTGCTTCTCCATAGTCAAGTCTTGATAAATGATCTGGACCAACATTGTGTTTTCCTGGCTTTACTATGATTTCGAATTCTAAATCCTGGAATAGGAGCAACCATCGACACATGCATCCCCCAACACTGGCTTATTGACTAAGTACCTCAACGCATAATGATTTGTGAAAAACTTGAAGGCACTCCCCAACAAGTAATGACGGTACTTATGTAATGCATATACCATCACCAAGCCTTCTCGCTTAGTGGTAGTATAATTCTTCTTAGCTACAGACAAATTTCTACTAGCGAAAGAGATAAGGTGATCAATGTCTCCTTCCCCAATTTGAGCTAAGATGATGCCAAGTGCTATAGAGGAGGCATCTACATGCACATGGAATATGAGCGTCTAGTCAGGTTAGATGAGAATTGGAGCAGTTACCAGTTTCTCCTTTACAGTATCCAACACATGTTTACATTTCTGCATCTAGTCATACTTCACTTCTTTTCGAAGTAGCGCTTCCAATCGCATTGTTACGCTAGCATAGTTTCTTATGAACTTTCAGTAATATCCCATATGTCCCAATGTTGCGCGTAGGACTTTCAAATGTGTTGGGGCTGGGATATTGACTATGACTGCAATCTTCGTCGGGTCTACTAACATACATTCTTTGCACACAACTTGGCTTAGCAGTATCCCAAACTGGGTGCAGAAAATGCACTTGTTCAGGTTTAATGAAATCTGCATCTGGCTGCAGCGATCTAGCATAAGGAGCAAGACCCGTAGGTGATATTTTAACAGGATAAACACGATCGAGTCATCAAGGTAGACCTTCAAAAATTTATTCACGAACTCTTTAAATGCAGCTACCACTATTTTGGAGAAAACAGTGGGTGCATTGTTCAATCCAAATGGCATCATTGTGTAGGCAAACGATCCCCATTCGGTAGCAAATTTTGTTTTGGTGCAATCCTCTTCTACTATGCACACCTTACGGTAACATGAAAACCCATCCATTAACGAATGGGCCTCATGAGCCCCCACATTCTCTAACACATTGTTAGTGAAAGGTGTGGGGAATGGGTCATGAATGCATGCTACATTGAGATTGCGCAGATCGATGAAGATGTGAATTTATCCCGTTTTCTTATCTTTGACCACCATAGGACTGACCCATTTTGATTCCTCCATTGGGAAGATAATTCCTGCATCTAACATCCGATCTAACTCTTTGTGCACTTTTTCTTGATATTTAGATTTTAGTCTGTATGGTATTTTATTAACTATATTAGCTCCTTCTTTTGGTTGAATCCTCATTTCTCCCAGCGTTCCTGCAATTCCTTTCATTTCAGAGAAACTGCGTGGAAATAAATCTTCATACTCCTTTAATAGATCTACTATCTGCGTAACTCTTTCCTAGTGCCAATAATCTCTAATTATTTCCAGCTTAGGCTCCTCTTCCGTTCCTATATTATGTTTCTTTGTTTTAGTTGGTTCCAAGAATTCTGGCACAGTGCAGGAAGATGGCTCATCCTGCACAATGCATTCACCCATAGTTTATGTAATTTGTACATTTTACAGATCATCTTCCTGGGCTGGTTCTTTGCTTTCTAGCTTCCAACAATATATAGGTGTGTTTAGCCTTAACAAGTCTTGATGGTAAGTGCAGACGACTTTCTGCGCCGCATCCTGGTGGGGTTTTTCTCTAAAGATGACTTGCTTGATTCTATGAATAACTTTGGTCAGGTTCCAAGCTGTTGCACTGAATTGGAATGTGGCAGTAAATTCAGTAGACACTCTAATCTAATCATTGGTATGCCTTCTTCGTTCCTATTGAACATAAAAACTCCTCGGTATAACATCCAATTTATGATAAAACCTATGTACCCATTGACTGTGTGGTACATTCTTTCTTTCCCATCGTTGCTGAAAAAATTCTAGGTGTTCGATGGGATTCTCCCTTCCTTTTAAATTTATTCGATAGTTCCAGGTCAACAACAGGTTTAAATCCCTCTTTAAGGTAGGTTTGCACTATCGCTTGGTTTTTAAATTCTTCCTTGTTTGTTTTCCACCAATGCGTAGGCATTCCTCGTGTAACTGCATACATTGTTTCTACTCGTCGATCATTTAGAATCTGGGCTTGCATTTTCTCGTTGAAAGTATCTACTTTCTCTATTCCATCAAACATAGGTGGGTCACGTAATTATAATCAAATCCAACACGCCGATTTTGTGATGTGCGCTCCTTGTGGACACTTCATATAGTTGATTCTGCTACCGATCCATTGTGGCCTGTAAATCTGTATCGAATGACTTGACACTACGGCAACTGATTTCTCCATCTGATGTGGGGTTGATATAGTCATCCTTTCTAACAGTCACATTATAAATGTTTTCTATCTCCCCCTCATCAATGTCATCCCGAATTGGTTCGGTATACCTTTAAGCTTCTGTCACATCCAATGGAGCTATTACGCGTAGTTCATCCAACTCAAATGACATGCGCCTTTGCTTGAGGTTGAGGATGGCAACATTATTAAAAGCCCAATCTATTCCCAACATTGCAAGATAGGGATTAGTATCCTCCAATATTTCTATCACTTCAAATTCGGCCATGGTTTTTACCCC
The DNA here is from genome assembly GCA_027924585.1 of Larix kaempferi. Lineage (NCBI taxonomy): Eukaryota > Viridiplantae > Streptophyta > Pinopsida > Pinales > Pinaceae > Larix > Larix kaempferi. The sequence continues at coordinate 41,120,191 of BSBM01000055.1, read as the reverse complement.
ATCAATGTTTACTTCCACATCGGTCAACCTACTAATGGGAAAAAAGTTATATTGGTTTGCTAATATGAGTTGAATAGGAGACCACACAAGCTTTGGCTTACCCATCAACTCCCAAGTCTTCTTAGGCAAAATGTTCACATCAGCTCCCAAATCCATCATCACATTCATCATCTGGAATACCCTAACTCTAATGCTAGCATGATTTCTTTTCCCCTCCTTCTCTTTCCCACTCTACGTGCATTCCTTTCAGGAAGCGGTATAGAGATGTGTTCTTCAGCCTCATTAGATATTATCAATTTTGCAGGGATTAAAGTCACTTTATTTATCGCAAGAGGATCATTCAATATATTTATACAACTTCATAAGAAAGTACTTACTAGGTCCTCTTGGTGACTTTGACATACTCCTTCAGGCTATTTGTCTTTATAATGTGTTGAGGTGTGTTGCGTGGTCTGTTTTATCTCCTCCTTGCGTAGTTTGCGCAACAACTCTTATTCCTTGCGTGCATGGTTTAATTCATCTTGCTTCTGCGCAGCTTCTCTAACAATGTTCTGAGCTTCGCATAAGATTTGTAACTAGTCTTTTGCTTGAAAATTTAGTGGAGGTTGTGCTAATTTTTTAATCTTCTGCTCCAAAGGTATCCCTATGCTGCTTTGTCCAAGGAGGTCATCACTTGTACGAGCACCCCCTCTGGTAACTATATTGATGTGCAATGGATCTTTTCCCTTGTCGTTGTTTTTTGGTTCCATTGTAACTAAGTTACAATGACCTTTATTCTCCTTCCATTTCTTGACTACGTATGGACATTCTTATGTCGCATGTTCTATGTTTTGACAGTATGCACATAGACTTTGTGGCTTAGTGCAATATCTGTAATATCCGTATCCGGATATTCTCATGTTGTGATCGTGTCCGAATCACAATAAGACTATTCAAGTGAATATGCAACCAATAGAAACTAATTCCATTTGGATATAATAAATAATATTGAATATATATTGATGAGAGATTCTTACATTACAATTTGATGGACCATTTAAATATGGTCGTAAGTGCCTTTTCAATGGAAAGGTACGTCTCTATCTATTCTATTAATTACATATCAAATTTATTTAATATTTGTCTAATTGATTTTCTTTTATTATTTAATTATTTGTTTATTGATATGTTTATATATTATTTTATTTGGCCTTCCTCTTCGGAATGCTTTATCCTCAAAGCATTAGTGATGAAAACCGTATGTGGTTTCATAAAAACATGTGCGGTTTTATGAAAGCTATTCTCTTTTTTACTCTTTTTTCTTTATCTTGTGGATAATTCTTTTTTCCCACTTCTTTGTAATATTTTTTTTATCTTACTTCTTGTTCTCTTCTTCTTATTTGCAATGGAAATAATTACTTATTTTTTCTCTTTTTTTATTTCCCTTCTCGTATTCTTGGATTCCTTGATTTACGGTTGTTTTTTAATTTTGCAGCGAAATAATTAATTTTTTTATTAACTTGATTTGCTTCAATGCCGTGATTGGATCTTCTTTGGGCCAAAAACCTACTTTTGGACAAGGTTCTAGATTTTTGGGAAACCCAAAAAATAATGGCCAAAAGCCAATGTGGATCAAATATCCTTAATTAGAGAAACTTTGAGAATGGTTTGTGGCCAAAGGTCGGAATCAAGCCCAAGAAGGGGCTATGATACCAATGTAATTTTTGTATCCGGATATTCTCATGTTGTGATCGTGTTCAAATCACAATAAGACTATTGAAGTGAATAGTCAACCAATATAAAATAATTCCATTTGGATATAATAAATAATATTGAATATATATTGATGAAAGATTCTTACATTACAATTTGATGGACCATTTAAATATGGTCTTATGTGCCTTTTCAATGGAAAGGTACGTCTCTATCTATTCTATTAACTACATATCAAATTTATTTAATATTTGTTTAATTAATTTTATTTTGTTATTTAATTATTTGTTTATTGATATGTTTATATATTATTTTATTTGTTACAATATCTTTCCAAGTGGCCTCGTTCTCAACAATTGAAGCAGATTACTTATCGTCCACCACCATATCCTCGTTGTCGGCCTCAAAAATTCCCACACCCTGCTCCTTGTTGTCCTCCCAGGTCAAGTTGCCTTGTTTCTTTTGCACCTTGGACCCGATAGGATTCTGCTGTATTATTTTTCATCAACTACAGAGCGCAACAATTATTGACATCGTGGCCCACTTACTTACAAAATTCACAGAACCGTGCATGCATAGAGATTTGATACTTCTGCAGTGTAGGACAATTCAGAGGTATATGACCCCATGCTCTACAAATCTCACACCATTCGGACTTCGACTCCATCGGAAAAGGACAAGGCGCACCAGTACCCATAGAATTGTTTAGTGTCGGGCATTTGTTTTGGTGATGTCCCTTCGTTCTATAGAAGGTACACCATACATTTTCTCTGATTGTTTTTGCAGTGGATAGGTGCTGTAATTGTTCAATTATCCTAGCAATCTATGTCTGAACTTTTTCCATCCCTTGCGGTGCTTCTCCTCTTGGGGTCGCTTCCAACCTCATGAAAATCTCTAGGGCATTAGACTGGGTCTTCACATTTTTCTAGGTCAATGGAACTCTGATGTGCGGGAATAAACCTGCAATAAACCATTCCCGATGTTGCACATCCATAATCTGGAAACTCAATCAATCTAACAGGATTTTGAATCGGTGCTCATAGTCCCATACAGACTCTCCTATCTGTTGTTTAATTTCTTTAATCTCGGTGATGCACTGAGACTTAGAATTCGACTTATGGAATTCCGTTAGAAGGTCAGCTTTGGTTGTTGCTAACATACGTGGATGACCTATTGGCACTATAGTCTTGTATTTGATGTACCATGTCAAAGCTTTGTCTCTGAATGTGGTCTCTAGCTGCAAAATCTTAGCAGCTTCACTCGTAACAATCTTTACAGCCCAAATTGCTTGGCAGGTAAACCAATGTTGTTGTACATTATATTTTCCAATTCCATGAAAATCGGGTAGTTGTAATGTCAAATATGATGTCGTTTCCATCTTGGTAGGTATATGTTGATTTGTACATCTTCGATCGTTTGGTAGACACCGAATAGGGTTAATACTTCCCGCGCTCTTTAGATCTAGATTAATCCTTGTATAGGACTGGTTTGAACCTCTCTAGACTAAAATCCATTATCGAGGTTTTCTTCCTGTGCAAACTCAAGGAATAACTGGTCTTCTTGACTTGAGAAAGAATGCTGGGGGGTTGGGTCGAAGGGCGGATCATCAACTAACGTGTGTCTTCTGGTACTACAGGTTCCAGGAAAACTCAGATCTAGCTGCGCGGTATCTCTTTTTATAATGCAATAAGCTTCACTCGTCCTTACTTCTTGTCTTTGTGGGTCTTCTTGATTCTTCTTTCCTTTTAGTCTTCGGGGTTCGACATCACTATTTTCATTGGAGCTCTCACTTTCCTCCATTCCATGGCTCTTGGGAGGTCTCTCATCCTCTAAGCACTCTTCTTTCCCAGACTATGCGCATCCTTCTGGCACAGAGGGGCCTTCTGCACATTCTTTTCACACTTTCCCATCTCTGGAAGTATTCCTTCCTCTCAAATCTAACTTGTCTTTTCCCTTCCACTGGTTTTCTTGCTTTTCTTTTCTTATTGCCTTTCTTATCTCAGATCATCATTCATATATTTTCTCCCTCAAGATTCTTTGTTCTTTTGGATCCATGGTACACCAATCAATTCCTTTGTTCCCTCATTTCCCAATCCCACAGCGTAGGGCTTACATTTCCATACTATCGGGGTTCAGTGACATCAATCCATTCTCTACAAACAACATCTTTATCCAAAGTGGAATTAATTTCAAGAACCTCTTTCTTGGACCTTTTTCAAATCTTTGTTAAGTGTGACCATACGATTCGCTTGATCCTACAACAAATTCTATGATATATCCTTCCTTTACATGCAAGAACCAAAAATCTACTACTCTAGACTAAGTATTGTCTAGAACTTTCAGTTCTTGAATTTTCTCCCTGGTCTAGACTACTGTCCAAGGTTCACTCCAAGTAGTATTTATCTTAGTCTACCTTTGCACCCATTCAAACAACAAAATAGGAAACTCACAAAATAAAACTTCATGCAGTTCAGATTAAATATACTTGTCTTTCTAATCTTTAGCAGAAATTCACAAATATTTATTCTCTCTCTTCGCGAATTCATCCTCCTTATTCCCAAACCATTTCTTAACCGCATCTTTGGTAGGTTTCCACCTCATTATTTCCTCCTAACATCATCCCCTTCAGGTCCCGGCAATGGAACCATTGTTGGTTGCAGTCTGTCAGACCCAGGGTACAACTTCACGAAACCAACAAAACCCCATGTGCATTGGCATCTAGAAGTATCATCCGAGACATGCACAGGAGTTAAAAGGAACTTGAATTAGGGTTGCGCAGGAGGATCAAGGTAGTTCTACTCATCTTTACATCAACTTTATGGATCACATTCATCAACTTCATACTTCATTTCTATTTATCTTCATACATAACTCATAATCATTCATACATAACACGTTGTGTAAGGGAACTCATAATCATTCATATAGAACACATTGCACAAGAGAACTCATAACATAATCATAAGACATTAAGGATTCATTAGATATATATATTTCTTAACCAAAATCATATTCTCAGGTCATTACACAAAATCAACTCAACAACTTTTACATTCACAGTTTATCGGAACAACAATGAGAAGGGTTTTAGCACAAAAACCCTTATGGGTGTACATGGCGAAGCTTCTCAAAGAGAACCCTTAAGAACTAACAACCAAATTCTACTAAAAAAACCAACAACAACATTATCATTATCATATCCTTTACAAAATTGCTCCTTATTTAGGTTGGAGTATAAAAAACTCAAAAGTTGTTACTGGCGCACAGTTAGTAGCTAAATTTTGTTTTACGCAACCCAATATGGCATTGGTTGGATCAGTGTGTACTAACTAACCAAAACTTGGGCACCAATAATTATCTTTCCCTAGCCTCCGCGCATCTCAAAAGAATAAGGTTTCAATTTGATCCAAGTCGCTAGCTCATTTCCTCATGTCCTCAACTAGGGTTATAATTGTAGTGCTAGAATAAGAACCACAAGATAAATTATCCTCACCTCCGCCACCATGTTCTTCTCTAGGGTTTTTTGCATATCACAACCCATAACATCTCACAAGAGCAATCTCTCTAAGAAGATCCAAGATATCTCTCTCTCTTTTTGTCTTTTCCTAGGGTTTACTCACCAATGCTAGGGTCTTACTATCTAAAAGGCATCTCCAATACAATTACAAAGATGGAATAAAATACAATGAAATAAATATTACGCTAGTTCTCTCCTCCCTTTAAGTATAGAGTTGGCGAGGGAAGTTAACATAACATAAGAACTTATGTCCATATAAGTAACCAATAAAGAAACACCAAACATAGTATTGTAAAATACAAGGATGTACATGTGCCATACTTGGGCTTATCCAACCATTAACACAAAACATCGTGCAAGCATGATTCTCCTAGGGTTGAATACCCCTCATACAATAGGGTGCACTTTCCAACAAGATGTTAGTCCTATGCTCCTCTTCGAATCCAAGTGTCCTCACACAAGATGTTCATCCCCTACTTACGTGCCACTTGAGATCTCATGTGTGCCAATTTAATTACCATAATTTAGTGCTTCTCGTTAACATGTCCAGTTCCACACGCTATAACAAAACAGACAATTTGTGCCTAATTTTGGTGTTCTTTTTTAGTGTAATGATGTCTTTTTTTCTTAGTTTGACTCATTGTGGATGGTTCTCTATGCATAGGTTTAACACACCATAAATTGATAACCGAGACTTGGATCAATGAATCGTTAGTTTCATTGGTCTCGTTAGATCGAACTACAACTAGGGACACCCCTCTCCTATGATTCCATGAACCCGATATTGTTTTATTCGACGATTTCCAATACTATGATTTTGTTAAGTAACATGAAATGTAATTTTTGCATCACAAGGTAAACTTTTGAAAATTGTTCCAATGGAGTGTGTGGACATCATGGTCATGTCGACCTTTCCCAAACCAACTTGCTATAGGTTATGTTGCTCAATTATGCCACTCGGATTAGTTTTATGTCCTCATTAGAATTTGGGCAACTATTTGTGAATGGATTTAGGAAGCAATTTGAAACTCTCCATAAACTAATAATCAACACTAAGATATACTAACCGCCAATTCCATTAATATCATGACATCAGATTAAACCTAGGGACATCCCTCTCCTATGAGTCCATGGCCCAGATATTGTTTATTTGACGGTTTCTGGAACTAGGGTTTGGCTTAGTAACATGTACAACAACTTTTTCATCACATGGTGATTTTTGAAAATTGTCTTGATAGATCATCTAGACATTGTGGTCATGTTGGCCTTGCCCAAACAAATTGTAGGAGGTTACGACACACAATTTTACTACTTGGATTGGTTTTGTGCCTCTAGTAGAAATTGGGAAAGTGTCCATCAATGGCTTTAGGAAGCGAGTGAAACTCACAATAAACTGATAACTAGGACTTGGTTCAATAAACTGCCAATTCCATTGGACTCATGATATCCGATGACACTTGGAAAGGCCCTCTCCCATGATTCCATGGATGGGATGTTGTTTTATTCGACGATTTTCCTACCTAAGGTTTTGCTAAGTAACATGCAATGCAATTTTTGCATCGTGGGGTAAATTTTAGAAAACTATGCCAACAGAGTGTGTGGGCATTTGTGTCATGTTGGTCTTGCCCAAACAATCTTGCCAGAGGATGCAACACTAAACTCTACTCCTTGGATTGATTTTTATGGCCCAAGTAGAAATTGTCCAAGTGTCTCTGAATGACTTTAGGAATAGAATCAAAACTCTTTATAAACTAATAATTGGGACTTTTATTGATGATTTGTGGATTCCATTGAACTGATGATATCAAATTCCACATGGGGACATCCCTCTCCCGTGAATCAATGCACTAGATATTATGTTATTTTATGATTTTCATAACTAGGGTTTCGCTAAGTAACACACAATGCAATTTGCATCACAAGTTAAATTTTTGAAAAATGTGCCAACAAAACATGTAGAAATGTGCACTCAGTTTTTATACTTTGATTTGTTATTATGCTCCAAATAGAAATTGGGCAAGTGTTTTTGAATGCCTTTAGGAAGGAAGTTGAAACTCACAATAAAATGATAACCAAGACTTGGATCGAAATACATCGATTTCATTGGACTCACAATATCATATTACAACTAGAAACATTACTCTCCTGTAAGTCCATGGACCCAATTTTGTTCTATTCTACTATTTTTAGAACTAGGGTTTTGCTAAGTAATATGTAATCCATTTTTTTGTGTCACAAGGTAAATTTTTGAAAACAATGCCATTGTAATACCCCAGGGTATTACCCTTATGATTTGAAGCAATTAGTTAAGAGTTAGCATAATAATTGTAATGTATTTTTAAGTCTTGGTGATGAACTATCATGAGATATTTTTAAGTCTTGGTGATGAACTATCATGAGATATTTTTAAGTTGATATTAATAATTGTAAATAATGATTTTTGAAATTGTAAATAAACATATTAGAGTACCAAAAAAAAGATTAGGTAGGCTTCCACTAAAGAGGGACCATTATATTACAAAAGGGAAATAAAACTTTAGGTTTGGGATGCCAAGTAGTTGTTTTTCCTAGCACCAAAATAATAGAAGACTCCACAAATATAGTAATCGATATAATTAGTTTGTTAGGTTAAAAGAAAAAAAACAAGAAGACCTCTTTTGAAAAATAAAAGAGGGATTCAAATGGGAAAAGGGGTAGTTGGGGGGAATGAAGGAGTACAAATGAGTTAGAGAGAAGAATGGAGGAAACTGTTCAAAATTAAGAGCTAAGTTTTGCAGCCATAGATTACTTCATTCACATATGTTATGTAGCAGACTGTCTACTTGCTTGTACAAGGGTCCAGTCAAAACTAAAGAAATAAAATCGCTATGATCATATTGATGAGCACTTGATGATGTTGCATGAGGTAGTTATTGGGAGAGAAAGAAATTTTAGGACTACTAAAGGAACCTAAGTAGGCTTTAACCGATATAAAAATTCTCTCTATGCACACCTTGAAGAGCACTTGTTGGTGTAAGGTGGGCAAGTATTACGAGTGGTTCTAGTTGTAAGGATTATTCTTGAGACTCTAGTATAGTTGTAAGGACCACTACCAGGTCCTTAAGGTATTAATACTAATTTAACATTATATCACACTTCCTCTTTGATATCTACTAAATTTCAGTTTATGTGTAGGTATAGACCAAATAATAACTATTATTTTACAATTGATAAAAGAATAATTTCACATGTACATATCAATCTTATTTTAACGATTGCATAATTTTTGGCAAACATGTATATCAATTGAAAATTTTCAAGGTATTAAATGGAAAATACATGTAGAAGCGTAGGATTTTCCTCCAACTCATTCATTCTCCCTCGACAACAAGCTCCTTCAAACAACTCAACTGGAAAATGGTTTTGCATCCCATCTAGCTAGGAACAGCCTCGCCAGATCCCTAGCTCCAAGAAACTAAGTTTCTTGTCCCTCCATGCCCAAAGCTTGAAAACAATAGTCCAACCAGAATTTTTCCTTGAGTTCTCCAAAAATCCACTTTGTTCCTCATGCCTTTCCCCAAAATCCAATCCCCCTCTTCTCCTCCTCCATCTAAGTCCCTATACCCCTCTCATCGCTTCCATTCCCTAGAGCCTTTATTCCCCTTACATGAACTCATAAATGTCAGCCCTTCAAATCTATTTAATTCCCAAATAAGTAGGTGGATGACATTCTTTTAATTAATTTAATAAAAAAAATAAGGATCACCATAAATTTCACATTCATCGATTCTAACACAAGACGACTTTTATTTAATTAATATAAATTCAACATCAATCTTTTTTTCTTTCAAAATGACTCAATCAATAATATAAATAATATAAAAAAGTCAATCAAATTGAATCAAATTTTATTTAAACTATTACTACATTCGTGAATCAAATTTTTAATTATCAGTCAAACTTAATTAATACTTATTTATTAAATAAATAATACTCTTTTCAAACTCAAATAAACATTTGTTTAACTATTTTTTTTTAACAAAAACGGTTATGGTTTAAATTATAAAACAACGATAAATCCACTGGCACATATACATCAAAGGTTTTCTGCCTTGCTAATTGACACAAGTTCAGAATGGCCCATCAGTCTTCTATCCCCAAGCCTTGATCGACATATCTTCCTTACTGAAATTTGAAGCAATGAAAGGATTTCCAACTGACATAAACAGATAGATGCTATAAAATGCTAATGAATATACAACATAAACAATTCAATCTCTGTCAGATCTTCACATAGTTTCCAGTGTCCTCGCCCATCGCATCTCCTTCCTTCATTTTCAATCATTCTTGCCTCCTTGCGTTGTCCGAGAAGAGCCGGCCACATCAACAAAACCAGTTAGGGTCTTTCCACCTTCTTGTTGACTGCAAAGGGCATCTGGAGTTCATCTTCTGTCCTGGTTCGCCACGACCCCGAGCGCTCCAAGGGGCTACCTTCCTGTCATGCCATCCTTGTTTAATAGAAGTTTGTCACGTTTTTTCCATCCATTTCAAGTTTAAGCTCCCTCCCGAGGAGCCTGAGGGGCTATGGTAAGTTAAAATGTTGAGAATTTCCATTAATAACATAGTCCCTTTTCTTAGAGGAACGACAACATTAGTTGCTTTGTCCGCTTCACCATTTAGATCCCAGAGGATATGAAAAAAATGGATGTTATGAAAAGAAGGCAAGATATTCATAGTTTTCTTAAGAATATGGCGAAGCCTCATATTATTAGGTAGATTATGTGTGACTAATGCTTGAATGATTACACAGGAGTCTCCAAAGACAGTTATCTCTTTGATGTTCATAACTGAACCTTGCTAGAGCCCTTGCCATAGTGCTAGAGCTTCAACGATATTATTGGTGTCATCTCCAATTCCCCAAGAGTAATTAAGTTCAGTTGGTTCTTTAGGATCTAGAAGAACCCCTCCCCCTCTAGCGGCCCCTGGATTCCCTTTAGAAGCTCCATCGAATAAAAGAGTGTACTTATGAAGTGACTTCCTCCAATTTTTCTGAAGTTTGATGAATCCAACTGAATTTCCTAGTGTTCCAACTGAGTTGAGCATGGAGATAAAGAGCTCTGAGACTTTGGGAATAGACTTAACATCCAATATTCTTCAATAGGAGTGAGCAGGGATTTGTTCTCGTGAGGTTGGAGACTTAGGAGGCAGTCTCACATTAGTGCTTTAGCCTTGAATACGACCTGAGTAGTAGTAGATATTATGCCTCTAGAGATGCGGTCATTTCATTCCAGCCAGAGTTTCCAAAGAATGAATTTAGGGAGAATCAACCATCAACTTTTAAGTCTGTCTTTTTCAAGGAGAGAAAATGGACACAGATTAATCCAGTTACTAAGGAGGGTAGGGATTTCAGCTGGTAGATTAACTTGATTCGATCAAGGAGATAGGACAAGATTCCGGACGTCCATTGCAAAGGGACATTTCAGCCGAAGATGGTTTGCAGATTCCTCCTGCCAAGAGCAAAGAGGACATCTTGTAGGTCCTTGCCAACCTTTTTTTTAAGGTTGTCTCTCGTGAGAATACTGTTATGAGCCAGAGTCCATATAAAAATGTCTACTTTTGGCAGAATTTTAGTTTTCCAAATTCCTTTCCAAAGTGTCAGATTGGGGGGAACATAAGGACTTTCTTTTAGTTGCTTATAACCCTCAGCCGTGGTGTAGTATCTATTGTGATATCCCCATCCACGTGAGTCCTTCAAGTGACCTACAACAGGATATTTTCCTTGAAGCATGGAGAGAAAAAGGTGTTCTTCATTGTGCAAATGGATTGGGCAGTTCAGAATCTTCCATTATTTCCAGGTTTTGGATCCATCGTTGTTCCAAACATAGATATCCCATAGAGAGATTAGGTTTTGAGAGTAGAGCCATTGTTTAAGGTTGGAGGTGCCCGACAGGGAATCTAAATGCAGCCATCCAAGAATAGAGTCATCCCAAATGAGAATGTTTTTCCCATTTCTAGGTATCCAAGTTAGAAGAGGCTTGAAAAAGCCAAGAGCTTTCTGGCAAATTGTGAAAATTGGAGACCCTTTTGATACTTTTGGAACTGTATAAAGACATTATTTCCTAGTCCTTGAGAAATAATTTTTCCATAGAACTTGATTACTCCAAGCTAATTTTCCTGTTACCAAATTCCAGAGAAGTTTAGCACCGAGAGCTAGATTTTGAGTCTTGAGATCTCTAATCTGGAGACCACCTTCTAATATAGGTTTGGTGATTTCCCCCCAACTGACCAGTGGTAGCTTATTTTCACTATTTTTACCACCTTTCCACAGAAATCGTCTAAGAAGAGACTTGACCTTGGATATGAAGCCACCCGGGGCAAGTAAAATGGAGCTTTGGTAGATCAGAATAGTGGTGAGAACCGATTTTATAAGGACCAGTTTCCCGGCCAAATTTAGCCAAGAGGCACCCCAAGAATTAATTCTAGCCTTTAATTCATCAATCAGAGGAAGCCAATGTGCAAATTTTGGAGTGGATTTGAAGATGGGGACTCCTAAGTATTTAATAAAGTCCCACTGCATTTTCCCTTCCATTTCCAGAATTATTGAGATTTCCACCATTTCTCTTGGGGAGCAATTCCATCCAAATATTTGACTTTTTTTGTAGTTGATTTTACTCCCTAATGATTCCTTGTAGAGGTCCAACTCCTGTTTGAAATTCCTGGCTATGATGGTGCTAACTCTTCCCAAGATAAGCGTGTCATCAACAAATTGAGTATGATTTAAATCTTTGACTCCCCTTGTTATTCTGATACCCATTAAATCTTGATGGAGGCGACATTGCTCCAATTAGAAGTTGAGCACCGAGGCTTTGATAGCGTAAAGAAGAGGCGAGAGTGGGCATCCTTGTCTAAGCCCCCTAGAAGCTTGAAATAAATCTGCAGCACATCCATTAATCAACGATGCTATCGAGGGGGGTCCAAGGCATGCTTTCACCCAATTACTGAATTCAGGGGCGAAACCAAATCAGAGCATTACTTGAAAGAGGAAACCATGCCAAACTCTATCAAAAGCGTTGGATAGATCTAATTTAACAACCATACCTTTTTCACGTCGGTGAATACTTGAGTGGATAGCTTCCTGGACCAAGATAATATTATCTGTGATATGCCTTCCTTTGAAGAAGCCTCTGTGATTTTTAGGTATGATTGCTGGAAGAATTCCTTTGATACGATTGGCTATAACTTTCGTAATAATTTTGTAGCCAATATTGTAGAGTGAGATTGGTCTAAATCGATCGAAGGAGGTGGCACCTTTCTCTTTTGGGATGAGAGCTAAGAATGTAGAGTTGGTATTCCCTCCTATCTTGTTGCACTTTTGAGATTTCAAAACCATTTTATGAAGATCTTTTTTAACAATTTGCCAGCAGACTTTGAGGAACCTGGGTGTGAATCTGTCAGGGCCAGGGGCTTTATCAGGTTCCATATCAGCCAAAGCATTTTAAATTTATCGCCTAGTGACCATAGCAGTTAGGTCCTGATTAGAGTTCATTTTAACTTTAGAAGGAACCAAATTTAAGATATGATGGCAGTTTTCTTCCTGGAAATGACGATCCTCTGTATACATTTCTTTAAAGTGGTTGTGAGCAGCATGTTTGATTTCTTCAAAGTATGTGATTATATGGTCTTGTAGATGGACTTCCTTTACTAAGTTGAATTGTTTCCGAGCTTCTGCTTGCTTGCTGAAATAACTGGTGTTTTTGTCACCGGCTTGAAGCCAAAGGCTTATGGACTTTTGTCTCCAATAATATTCTTCCAATCTGCATGCAGTATGAAGATTCACTGAAGGGTCACTTCCTGCTCCAAAGTGTCTGATGTGATGGAGCCTTCTTCTGTATTAAGTTGGTGCCTTTCCAAACATTGTTGCGCTTCCAATCTCCGATTTAGGGGATATTTCATGGTTTTGGCCCAACTTTTGAGAGCTCTTTTGAGTCTTCGAAGCTTTTCTTCCCAAATGAAGATATATGAGCCAGAGACCAGGGCCTTCCACACTTTGAGGACTAGATCTTGAAAGTATTCATGTTGAATCCAAGAGGGGCTAAACCGGAAAGGGATAGGGCCCAGATTTAAGTCTTTAGAAAACTCAAGAAGTATAGGTTTATGATCAGAGGCACTAAAGGAAGGATCTTATATTCAGCATTTAGTTTTAAAATAAGGAAGGAATTTTGAACCAAGAATATGTCGAGACAGGCTGCTTTATGACCTAGTCTAGTTCGCTTGTTGGACCAAGTGTACTTGTCACGAGGAGATTTTATATCTTCTAGGTCCCAGTACAGGATGATATCTTCTAGCCATTCTTGAGATGGAACTATGACTATAGAGCCACCTTTTTTTTCCCCGAGGGAGAGAGTGATATTTAGGTCCCTTGCTAAAACAATATTTTCCAGCTGATGATTATTGAGATAATCCTTGATAAGATTTCAACAATTTTTTTTTCCAAAGGAAGAACAAGGACATAAATATTGAATAAAAAAAATGATATTCTGAATCCTTATGAAGAAGTTGGGTAAGGATCCAATGAGTACAAGTTTCAGATAGAACTAGATCAAATTTGGAGGTGTCCCACTGGGTGCCTATACCGCCGGATGCTCCTCTGGCGCTGACAGTGATACCTGCTCCCCTTTTCCATTTTTTTTGGCTAGCTAGGAGGAAATCCAGTTCCTCCAATTCGGTCTCCTGGATTAGTAGGATATCTGGATTTGAGATGAGAAGTAAATATTTCATAGCTTCCTTTTTAGTTCTTCTTCCTAATCCCCTGTAGTTCCAGGAGACTACCTTCATTAATTACCTTTAGGATTAGAAGAGGCTCCCTTATAGGGCTTCCTCTGTTGTCTGGTTCTTTGATTATTTTTTAACATTTTTTCCAATGTTGGTTGAGATCCTTGTACCTTATCCTTATAGGTAGCTATTTCTCTTCTTTCTTTATCTATTTTCCTTCCTCTGGTAACATGCTTTGGGGAAGTTTGAGAAGTGTCTATCTCTCTCTCCTCTTCTTTCGAGCTTTCATCCTCTGTCCCTGATTCTTGGGTTTCAGGTAGTCCTCCTGGATCTTGTAGTGGGGAAAGTTCCTTGTCTTCCATCTCTTTCATATCCGAGTTAGTTTGCACCTCAAGGGCTCCTTCATTAGTATTTGTTTCAGTTTCCCGATTCCCAAGCACATAGAAGCTATTTCCAGTTTCAATCTGGACTTTCTGGGTCTCTTGGATGTTACTAGATTTGATTGAGTTAGGGTTTGTATTTTTTCCTTCCCTTCTGGAGGGTGGTTTAGGGTTTGAATTCAGACATTTTACTTGTTTCCACCCTTTGCCTTGTTCCTTCTCCTGTTGGGTAGATAGATATTTTGGGTAGTGCTTTTGGAAATGGTCATATTCATGGCATCTTCTGCACTTAAATAGAAGCTACTCGAAATCCAACTTTTGAAAGTGTTGCCAGTCACCTACAATTAGATTGATGTATTCAGGAAGGCCTGCTTCCAAATCTACTTCCACGCAAATTTGGGCACAGGAGTATTGATACTTTGGATCTTCCTTTTCGATGAATCATCCCAACCCGTTTCCAACGGTTTGCAGAGAGTTTGAGTTCCAACAGTGGATTGGCAGATTGGGTAGGCAAACCCAGACCGACACTGCTTTAGGAACATCTACTTGCAAATTGGAATCAGACGTCCAATGATTTAGATACAGACCCTGCGGTCCCATGAAGTAGGGCCCGTTCCTGAAAATCATATCACAATCTTCTTTGGAGATGAACTTGAACAGAAAGAACCCCCTTCTGACTGCATAACAGGTGACGATGATAGAAATCAAGGGTCTCCAATTTTTTTGTATCTAGTTATCAGTTGATCGCGAAGAGGTCCAAAGTCTTGTGAACTGGCCAACTAAAGCCCGATCTGCTAAGGATACTGCAATGAGCATAGGTTGTTCTGGCGGAACAACAATCACTGGGACATCATCCAAATTCTTGATAAACTTAGGGAGAGATACAACTAATGGTTTCTTCCCTTGCGCATTGATAAGTTTCCGGAAGGATTCGGAATCGACAGAAGGCGGAGGGGGGGTGTTGGGTCTTTGCCTCTAGTGGAGCTCATGGAGGACACGATAGTAGGGTTTCCTGGTGAGTTGTGAGCCTGAGGTGCAGACATCTCAGGTTCCCATCTAGCAGGTACCCGAGTGCGTTGTCTTCTTTCGAGAGCTTCCGAGGGCACTTCGGTTCAGTCGGTTCCAGGGAGCAGTTAGATGCGTCCTATCAGAACATACAATTGTTCAAAAGACCTACATACAGAGATATTGTTACTACCAACATTTGTTTAACTATTACCATCGACCTCCTATCATAATTACTTAGTCACTCGTTAAATAACTTTGCATAAATGCATAAATTCATAATCAAATAAGTAGTAATTAATCTGTAACTAATTATAATGTAATTATTCACAATCACATTGCATCAATGCCTAATTAAAATAGTTTAATAGATAATTCATGAATTAAAATTCATACGAGCATATATACACAAATTATGTAAGCATATCTATTTCTTACATACTTGTTTGGGTACTTATAATAGTATTCAATCTCACATAATGCATAATTTACACAAGTTATTATCTATTGATGCAGACTTAAACCAAAAATTGCAATGTCTAACAATTTACTAACTTAGAATATAATAATCCAGGAAAACAACACAATGTATTTAGTTACCATACAAAAGTAAAGCAAATGTTTTAACACACACATAATTAATTAAGTTTCTCTCAATAACTTCAATGGCATTCCTAACTACTTACTTCCCTCTACCTAGTTGAAAACTACCTTCCTCATCCTATCCATCCACTAATGGACTATCTTGGAGCATCAACTATATTGACCTAACTCCAGATAGAACCCGTAAGTGGCAGTGTTGACTACATCGACTAAGCTTCCCCAAAAAGAAATTAGCAGTCATGATCCCACACCTTGGGGAGAGTGTCGTTGCACATCCATCCCATGACTCAAGGTTTCAGAGGATAAATGGTGGGTAATGCCTCCACTCCTCCCAATGGAACAAGGGTCAATTCCTGCATCCACATAGGAACTGTGTTGCTACGGTTTTTCTCAATCTTTGTCATTGAATAACCAATTTTGGAATTTGAGTTTTATGAGACCCTGCACCTGCCCACAAATCATGATAATGAACCAATAATCATACAAAAAAATAATGTTTCACTCGCATTCTGTTTCTCTTTCAAAGTTCATGTCACCAATGTACTTTTGTTCCATAGCATCCAGCTATCACTTAGCTCATTTATACCTATAGGCTAGTCTCCCAACACGAGATCATGCAATTATGTGCAATCATTGACATATACATATTTCATTTTCATTACTAATCAAAGACAATCTAACGATATTTCCTATGTACCATGCACCTGGTATCGCATTCATTTATTCGACATATAACTTTAAATTGGTATCCCGTGCCCAACATATTATTATTTTGCATGCCAGAGATAAAATTAAAGAACGACCATCATTAATAATATTAACATCACACACACATATAGATAACGCTTGCAAAATAATAGGTGCACATGTCCATAGTATCAACATACTGACAAAGTTCCACAAATAATAAGAAAATACAAATAGGTATTGGTAGTTCAGATAGTAAAGTCAAAATGGGGCATTACAATAGCTACTAAACTACCTGTAAACCATAAGTTTATTATTCCATTAATATCATGGATAAACTTGGGGGTGGCTTATGAGGCATCACAATTTATGGTTGCTAGTGGAATGTCTATGGTAGGGTCGCACGTGGACCTAACCAGTTCCATTTCTCGAGGGATTACATATAAGTTGTCATACCTTGGTTACTTATACTTTGTTGTTAATGAAAGTTCAAACCAATATTATGTTTCACACGGTCTATGTCTAATATTGTGTTAGAAATGGAAGATAGAAAATAAATGGAATTCTTTTGATAGTGTTTACGAAACAATTATTTTTAGCATTGCTAAAAATATATTTAGCTAAAATAGGAAAAAATAAAGAAACATTATTATGTCTATGATTTATTTAACAAGAGCAGTTAAAGGATTTATATTAAACAAATGGGAAAATCAAACAAAAAGTACAAAAAAATTCACCGTGCATATGAGGGGAGTAGACTAATACAATAAGATTCCCAAAATTCCCCTTCCCTTGACAATTCTACCAAATTTTTCCCACCATTGATAGAAGTTCTAGTACGATAAAGTTGAATATATTGGCTTGACAAAAGAGCACAAAAGAAATACATGGCAAGTTATAAACAAAATACCAGGAAAACTAAACTAAGGTGAAGCTTCATCTTACTTGCATGAAGGAGTCCAACTCTATAATTCCTTTCTCAAGCTGGTGCATATAGTCTTCTTTCGAGGCATTTGATTCCACCATAGAATTGTTTAGGAGGTTTCCTTCCTGATTCATGTTAAGCAACTTGTCCACATCCTCCACTAATCTATCAACTCGAGCCTCCTAAACTCTAAGCCCATCCTCAATGTCATCAATGTGTGTATCCACAAGGGAGAGATGATATGATATTTGCCTCATAGCATCCACCATTCATTCCATTTGGGACTGCAAATGATGCATCAAGACTTTCAAATCTCGAATGGGGTTCTAGACGCCAGATAATTTTGCTTCCTAGGGTGCCATAATTAACCTTAGTGAATTGCTATCACGGATTTACCAAGCTGAGCTGGGGCAGAGGTGGGGGGGCACATCCCAAGACTGTACAAAAACCAACGTGATCCTTGTTGAAAAGGTCGAGACCCACTCAAAGAGAGATTTGTCATCTGAGAAACGAGAGCCCATCGATCCAGATATATAATTGAAACTAGAAATTCCAAGAACATCGAGCAAAACCTTCATCACCGCCAAATGAGAACCAGAGAGGCACAAACAACATGAGTGAAAGATCACCTTTAAGACCATGCCTGACTTCCTCGCCACTGGAAGAACAATGCTAAATGAGATTAATGCATGGAAAATATAGAGCTCTTTGCGGATATCTCTTGTTAGAGATATTCCACATGCTTCCCATGAGACAAAGAATATTGCCATAAGACCAAATCCATGAGGGGAAGTTGATATGAGCCAGTTGAGGGATCTACATGACACTGAATTAAATTTCTTATGGTGACTCATGCGCTCCATGATGTCTAGGTGTCCTTCCTTAATGTTGGAATCATTCAATGGATCTAATTCCTCGATGCATTCAAAATTAAAGTAAGGTATCCACCTTCTATGTGGACGACCATCAAGTTTTCCATGATGCCTTTATCCAGGGTTTCTCCAAATGATCGGCTTGCTCATTGTGATTTCTTCATATATGAATAAGGCTTAACTTATTAATCTCTTTAATAGTGTGAATGATTCTCTTTAGATGTCTTTGATGACTAATCTATGGTTAGCTAAATCTTTTCTTGTAGACTGGATACCATGAAGGATTCTCCAAGGATAATCACTTTATATAGTTCGAGGAAGGATACAAACTCTGTTCCTTGTAGGAGGGCATACCATTATGCTTGTTTATTGGAGGAAATTCCTAATCCCCAAGCAAACAAATTCACTATTGTCCCTCCAGGATCCATTAGGATTCCCCCGCACTTGCCACCCCAATCAATATTATGTCTATTATTATCCTAATATGAATGGTTTATTTATTTCTTATTTTATTACTCGAAACTTTCATGCTATTAGAAAGTAAAGAAGAGAAAACTCTACATTACAGGTTACTAATTAAAACTGTTTAGAGCTTGACATACTTTAATAATTTATAAGCGTAGGTATAGAGACAAAGAAATTGTATTTAAGAATAGACACAACTAGTTTATATTGTAAAGAACTACAATTCCTATTTTAAATAGGGGATATAACAACAAAAATCATTTTAATTCAAAAATCATTTTAATTCAAAAATCATTTTGCATGACTACATATGTACATACAAGAAATGATTTTATTACTAAATCATTTTAAATTGTAACTACATATGCAGTCAATGAAACTTAATTTATACAAAAAGATGACCAAAGAATAATTACATTAAAAACACCGCCTTGAAAACATGGTTCTTAGTACTAAAGGGTAAAAGACTCCATATCTTTACCACAGTTACAAATCTATTCATAGAAATATTTACTTTAGGTATGAGGATAAAAACCCTCTTTTCAAATGAAGAAATTGTTCACTGTGAACGAGCTTGATACTCGAACCCTAATCCTAAAACGACCGATTGAAAATAACTTACTACTTTTCCCAACCAATCCAAGGTTTAGAGGTCGACCTAGTGTCGGATAGTGAAAGTCAAATGGTGAAATAAGCCAAATTATTTCTCCTTCAAAACATGGTAAAACCTGTTCATAAGCAAAATCCCGTTATTTCTACATTTGTGAACATAGAAAACAAAATTGAAATATGTGAGGGGTAGTTACCTAACATGGAGGGAAAAACATCAGTTGACCTTTCACATACCTTTGAAGAAATTAAATAGAAAACTTTAGAATCATTATAATTCCCGAAACACTAGGATTCGATGAAAGCAATTATAAAAGATTAGGACTCTACCTTGGCCACAGAGGAACCTAGGAAGTCTGTACAAGCCAGGGTCTAATAGTTTTCCAAACAAAAGCCAATGGCAAGTGTTTTATCCAAGCTAACTCCACCTTATGAAACTCGTTCAAGGAAATATTAGGACAACCTCGGTACAAGGCCTTGGTTAAAAAATAAAAAATGAAATACTTAAATACAATTCTTTCTTGAAAACAAAAAGAATAATAAAGTCTAAAAAGAAACTCTTCAAATATGGTGAAGTGACCCTCTTAAGACTAGGTTTATTCACACAGAATCACAAATGAAGGATAGTCGTAATTGAGGCTTAGTTTGTATAGCTTGAGAAGGTTAAAGTCAAATATTACTTCGAGAAATAAATAAATATGTAGAATAAATAAATGCAGTCTACTATGAGCTAAGCTATCTTACCTTGAGCAGTTATCTTAACTTCTATTACAAAAGCATTTGTAGAGTAGAACTTTGTAAGAAAATAAACTTCGTAACAAAGAGCACAAAGTAGAATAACTTACCTTGGCATCCGAGCAAGTAGAATATGGAACTCGTACATAAGGTTGCAAAATCTTGCACGTTAAAATAATGAAAACCTCCTTTCAATAGGTAACCATAGTCGAAGGTAACAAAGAATTCTACACATCAAAATCCATACCGTTGCAGCAATGTTTGAAGTTGTAATACGAATCAAACCAAAAAACATAGGTGATTTCCAAAACCATAGTTGTATAAATGTTAAGGTACTATCCAAGTACATATGTATAGTATAGTTACATGCGCATTAAAATGCATTCATAAATGGAGAATTAAGGTAATATAGAATAACCCTTTCCATTCTTGAATATAGTTTAGGATTAGGGTTATATGCTAAATATATAAATACTTTGTAAATATGATATATCAAAATAGTTGGCTAAGGTAGCCTATAAACCATAGTAGCATAATTCGAGTACGAATACGGATAGAAATACGATTCGATACGAAAAAATACGTAATAAAAAAATCCAATACATATAAAATACGGAAGTAGACTTCTTATATATAATACGTTTAATCAAATATACAAACCAAATTAGCATAAATGTACGTTAAAAATCATTCGTTTTTACAATTAAGTAATAAATTGAATGTTATTTATATTTTATAGTTATTAAATAATTAAAAATTGGTTTTTAAAATTTACTTTTTCATTAATAAGAATCTATATCTGTATCATATCTATACCGAATATTTGACGAATTCAAATTACTCCGAATTTCCGTATTAAAAGTGCCAATACAGCCGAATTATGCTACTATGCTATAAACTATATCAATATCAAATAAAAGTCAAAGACAAATGATATATCAAAATAGTTAGCTAAGGTAGCCTATAAACTATATCAATATCAAATAAAAATCAAAGATAAATGTTTCCATAAGAAATGACAATAACACTTAAAGAACGTTCTATCAACATTGCTATAGCAATAAAATAAAAATGTTGGAAAAGTACACATAATTCAACTAAGACAACACCTCTAAAGTTATAAGGTCTAAAGTACGAAATTATCATTCGAAGTATGTAATTACACCATAGCTTCCAATCACATATGGAGACAACCTTTTATTGGTGATAAAACCATAATTATATTATGATTTTATTAAAATTTGTCTTTTATTTTTTATTTTTTTAATAACCAATCTTATGACAAGTTTTGGAGATATTGCAATTGGTATTAGGCCAAGTTACAACACTAGGAGACCAATGGGTTTTGAAATAAAAAGAATTTATGATAACATAATATCAACTAACAAAGTATCATTTGTTAAAATATAGTTTGTGTGCAAGGAAAATTGTGTTTTTATTTACTTGATGTTGAAAATTGTTGGAGAAATATATGGTTACCTTTTTTCGCTTACATTATGGAGGGTATACCCAGCATTCAAACAATAGAAAACTAATTCGAATTTGGTATGGATGTGGGATCCAATGAGATAAAAGGATTGCCTTCCAATATGATCGAGACTATGAGAAGTTTGTCGGCATAATTACAAAGCTTTAAGTATGATAATTAAAAATGAGTAAAAAATCAAGAAGTACAGGAGGAATTGAATGCTATCCTATTACAAAATTTGACCGAAATAAAAACTAAAAAAAACAGGGTCAAACTTCAAGTAATGCTAGTAAAGGGTCTTCAAGAAAGAGTGAAGAAAGAAACCTCTTAAGGATAAATATTTGAGCTCTTCTGAAAAAACTGGAAGTTCTACTGAATCCTCAAGTGGTAGCATTTTTATCTTAGGTTAGTTAGAAAGTGATAGCTCCAAGGTTTCATCTCATAAAAAGAGAATGTAAAGAAATTCTAGAGATGAGTCAAAAGGGGATTTTAAGAAAATTACGCCATGTACTTTTGATGGGGAGGTTAAAACATGAGAAGAAGCAAAAGCCTGGATGTTGGGGATAAGTAAATATTTTCAAATGTATAATTACTCCAATAATATGAAAGCCATAGTAGCAATTTATAATTTAAATGGAAAAGCTATTTTTTGGTGGATAGATCTAAAATTAATAAAGCATGTTACTGAAAAGAAAAAAAGTGGGAAGCAATTTAAGAAATGTTTCAAGAAAAAATACCTTTCAGAAATATATTTTGGAAGGAAAATCAAAGAATTTCACGAACTGAAACTAAGAGAGATGACGATGGATGAGCTAGCTAATACATTCTTAGAGTTGTAAAAGTATGTGCCATACATCAGGGATGAAAAAGTAAAGATAAAACATTTTCTTAACAATTTACCTCAATCCTACAGAGATATAATTGAATTTGGTGAATCCAAAACCTTTGAAGAGAAATAAAAAAGCTAAGTACTGTTATGATTAGTACAAGCCTTAATAGAAGCTCCTAAGGGCTGGAGAGAGAAGTAAAATAAAAAATCAAAATTGAGGAAAAAGGGCCTTAGACCTCTGCAATAAATAAATCATACCATAAATGCTCATAAAACTATTTTTCAATGGAATCAACCATGTCAAGGTGGTAAGAAATTCAATAATTATATGGGAAGGAACCCAAATGAATATTTTCAAGGTCTTTTGAAGTGTTGGGGTTGTAAGGAAGCTCATATATCGAGGAATTGGCCTCACATAAGTGATAACATTAAAAACATCCATCGTATTTAGGAAGCCATTACAATTAATGATGTAGCCAAAAATATTCCTAAAATTGATGTTGCTTTAGAAGACCGTCAAGTTGATCATCAATCACCCATGGTAGAACTATAAGGTAACATTTATACACAAATGGTTTGTATCTTGATTGACCCAGGTTCTAGCCAAAGTTATATCCCCCCCCCAAAAAAAAAGAATTGTGTATGCTTCCAAAAAACAAACATAAGAAGGTTTGGTTAGTTCAACTATCTACAAGAACTAAGAGGAAAATAACAAAATTAATAGAAAAATGTTAGATAGAAATAAATGGTATGGAAATTGTAGCATATTTGAACATTTTACCATTAGGATCCTATGATGTGTTAATAGGAATGGATTGGTAGTAGAAACATAAGACAATTATATATTGTTATCATAAAACATTACTTTGTGCATATGAAAATGGTAATCTCATAAATATGTTACGAATCCATAAATTCATATCTATTAAACAAATTTTAGCTTTGAAAATGAAGAAGTGTGCTAAAAAGGGATGTGAATTGTATGCAGTACATATATTAGACTTAGTGGAAGAAAGTAAACCCAAGCTTGAAGAGTTTGCAATCCTTCTTGTTTTTTAAAGATGTATTTACAGATGAAATACGAGGTTTACCTCCTAAGAGAGACATTCATTTTGCAATAAATCTTGTACCATGAGCAACAATTGTTTCTAGAGCACCTTATAAGATGAGTACCCCATAATTGATGGAGTTGAAACTGCAATTACAAGAACTACTGAAAAATAAATACATCGGATGCAATGTTTCTCTGTGGGGAGCTCCAGTTCTCTTTGTGAAAAGGGATGGAACCATAAGACTATGTATAAACTACAAACAATTAAACAGAGTAACAATAAATAATAAACACCCTTTGCCTAGGATAGATGATTTTTTAGACTAGGTAAGGGGAGCAAAAATATTTTATAAGATTGATTCAAGATCAAGATATCATCAAGTTAGAATAAAGGATGAAGATATGCATACAAAATATTTTAGAACGAGATACTGTCACTATGAATTTGTGGTCATGGCTTTTGTCCTTTCTAATGCCCCAACTACTTTTATGTGTCTTATGAGTGGTATATTCCAAGATTATTTGGATAAATTTGTATTGGTTTTTATTGATGATACACTCATTTATTCTAAAACCAAATAAGAGCATGATGAACATCTTTGAATATGCCTACATATATTAAGCAAACATCAACTCTACGCCAAGTTTAGCGAATGTGACTTTTATCATTAACATATTTAGTACTTGGGGCATAACATTTCAGAAGAAGGGTAGTTGTAGATTCTAATAAAATAAGCGCTATTATGGACTGGCCTACTCCTAAAAATGTGAATAGCATAAGATATTTTATGGGGCTTGCTAGACATTATAGAATATTTGTTGATATATTTTATAAGCTAGATTATCCTATAACATCTTTGCATAAGAAAAGAGTGAAATTAATTTGGTTAGAAAAATGTGAAAGGAGTTTCGACAACTTAAACATTTACTTACTATTGCACCTATACTAAAAATTGCAGATCCATATAAATATTTTGTAGTTTGTATTGATGCATGTAAGAAGGATTAGGGGGAGTACTTGTACAAGATAATCATGTAGTATGTTATGAATCTTGAAAATTAAAAGAAAATGAAAAAAACTATGTAACTCATAATTTAGAATTGCTGCAATAGTCCATGCATTAAAAATGTGCTATCACTATCTAATAAGAAGAAGATTCATACTTATGATAGGCCATATAGGGTTAACATATTTATTTGATCAACCTAAGTTGAATGCTAAACAAGCTAGATGGTTAGCTTTCTTAAGTGAATTTGACTTCGAGATTAAACATATTAAAGGAAAGGAGAATAAAGTGGTAGATGCTCTTAGTAGAAGTATAGAAATGATTCACATGAAAACCATCAGTACTTGTAAATATGATTTTCAACTCCAAGTCGGTGAAGCCTTAAAGAATCATGAACATTTCCTTAAAATAAGAAATGGATTACAACAAGATATATTTGATCCAAAATTTGCAAGTTATAATATGAATGAAGAAGAGTTATTGGTCTATAACGGTAGGATGTACATTCCTAACTTTCGTAATTTAAGGACACTCATGATGCAAGAGATACATAAACAACCTTGTTTAGGTCATCCAAGTTATCAGAAAATGATTATTGATATTAAAAGGGATTATTTATGATCAAGAATAAAAAAATATGTAGTGGAATACATTGCAAAATGTAATGATTGTCAACATGTAAAGGCAGAAAATGAATATCCAACTAGTCTATTACAACCCTTGCAATTACGAGAATGGAAATGGGATGTGTTTTCTATGGATTTTATTATAGCACTGCCCAAAACAATAAGACAAAATTATTCTATTTATGTGGTCATGGTGGAAAAACCATGGTCGTGGTGGAAAAACTAAGTAAAGTTTCTCATTTTATTCCCGTTAATCCGCTTATAAAGCAGTAAATATTGCAGAATTTTCTATGAAATATATTTTAAGACTTCATGGGATGCCTACTACTATTATATCTAATATTGAGATGCTAAATTTACTTATAGCTTTTGGAAAGGACCATTTGAAGGATTGGGCACCAAATTGAATTTTAGTACCACTTATTACCTTCAAACAGATGGAAAAACCAAAAGTACAAATCATATTTTGGAGGATATGATTTGCATGTATGTTATGACTAAACCTACTAGGTGGGAGGGGTATTCAGATATTGTTGAATTTGCTTACAACAATGGGTATCAAACATCTTTAAAGATGATCCCTTTTGAACTACTTTAGGGAAGAAAATGAAACACTCCTATTGGTTGGAACAACCCTATAAACATGATTATGTTTGGACATGACATTCTTACAAAAATGGAATAGGAAGTGAAGAAAGCTAAACCAAATTTGAAAACAACTCAATACACAGAAAACCGTTATGCGGATTTGAAAAGAATTCATAAAGAGTTTAAAGTAGTGGATCATGTATATTTGAAAGTATAAAAAAGTACTTAAATCTAGGGAAGTATGCCAAACTTGCTCCCAGATTCCATGGAACCTTTGAGATATTGGCTGGAATAGGACCAATGGCCCATCAACTTGCTTTACCAACTAATATCATAGTCCACATGTTTTTCATGTTTCCTTATTACAGAAATATGTCCATGATCTTAACCATGTATTTGATTAGGTTGTGATTTAGGTGGACCAAAGGAGAGTTCCAACCAGATTCCCAGTGCATTATAGACATGAAATAAATAATTCTTCGGAATCGATCCATTAGCCAGGTGAAGGTGCAATGGAAATATTTTTCACATGAGGAAGCACATGGGAAATGGAACTTAATATGAAGGAAGCATATCCATTTATGGTCCATACTTAAAAGAGTCGTTGAAAGAGAAACATCAAGGATGGTGTTATTATTTTCAAGGGGAAGGGTGTGTAATACCCTATAGTATTACACCTATGATTTGAGGAAGTTAGTTAAGTGTTAGCATAGTAATTTAATTTAATTTTAAGTCTGAGTTATTAGCTATCGCGAGATATTATTAATTTGATATTAATAATTGTAAACAACAATTTTTGATATTGTAAATAACTTGTTCGTAAAAGTGCTCATTTCTCACGGTAGTTGTTTAAAGGTTAAATTTCATGGAGTCCTCTCCCCAACCATGTTAAATGTAAAATACAAGGTTCATATCTCCTTAGGGATTGACTAACGTAAAGCATTTAAAAAAAATACAAAACTCCCCGCCATCCCTTGAACAATTGCTACATACCTTTAAATGCACAATATGAATGGCAAAGGAAGTAGGTAGTGTGTATGCACTTAATGATAGATTTCAATCATTTCCTCGAGATAGATTATGGTTATAATCTATTTTCAATTGGGTGCCCAATATATCCACAATCATACCCTCAAGCTCCCTATGGAACCATCTCAAGAATTTGGATTCATCACTGGGGTAATTTCCTCAAAATACATTATGGTTATAATCTATTTTCAATCGGGTGCCCAATATCTCCACAATCATGCCCTCAAGCTCCCTATGGAGCCAATTCAAGTAATTTGGATTAAGCAACAAGGTTCTCCTAGCCATGCATAAATACAAGAAACAACAATGTGGATTTGTAGGAGGGTCGCAATATAAAATGAGGTGTGCATCCCAAAAACAAAGTTATTGTATTTCTTAAGGAGGCTCATATAGATCTAACAAAATATATTAGGTCAACAACAACATGGTTATCGAGGTTCATATCCCTTCAAAAGTATGTTTCTCTCCATGTGGCTTCTCATCTATGCAAGTTCATCTCATTGTGGATGGTTCTCTATGCCTAGGCCATGTGCTAGGGATAAAATATGTGATATTAGGCCATATAAATTCTTTACGAGGTTTATTGGCCATGAGTGGGGCTTAATGTCTAGGGATCAAGGTCACCACTGAAGCCTTGCATAAGGAAACATTAGCCTATGAGTAATATATCACATCCACTTAATTTTAACACACCATGTATGGATTTTGAGGCTCCTTGCATGTT
The DNA here is from genome assembly GCA_027924585.1 of Larix kaempferi. NCBI lineage: Eukaryota > Viridiplantae > Streptophyta > Pinopsida > Pinales > Pinaceae > Larix > Larix kaempferi. The sequence goes on along the minus strand of BSBM01000055.1, from coordinate 41,092,628 downwards.
CTAGGCCAAAGGCTAGGGTCTTAATACATAGCATTTTTCTAGCTGAATGCCACTAAATAATCCATACATAATTAATATTTGTCTTTCTTGTAAGTTATCATGGGCATTTAAAGGTTTAACATACCAAGGATGGTTAATGCAGATCATTTCATCGTTCCAAAGAGTTTGGATCTCGATATAGACAACAATACCTCCATATGATCGCATAGTAGATAGGACATTTGACAATGAGATACTCCTCCAACTTGGTATCCCATAAGTAGAAACATTGGCAACTCTTAATAAATTATGAGATGCGGTGATCAATATTAACTCGAAGCTAATGCGATCCTACACAAATTTGACCAAGGGGGTCCAAAGATTGTGCATCATTTGTCTATGTGCATCATTTGTCTATGCGTATATGGAGGTTAAATAATAAGAGAACCCCCGTGTTATAGAGAGTGCTTGAAATAATTGTCATAGAAAGTGCTTGAATATAGGGCATGAGCTCCATACATGACCTACCACACATTTTGGTAGTATTGGTGGTTTGGGGAATGTTTGAAGTTTGAATGTCACCATTGTGTGAAGGTTTCCACAAAGTTGCACAAAAATGCTTGACCAAGATGTAAATTTTGGGTAATGTTGAAAGGAGGTTTTGGAGGACTGTCGTGGTTGACCAAGTTTAGGTCTAGAAAATGGGGCAAGCTTTATTGATTGTCACCTAGTTTGAGGCTAAGGTATGACTCGAACTGAACAATAGATCTAGTACCTACTCTCATTACATAGATGTAATACATATTAAAGAATTACTTGTAGATCTAGACTTTTGAGGCAAGTATTAACCATTAACTATTTTTAAAACGCCATACCTCAATCTCCATCCATATGACAAAATAGATCCATTTTTTCTACTACAACATTTTTTCTGTTGCATGGTTTCTGCCCTCACTTGCAAAAACCCCAAGGTTTGATCCTCTGCAATATTTGTAATTGATTGTTCAAGGAAAATTCCTCAACCTTCTTTGTATTTGTATTCTAAGCCCTCTTCCTCAGGGTGGATTCCTCAACCCTCTTTGTATTTGTATTGTAAACCCTCTTCCTCAAGGCAATTTCTGCAAGGAAACTACAATGTGTCCTTCTAAAGTCAAGTTACAAAAGAGGCAAATTTCTTAGAGGAATTTTTGCTAGTAAATCAAGGGATATAAGTTAAGAATGGTTAAATTTTGTAGGTCATGGCCCTGTTATCACATACATTGTAGCCGGGCTACCATGATGCAGACCAAATTTTTTCCAGTCCATTGATCCAATCTTGTGGTTGAGATGAGCATATTTTTCAGTAGTGATGCATGCATACCTAAGCCAGTAGCAACAGTATGCCCCCTTGTCATGACTGATCCTACATGACCCCATTGATATGATTCTGGTGTAGTCATGGTTCATTTAGAGCAGAGCAGTTATCCAGGATGTCCTTTTCCCTTGGTCAGTTGTAGATGTTCCAAATATAGGTATATGGTTGAGCAAAGGTATATATTCATTGCATTTGGATGTTTTAGTTACTCTGTAGTTTATTTTAGTACTGTGACTATGTATGTTTGACTGACAATGGAATTATGAGCTTCATAGTTTGAAACCTGCGTTATGAGTTGTTGGAGAGTCCCAAATGCAAGATCATTACATATGCTTGCAAGTATCTCCTACATTACATAGACTTAGCCTTACCATTGCTTTCATGGCATCACCTTTTCACCTCCTTCCTTCCATCTGTATCTTCCATTGATCCAGGTGGATATCGGTGGCCACCCACCTTTCCAGCTGGCTCAAAACAGTTTTTTGGCAATTCCGGTAATATACTATTTTTAGTAGTTTTTCGGGTCCTGAACTTCCGGAGCCATTTTGAGGCCCTAAACGACGTTTTTTCGGCGTCAAATTCTCGGGAAAATACAAATATTACGCGCCTATCAATTTTGCATGCCAGAATCGAGATTTGACATATCTTTTCGTAGTCATTGAATAGATCTCTCCAACGAGCTATTGTATGCCCCAAACGGAGATCGTATGCAAGAGTTATGACCTCGGGAAGTTGATGTACTAACTTACCAAAACGGGTCCCACATGACTTTTGGCGCTTCGTCTCCTAGGGTTAGGTTTTTGGATGTTTAGGGTTTTTGACATTCTTGTTTATTGTAAAAGGCCTTCAGAGCCTCATTGCAACCAGCTTGTTTCGAATGAGCATAGCTGTCACATCTCTTCTCAGAGATAAGCCGCCACCATTCCAGCAAGCTTGTTTTCCGCTGCATTTTACAGTTTTAGCTTATTTCCTTATTGAATAGAAAACCAGTTTTACTGTACTCTGTTATTTTGTGTTAAGCATCTGGTAATAATCTGTATTCATTTCGTTCTGCTCATAAAATCCGGATCATCCATTATCTGGTTTGATCCCGCCTTGTATTTTGACTAGTGAGACAGATGACTCTCCCACACTTAGACCTCTTTATTGGATAGAATCCATGTTTACCTTGTGTCTTGGCTCTGGAGTGTGTAGCCTATGTCACCGGGATGTTATCTTTTAGTCCTCAAAAGCAAGTATTCCTACATAAGCATCGGATCACATAAATGCTATATCTAAATGGATGCAAAAAGTTAGCTACAAACATTGTTGCTAAACACTAAAGCAAATAAACAGACTTTCGTAGCTAGTCAATAGAAAAGGGACAAGCACTCATCCCTTGTATGATATAAGGTCGTTTTCCCCTATAGGACAACAAGGTGGTAACTCCGTCGCACCTATGGACGGTGGCGGGCAATGGTGGTAAGACTGAGTCGTTATCTGAGGCCCGTAAGGATATTCAGGGCACCTACTCTTGGAGTCTGGATAGTCAAATATGATCAAATGTTAAATGTTGAATGTTTAATGTAAATGAGCAAAAACTAATAGTAAATTAAATGCAAAAGGTTGCTTCTCTAGAGTCTACTGGAAGCATTCCAAGCACTCTACCCATTTGTGAGGCACCGCCATTCCCTAATGTCTTCTATTTGACACATGTCTAAATGGTTTCTCCCTTTTCCCTCATGTCTAAGAGATCACAATGTTGGAGTTACAAGTCTTTCCCCATTATACTAGCCTTGCTTTTCCACTTCACCCATCCTAGCAGTTTGTGTAAGTTTATGAGTGAGCATATGTAGGGAGCTTCATGAAAGACTTAATGGTTTCTCTCACATAGATATATTTTATTTGTCATGTGGCCATTGTTATGTATTTCATGTTTTAGTCCAGTTATTAACATAAACTTGTGATCATTATTCATCTAACATGCATAGAGGATCATCCAGATTATTGCTCTACCTCCAGTTCGAGTACTTTGACATGGTCAACCCAGTCTGACTTGGTCAACACGTTTCTCGAGGTAGTGACTACAGTCTTCGAGATTGCTTACTTATCCTACAGATGTATCGAGCACACCATTTACATGCTCAGTTTTAAATTTGAGGCCATTATGCAACAGTTACAGTGATTATTATTATTTTTTATGGCCATTTTTATCATACTAGATATGGTGTTGGGCTTCAGATGCATACTTTGTGGGACATATGGAGTATGTGTAGTCACTATTAGTGTATTGCATGTATCTAATTCACTTGGTGCACTCATATTTTGATTTTGGGAAAAGGAAGTGGACCTAATGATGATTTTATTCTCCAACATGATGTACCGACAGTTTTTATTCATAAAAAATGACCATGGCTTTACAAGGAAAATCGATTTGGCTAATGTGGGTGATGAAATGACATGGGGATGGTTTATGATGATAGTTATGGCCCTTGATGCATGTTACATGGATTTTATTCATCCAAGATGGTATCCACATGATGATATCTTTGTCCTATAGAGGACGTCCTCTCCGTTGGGGCACACTTGTTGGTTGATCATTTATGTATTTCATGTCACTATGTTATATCTTTGTAAAAGGTTGGGTACTAGGGCGATTTATGCCCCTAGTGATCCCCTTGTGGTGTTATTCCATGTTATATCATGACATTATGTTGTATTTTCCCATCCTAGGGTTATTGTTGGTAGTACGACTGCTGTTACACCAAAACCCGCAGGTGATTGGTAAACTCACCACAGCCAGATTTCAAGGATCCACGAGAGGTGATTAGTCCCTTGTCACGATACACTAGGGAGCACTGATTACTTGCGATTTCGTGCAACAATATCCCCCTCAGCCTGAGCCGAGTGTGTATCGAACTCGTGACCTCTTCAGAGCTTTTATGAAGAGCCGCTTCCGGTTATGGTCTAGATCTTGAACTGTTGTTACCGAAACTCGAAAGTGTTTCTGGTTTTGGTATTTCTATGCATTTCTGAGCTGTGGGAGGTGTTCCATTGCGTCCGGAGCATCGTTTCCATTGGGAAATAATTTTCGTTTGATCGAAAACGGTTCCCAGTTGCTCCAGAAACGCGTATTTCATCAAATCTAAAGGTATAATGTTACAGTGACGCATTTTTTTATTTTTTGTTTTTAAAAGAAAAAAAAATTTCATATTTTATCTTTTTTTACTGTTAGATTTTTTTTGGGTTCGGATTGTTGCTTTCCCGTCTGCGTATGCTCTTTGCCGTGCACCTTGAGTGATCTCGGCAAATCAGAAACAGAAAGGGAAAGGGTTTTTCTCGGCTACATATGCTCTTTGCCGTGCACCTTGTGCGATCTTGACAAATCAGAAACAAAGAGAAAACGTAGACTTTCCAGGCAAGTTAACGAGATCTAACTCCGGAAGTGTGAAAAAGTTTTTTTTGTTTCGATTTGTGGTGTGTTTTGCAGGAAAAATGGCAAGCACGCAAACCGAATAAAAAAAAAAGAGCCCCCTTCCTCATTCCCATATTTTATATACTTTTTAATCTAGCTCACTTGGTTCAAAGTTGCTTTATTCTTTATTAGGTCTTGAGTTCAAGTTTTAGGAAGTTACTTTTAAAAGAAAAAGTGTATGCAATTTCTATTTTCAAATTACTTTATTATAAAAGTGCATCTTACTTAAATAATAAAAATTAAAAATACAAGTGAGTCACTTAAGTTCTTTTTTATTGTTGCACTATTTAAAAGTAATATCATTGTAAAAGTGAAATCACCTATTTTACAAAAGTGGTTCACTTAAAGCAACTTTCTTGTAAAGTGATTGTCAAAAGGTTCATCTTGGGAAGAGGGAGATTCTTTTTTTTGCTAGACATTCTCTAGCTGCCACGTCACTATTGGGGACATCTTCAACAGTTTCTTTGTTCAAGCATAACTTCATCATACAGAGTCAGTTTTCAGTGCCGTTTTTTTTAAATTGCCTATTTTTTCGAGCTCTTCACATCCAGACTATTGTTTTTTGCTTTTACAGCCATTAATTTACAAATATGGCCGCCCCTTGTGATATTTTACTTAACAGTTCCAATTATTTCTCATGGAAATCTCGTATGGAGGATGTTCTACGAAGTAGGGGACTTTTCAGAATTACCTCAGGGAAAGAAACATAACCACTAATGATGATAAGAAAATAAAATGGGCAAATAGATGTGACGAAGCTCGTGGATTGATTGTGATGTCAATCTCTACTGATTTGCGATTCCACATATCTGGAATTGATGAACCTGATGCTGCTTGGGACAAGTTGGAATCTGTGTTTGGTAAACACAATGAAATTCGAGGTCACCAATTCGAAAATGAGTTGATTTCTTTAAATCCAAGTGAATTTTCATGCATTCAAGATTATTTATCTAAGTACAAAACTCTTAAACTCTTATGTGCAGAATGTAAGATTAAGATGAAAGACAAACAATGCATTTATCATATTCTTTCCAAATTTGGACCTGCATATTCTGTTTTTGTATCTACATTTTACTCCATGAAAGAATCCTTGAATGCAGCTAGCTATCAAGACCCTAGTCTTGAATCCTTTTGTGATTCCTTGATTAGAGAGCAAGATAAACTCATTCATCTTGGAATAATCAATAATGCAGATACATCTGGGAAAGCCTTATTGTCCCAACAGAAAGAAAAGTCCAAGCCTCCCAAGAAACAAAATTTTCGCAATAATAAGTCAAACAAGGGTCCAAAACCCTCTCAGTCAGCTCCTTCTTTAAAAAATGACAAAGGATCCAAGCCAAAAGGCAAGAAGAGTGAGCATCATTGCAACTATTGTGGAAAAGATAACCATGATGAATCTAAGTGTTTCAAGAAGATGGCAGCCTTGGAAGCAACAATGAAGAAGCACCACATCAGCCTAGATTCGCCTTCAGAATCTACCTCTCATGGACATGCACTTTGTGCTTCTGGTTATTCTTATAATGCATCTTCTTTTTCTACTTCAAATGAATGGCTCATTGATTCTGGAGCATCTTATCATATGGCCAAGGATCAAGCCATCTTTTCTACTATGCATGAATGTAACACCAAACAAATATTTGTTGGTGATGATAGATCTCTAAGTGTTGTAGAAGCTGGAACAGTTCTAGTAGATAATAGTCATTTTAGTGATGTACTATGTGTTCCAAGAATTTCTTGCAATTTGTTATCGGTCTATCAAATCACTCATTCTGGTGAAGGTAAAACTGTGACCTTTACACCTCACCAAGTTGTAATCAAGGATTTTAAAGATCCTCAACAGGTCCTAGCTACCGGAATTCTTGATGATATTATCAGGTTGTACAAGTTTAACAACTTTGGGTCATCACCTTTCCCTTCAGTTTTTGTTGCTCATAGTGATAACTTGAGCAAACTTTGGCATGAGCGATTTGGTCACTTAAATTATCGCTCATTGCAACAACTATGTAAAGACAATATGGTGACAGGTCTTCCAATGGTATCTTGCAGGGATGGTGTTTGTTCCGGTTGTGTACTCGGAAAACATCATCGGGACAGTTTTGACAAACGTGCCTCTTGGCACGCCTCGGTTCCCTTGGAGCTTGTGCATAGTGACTTGTGTGGTCCTCTTCCATCTGCTTTCTTTTCTGGTTTCAAATATTTCTTAACTTTCATTGATGATTACACCAGACGCACTTGGGTTTATTTCCTAAAACTTAAGAGCGAAGTATTTAACATGTTCTTGGCCTACAAGGCCCTTGTTGAAAAACAATCTGGTCATCAAATTATTAAGTTAAGATCTGACAATGGAGGAGAATATGTTAACAAAAAGTTCACTACTTTCTGCACTGAACAAGGCATCCAACAACAACACACTGTTCCATATACACCACAACAAAATGGTGTAGCTGAGCGGAAGAACCACACTTTAAAAGAAATGGCTAATTGTATGATCCAATCTAAGGGACTAAGTCTTCAATTTTGGGAGGAAGCCATTAATTGTGCAAATTACATAGTAAATCGCACCCCCACTAAAGCATTACAAGGTATAACACCGGAAGAAGCATGGAGTAAAACTAAACCTGATGTAAGTCACTTCCGTGTGTTTGGTAGTGAAGTATGGGCTCACATCCCGGATGAAAAACGAAAATCATTGCAGCCTAAAAGTGAAAAGTGCATATTTGTTGGATATTCTGAAGATGTAAAAGGTTATAGACTTCTTCAACCACATTCTCATGATATAATCATTAGAAGAGATGTTAAATTTGATGAAAATCTCTTGGCTTGCGAGCCTAACTCGACGATTGTGCCATCTTTGGCCTACGAGCCTGATTCGGTGTTTGTGCCTTCTTCTTCTTCTTCCAACTTCCTTGACAGGTTTTCAACTCCAGTTTCTGATGATGACAGTGAGGATGAAAATCCACCTCCGCCTGCTCATGTTCCTCCAGTTGCACCAGCACAAGTGCATCCTCGATGGGTCCGTTCAACATGTGAAGCAGCTGGTGATCTTGCCGGTGATCCTAGAGATCAACGCCGAACTCGTTCTCAGTTTCAGCGAGCCTCTTCTCTTTTGGCTCAAGTTTCAGAGAATCATGATCCAGAAACTTTTACAGAAGCTTCAGGGAATCCAGATTGGGATGCAGCCATGGATGAAGAATATCATTCCTTAATGGTGAACGATACTTGGGATCTTGTACCTCTTCCAAAAGGAAGAAAACTTGTCAAATGTAAATGGGTCTACAGAACTAAGTATGCATCGGATGGAAGTGTTGAAAGACTTAAGGCAAGGTTAGTTGCCAAAGGTTTTTCCCAAGTTGAAGGGATTGACTACAATGAAACCTTTTCTCTCGTCGCAAAAATGAACTCCATCCGCCTTGTTCTTTCCCTTGCAGCCTTACATTACTGGGAAGTCCATCAAGTGGATGTCAAATCTGCCTTCTTACATGGTGATTTACAGGAGGAAATTTACATGGAACAACCTCTTGGATATGTTCAGAATAACTCTAGCCTTGTCTGCCACCTTAAGAAATCCTTATATGGCCTTAAGCAAGCTCCTAGAGCTTGGTATGCCAAAATGGATAACTTTCTCCTTGACACTGGTTTTTCTAGATGCCATTCTGACCCAAATGTCTATACCAAGAAAGTAGGAAACCATCTCATCATACTTGTTCTATATGTTGATGACCTTATTATTACTTGTAGTGACCCTAAGCTTATAACCCATGTGAAATCCAGTCTTAAACAAAATTTTGAAATGTCAAACTTAGGACATTTGCATTATTTTCTTGGTCTCCAAGTCCTGCAAACCAAAGAAGGAATCTTTCTTTCTCAGTCTAAGTATGCTTGTGAACTTTTTCATCGCTTTCACATGGAAGATTGTACACCAACCCCTTCTCCCTTCCAGTCTGGAGTCAAACTTTCTGCCACTTGTACTTCACCTGAAGTCGATGCCACTTTGTATCGTCAGCTTGTTGGTAGTCTCTTATACTTGACTCATTCCCGTCCTGACCTTTCCTTTGCCGTTGGTCGTGTTGCCCGTTATATGCAGACACCTCATGAAAGTCATTGGAAAGTAGCTAAAAGAATACTTCGATATATTCGAGGTACAGTTTAGTTTGGGATTCATTACAGTACAGGGGGGAAACCTTTGTTGGTTGGTTTCACTGATTCAGATTGGGCCGACGATCCTGATGATCGAAAGTCTACTGCAGGTTATGTTTTTAGTCTGGGATCTGGACCTATCAATTGGGCTTGTAAGAAACAACAAGCTCTTGCTCTTTCTTCAGCAGAATCAGAATATTGAGTCGCAGTTAATGCCAGTCAGGAAGCTTTATGGCTTCGACAGATCCTTTCAGAGTTTGGATTCGAGTAGCAGCAACCTACTCCACTTTGGTGCGACAATAAAAGTGCCATCAAGCTTGCCAAAGATCCAGTTCTACATCAACGCAACAAACACATTGAGCTACATATGCACTTCATCAGAAATATTGTTCATGATCATGTTCTTGAAGTGCTCTTTTGCCCTACAGATGATCAAGTTGCAGACATCTTCACCAAGTCTCTTACAGAAGCGAAGTTTTCTAAACTTCGATCTATGTTAGGAGTTTAGGAACTTGTCATTAAGGGGGTATAGGCTCTAATGCCTCCTTCCTTCTCCTAATAGTGTCACTTTTGTAAATCCTTCAATCCTATCCCAAGTTGTTCTTAAGGGGGGATGTTAGGATATTTAAACACTTAGGAGTTAGTTAAGATCAACTTGTGTAATATATCCGTTAGGGATAGTGTGTTTCTTTAATATGCATTAGTATGCATTTGTAAATACTTAATCCGACGGTCACGATATGTTCCCTACATAGAGTGATCTGACGGCTCAACTTCTCTTAGATCATACCTAACCTTGATCCACGGCTTAACACCCGATTGGTCCATGATCTCTATTTAAAGAGCATGGAGGGTCATTGTTTAGTTGATCGATTATGAGAAACTCATTTGTAACTTTCTTTCTTTGCATAATAAATTGTCCCGTAGAAGCTATTTGGCCGGGGCCGTGGAGTGTTTCCCCCAAGGGGGTTTAAACCACGTCAAAACATCGGTGTGTTGATCTGTGATCTGTTTGTGTGAAGTGGTTGCTCTTGGTGTTCGGTCCTTTGGTAGTACCTTGTGTACCCGAACAAGGGTGTCATTGGGGAAAAGTGCACAACCCTCTTTGACTTGATCATTGATCCATGTAATGTAAACATAAAATATCTCCACCATTGATGATATCCAATTCATATTTTAATCTGAACCACTCATTCAAAAAGTGATCAGGGTTTTGGTCTCGCTCGGATCTATTTAAGAGAGAGGACCCCCTCATTGTAAATGGGACTTTTGGCTCTTGGAAAATTGGAATAAAGAGATTTTTGTAGACATTCTTGGATCTTATTTGTGGGATGTTCTTGTATTGGATTAGAAAGTCTATTTATCTTAGCAATTGAGATACTACTTGTGGATCCAAATATTTTTTTTGGAAGATAATGTTTGCATGCAGGAAGGAAACTTCATTTGGGCTTCCCTAACTCGTTTCACTTGGAGACGTTTCGTAATCAAGGGGTTTTCAATAGAATATTTGATCTTTGATATGCTCTCTATTATTATTTTTCATATATAGTTCTTATTTATTGTGCATGAAATCTTACTTGTGTAGTTTGCTTATGCAGGGTAGAGGGGTGCACTACCTCCTTTGGGAAAAACGATTTCTGTTGAGGACACTTCCAAAACTTCTCAAATTGATCTAGAAGGGATATATCATCACTTGTAATGCATCTACAATATTTTCCAGGTAAGATATACTCTAGATATCTTCTTTTAAATTACCCTCATTTTTAGTAACTATGGAATTTCGGGGCTCAAACCACTTAGAGACTTAAAAATTCAGAAATTGGGTATTTGCGACCATCCATTAAAACCCCTAGGTATCCTTGGGAGAGACCCTTTGACTCCATCTACCCATCCGGATCTAGCACCAATTCTCCAGGCAATTCATTCTCCTTGGGCAATAGGCCATTTTCTGAGTTGTGTCCCGGATTTGATTGTACTTAGATATTGTTATATCCTTCATGAAGCAAGTTAGTTAAGGTGTTTAAAGTCTTAAATATATTGTCAATTCACTTCTTTGGGAATTTCCTAAATTCTAGATCAAATCCCCCAGAGTCTTCACTTTGCTATGTTACACTTAACACATTCAACCCATATCACTTCAATTAATCAAGATAGAAAGAAATAAATAATTTGGGATCACTTCAATCCATACTAATCAATATCCCTTCCCATTAGGCCTCTCTTGCTACCTACATTTCGGATTTATGGTTGTTTTTGATAATCAACTTACGTATTCCATTGTCTTAGTCTAAGATGGTGATTTACACTTAGGTCTTTCCTTCTAGGATAGATCAAGGTCTCCCCTTTTTCTATTTGGCCTGGAGTAGCATAAATTGAAGAGTGTCTCTATTGGTGTGACAACTGATCCATTCGACGATCGAGACGCTCTTAGGTAACCTCTTTACTTGCCTAGCTCCTCTACCACCTTGAATAGGATTCACCATAAAAGGGGCAACTGCAAGTTGTGTGATAACATTTTTGGTGCCGTTGTTAGGGAGGTAGAGGCTTACCTTCAGTGTCTGCGAGTGTCCGTGCATTATTTCATATCATCTCGCATCCGGTATTTTCATTGGTGATTATATTTATCATTGTTTAATTAATTTAATCACCAACTAATTCACTCATCTCACCTCTCCTTACGACATAATCATTCAGTGAATTAATTTTGTGGTTCACCTGGTGACTCTACCCCGTGACTCTACTAAGGAACGAATCTGATCTATCAATCCTAAAATATTAAATCGTTCATCTATTCATGAAGGAACCCATGTAACTTATACTCAAAATTATAATCGAAGAAACCTTAGAGAGGAATCATTTGAATTCTTTTGGAATATTTCTAATTCTACTACTTCATCGAGTCACATTTTTGGGTCTACTTTTCTTTCCTCACCTACATCTCAATCTAGTCCAATGGCTTGTGTAAATTCCAACGGAAACCAAAACAATCCATCACAAAATCCTAGAATTTTTGGAAGACGGGCTAGGTCCTCTCCCTTCGACTTTTCCCAAATTTAGGGAGCTCCTCATGACATGCCTAATAAATACTTTGAAAAGGTACCCAGATTCAATGGAGATTGTGATATTACCATTGAAGATCACATCGATAGAGTATGGGAGCACATGGAAGCATATGGGGCATTTGATGAAGATGTATTCACGAGAGGTCTCTTGGCATCTTTAGAAGGGGAAGCCTAAAAGTGGTTTGATAGGTTACCTGCTTTGTCTATAGATGGATACGATAAATTTGTGATGAATCTAACCAATGAATGGTTAGCTAAGTTAGATGGAAAATATCTCCTACATCAACTCTTTGAAATCAAGAAAAAGGAGAATGAATCAATCCATGAGTTTAACCTTAGATTTAATAGGACTGTGGCTAGTATCCCAGAGGAAATAATACCTAAGTAGCAAGCAATGCTTATTCATTATCTTATTTTTTTTTCAGGATGGTTTGGGTATCATTTGAAGGCTAAAAATGTTGCTGACCTTAAGGCCGCTCAATCTAATGCTAAAATTGTTGAATCCAATGCGGCCTGCATGGGTAAACAATTTCTTTTCGATCATTATGCCCCTACCACATCTCGATCTGAGTCCCGAACTAGGAAATCCAAAGATCCTATAGTCAAGATAAAGGACACATTGGAGAGTATGCAATAAATTATGAAACAATTGACTCTCCTTACTAGGGATGTAATGAATACAAGGGAATCTTAACGATATAGGAACCTGTATGTCCCTAAACCTTACTGGAACAACGATAGGAGGCCCAAGGGAGAATATAGTATGCGTTGTCCTATAGTCCCTTAGTCCTCTGAATGAAAGAATGCTAACTGGTGTGATGAACCCAAAGAAGAACCTGAAAGCATTAGTTATCCAGACCCCAATGATCAACCCGAAAACATCAACTTAATTGAGGATTTATCTTATGGTGATGATTTCAGGAGGATCCTCCTTGAGGAAGAGGAGGAATCAATTGAAGAGTAAGTTTCCCCATGTTGTACAACTCATTTGCCTAAAGTAAAAGAGCAGCCTCAAGTCCAAATTTATAAAAGATGTAGTCAAGGCTCCCAACCACCTACTTTCCTCGATAGATGAAATAATGCCCAAAAGGATAGTAAAGAGGAAGAAAATAATTATCCCTGTGATTATAACCTAAACATTGACATAAAGAAGGAGTTAAGTAAGATTTTGTACAATGTCCCCATCACTGAGTTGATAAAAGTCCCATCTGTGAGAAGCCAAGTAGAAGGATTCTTCGAAGGCATTCATCACAAGAATCATATTGATGTAGCTTACAAGTCCTGTAATTTACAGAGTCTTAGTGGCAACGCGATTAGGAAAGTTGAAAAGGATCCTCCTATACACATCCAATATGTGATTTATGAACGTAAGAATGATGGTAACCCTCCTTTCTACCTTACATTACACATTCGGGATATGCTCCTTCAGAAATGTATGCTAGATTATTGAGCCATCATGAATGTCACGCCTTTACACATTATGAAGGAAATGGGGTTAGAGGACACCATACCACATGGAAATGTATGTGGTATCGATTCAAGGCGTGTGCAGTCATACGGTTTGATCAAGAACCTAAGGGTTGATCTATTTGCATGTTCAGACATTTCAACCATGATGCATGCAATTGTAATCGACTTGCCCCCAACTTATGGTATGCTACTCTCTAGGAAGTGGGAAACAGGTTTAGGTGGATATCTCATGATGGATTTGTCCTATATTTGTGTCTGTAACTCAGATGGTGCTTTTTTTAGAATCAATAGAGAACCTTTCATCGATAGGCACCTTGAAACATTCGAAGGTGGGATAAAAAATACGTATGGCAATGATATTTTGAATTCCGCAAAGGCCGGAATGATCAAGAATGAAGATGGAATTTGGGATTTTCCTGATCAAGAAGAAATATTTATGGTTATGGGAGATAGTGATTCTTCTGTGGAATAATATGGTATTGCAGAACCTGCTAGGATAATCAATTATGAAATGCATCTAAGTGAGGTTTCTGAGGAAATTCATAGTATGAGAAATGAAGTAGATAATGTACAACTTAAGAGTCAATAACTTAATAATGAAATATGTCAAGAAGAGAGAAATGAAAATCCAACACCTGAAGTTGATGTTGGGCTAGAAGAAATAAGGAAAGTGTAGTGTCCCTTTTTAATAAATTTGGAAAAATTGGAAAAATTGCAATTTTTGGCCAATTCGACCCTTAGACTAGTTATGACTCCAATGCTTCCAAATGGCTCCAAATGATTCCAAATTGGGTCTGAAGGTATTTTAAAGGTATTAAGACATAAAAATGAGGCTGATATATGTCTGGACACTCTCAAAATACTTCTGCAACATTCATTTAACTTTAGGAGAAATTGGGGAATTTTACTAGCAATTTCGAGGTTCAAACCTCCAAGGGTAGAGGTCACTAAGGCTTCCCAAATGCAGTACGAACCTCCCAAATTTCAGAAAAGAGACATGGAATAGTTAAAGGACTTAAATGGGCACCCAAATACATCATTAATAAGTTTCTAAAGGCTATTTCAACTCCCATAAATCAGAGGTTTGTGGACATGTCTTCACATAGGGGGAAATGATAGGAAACTTCACCACTTGCTATAAAATTTGAGATTTATGTTCCAAACGCTTATATAATGTATATGAAAATTATTCAGGACATTAATTGATCTCCATATATCATAAAAATCACTGATATGAACTGGTACAAATTGAAATAAAGCAACTTCAAGATCTCACAACAAGATATAGGGAAAATGGCACCATTTATGCATTGTTTGGTATTTTTACATAATTTCACTTGGTATTTCAACCTGAGAGTCTTCTGAGAATCAAATAAAGATTATATATATCATATTACAAATAAATGGATTATCTTGGACTCTCACAAAGATATCACATCTCACCAAGTGCGCCCTTCCTCCAAGAGCCAAAATATGCAGAGAAATGTGAGATAGAGATGGGAACAAGTTGAAGAAGAAAGAATCACGAGCTGCCCTGTAGCTTCAACCTGAAACAAATAAATACGATGTAGCTCCAAATGAAAGGTCTTAATGGCCTCTCCAATTTCCAATTAGGATGGGAATCTTTCACCCTCGAAATTGGTACTAAGGCAAGTAGAATAACACTCTACTAGCTTGGACAAGCTATGCTCTCCAATTTGGAAAATGAGAAATGCTCAAAAGCCACTCTCATTCTTGGTTCTTGTATTTTATTACATTCCCAATCCTTCCATGGTTTGAATTCCCTCCATGAGCTTCATTCCAACTCAAATTGGAAAGAGATTCCAATGTGTGCCACTTGTCCATCAATTCCGAGCCTCCTCCTTTACTCAATTCGAATGGATGACCCTTTGGCTGCCCTAACTCCCTTGTGCACCCTCTTGGAGGCTATTTTTAGACCTGACATGTCATATATGTCAGATGTTAGCATTCAGGTCTAATTTGTGTCATAGCATCTTCACCATTGTTTTCATAGAAGCTAGGGAATCTAGCCCAAGTGTCCCAATAACTCCAAGATGCTTCTTCCTCTTCCATGGGAGTTACTCTTCCTATCAAATTATACCTTCATTGAGTCATGCCAAGTATTATTCCCTTCCAAATCCCCCAATAATGTTGTAATCCACCTAGGATTCGAATGAGTGAGAGTGGAATGCCATGTGGCATGGGGAATCTTGCTGAAGTGGGCCCCACACCTCCAATGTGCCCTCATGACCAAGTGCCACCTTATTTTCTTATCTTAATTATTTATTTATTCCCCATTTAATATATTTTGTCAAAATAATTTCCATTTGGGGGTTTTATAGTTCCCTTATTCCAAATCTAATGTTTCCACCCCAACCTAGGAAACTAGTTGATTGGTGGGATTTTCTCTTTTTGAGATTTATTTGAATGGGGACACTACAGTCCTCCCCACCCAATATTGATTTCCATCAAGAAATTTCAAATTAGGATGCTGCAAAATTTGTATAGGTGAAGTTCCCACCTCCAAAACAATGTTGTGCTCAACTCCTCTATCAGGTGGCCTTCTAGGAGGACGGTCTCCAAAAACCTTTTCATATTTGTGTAGTAGCTGCCTTATCTCCCTTGGATGTTTTGAAATATTTATTTTTGGCTTGGGGGAAGTGGTGCAACATTCACCATCCCATTCAATATCCCCATGCCTCAATATGGACCTCATATTGTGGGAGGACACTACTTGATTTAGATAGGTGTGCATTCCTCGCACTACCCTTTGTTTTCCTTCCGAATCTTTGAATCTCATTTCAGGGATTTGATAGTTCACTGTATGTTCCCCTATAGAGTACAACCATTTCACTCCCAATACCACATTAGTATCAGCAACATCAACCACATAAAATCTATCAAAAATGTGTAATTACCTATGGTGAGTTGTAGCTTTGGAATCCATGTTTTGCAATCCATAGTATTGTGACCTAGAATGATGACGGTGAAGCCATCAAATGGTTCAGGAGGTAGCTTTATCCTCTCCACCATGGCTGCATCAATGAAGTTATGTGTGGCTCCTCCATCTACCAATACCGAAACCCTTTGTCCTTGTACCACTCCCTTGCATCGAATGGTGTGGAAACGAGGCACTCCTGCAAGCACTGCCAGTCTCCCTTTTTCAGGTAATGGATGATCTTCTTCTTGTTTCTCTTCTTATGTTGTGTCATATCCCTCTTCTTGGGCTGAAATATGTCCTCCTTCCTCCATACCCCCTTCATACTCATCATCAGCATAAAATACTTCAATGAATTGTGCTTTCCCCTTAGCACATTTATGCCCTGGTACCCATGGTTGGAAGCATGTGTAACATAGTTTCTTTCTTCTGAGTTCTTCCTTGCTTGGTACCTGTTTCTTATCCTTTCCAAATGAATCTTCTTTCCATGGCTTCTTTTCAAATCTAAACTGGGAAGGAAATTTGGGCTTGGGAGGATACCTTGTCTTGGGTAGCACATTTTGCAGATCTCTTTCCAAGTTCACGGCATCTTTCAATGAAGTAGATTTGTGGGCCTTAACTAAACCCTTCAAAGGTTCATCCAACCCTTTAGTAAAGAGAAATACTAATCTAACCATAGATATATTTAACTGATAGTTTTTGGAATTCCAACATGTAATCCGCAGGGGTTCCAATTTGCTTCAATTGTGCTAGTTCTTTGAAAGGAATTTCCAGGTCTTCTTTCTCAAATATCTCCAATACCCTGTTAAAAAATTATTCATATTTTGTAACCTGATCATGTCCCAAATTTTTAATTCCATTGAACCACCAATCATTGGCTTCCCCTTTGAGATGCAAAATAACCATTTTTAGAGCATCCTCTTCAACCATTGGATTCAACTGAAAATACACATCTAGTTTTTGTATCCAAGTATTTGCAGAACTTTAAGATGAGCCATCAAAAGTAGGAAGGGGAATTTCACCTACGGAATAATTCAATTCTTTATTTTTAAATGGATTCCTATTAACTCCCCTGATTTTGAGCTTGTTTGCAACAGTAAATTATTGATCAAATGGTAGGGTCCTTCTACAATCTTCACTCAACTCCTGCCATTCTATTATAATTTCATGCATATCATATTGGGTGTTAGGATCTTCTTTGGAATCAAGAAATTTAGGTGTAGTAGCCCTTGTTGAACTTTGAAATTCATGAGGTCGATTATGAGGCCTTGTGAGAAAATAATTTCACCCATTTCCTTCTTTTCCTCGGAAGGAGAACTACTGCTGCCTCCTATTGCCAATTTTCTTCCAATTTGACTAGCCAATAATTCGAATCCTTGCATTATATGTTTTGTCATGTCTTAAAAGAATGGTTTCATGAATTTCCTAAACTCCTCATTCTCCTCTGAGGTTCCTTTCTCATGCTTACTCATGGTTTCCAAAGAATGCACTTCTTCTCCTACTTCTTCCCTTTCACCAAAGGTACTTTCATTTTCAGTTTCTAAGGGTGGGGGATTATTCCTTTGACTTATAGTACTCATAAATGGTAATCCACATAAGGTGAAAGGAACATGCTCTGATACCACTTGTAGTGTCCCTTTTTAATAAATTTGGAAAATTTGGAAAAATTGTAATTTTTGGCCAATTCGACCCTTAGACTAGTTATAACTCCAATGCTTCCAAATGGATCCAAATGATTCCAAATTGGTTCTGAAGGTATTTTAAAGGTATTAAGAAATAAAAATGAGGTTGATAGATGTTTGGAAACTCTAAAAATACTTCTGCAACATTCATTTAACTTCAGGAGAAATCGGGGAATTTTACTAGCAATTTCAAGGTTCAAACCCCCAATGGTAGAGGTCACTAATGGCTTCCCAAATGCAGTACGAACATACCAAATTTCTGAAAACAGACATGGATTAGTTAAAGGACTTCAATGGCCACCCAAATACATCATTAATCAGTTTCTAAAGGCTGTTAGAACTCCCATAAATCAGAGGTTTGTGGACATGTCTTCACATAGGGGGAAATGGTAGGAAACTTGACCACTTGCTATGAAATTCAAGATTTATGTTCCAAAGGATTATGTAATTTATATGAAACTTATTCAGGAAATTAATGAATCTCCATATATCATAAAAATCATAGATATGAACTAGTACAAATCGAAATAAATCAACTTCAAGCTCTCACAACAAGATATAGGGAACACCATTTATGCATTGTTTGGTATTTTTACATAATTTCACTTGGTATTTCGACCTGAGAGTCTTATGAGCATCAAATACAGAGTATATATATCTTATTACAAATAAATGGAGTATCTTGGACTCTCACAAATATATCAACATCTCACCAAGTGCGCCCTTCCTTCAAGAGCCAAAATATGCAGAGAAATGTGAGATAGAGATGGGAACAAGTTGAAGAGAAAGAATCACGAGCTTCCCTATAGATTGAAGCAAATAAATCCATTGTAGCCCCAAATGAAAGGTTTGAATGGCCTCTCCAATTTCCAATTAGGATGGGAATCTTTCACCCTTGAAATTGGTACTAAGGCAAGTAGAATAACACTCTACTAGCTTGGACAAGCTATGCTCTCCAATTTGAAAAATGAGAAATGATCAAAAGCCACTCTCCTTCTTGGTTCTTTTATTTTATTACCTTCCCAAGAATTCCATGGTTCAAATTCCCTCCACGAGATTCATGCCAACTCGAATTGGAAATAGATGTTGGAATATTCTCCCCATCATTTTTCAGTTTTGCATGTCTACATGCATTTTGCATGCATCTAGTCATCTGCATGCAATTGCATGCATCCAGTCATCATCTTGATGGTCCTCCCAGCACCTAGATCTTGCTTCTATCTCTCCAGAGCCTGTCTTCAGCCCCCAATTGGCCTCCTACCTACCTCATGCGCCCTTTTTGACCTTTTCTGCATGCCAAGTGCACCTTTTCTCACCTACCACACTTAGTTAGTGCGCCTTTGCTCACCTACCTTCAGTTATCACTAAGTTAGAGCGCCCTTCTTCACCTACTAGGAGCTATTTGTTGTGTGTCCATTGTTATGTATTTCATGTTTTAGTCTAGTTATTAACATAAACTTGTGAGCTTTATTCACCTAACATGAATACAGGATCATCCAGATTATTGCTCTACCTTCAGTTTGAGTACTTTGACTTGGTCAACACGTTTCTCGAGGTAGTGACTACAGTGTTCAAGATTGATTACTTATCCTCCATATGTATCCAATACACCATTCCATGCTTAGTTTTTAGTTTGAGGCCATTTTGTAGTAGTTACAGTGATTGTTATTATTTTTTATGGCAATTTTTATCATACTGGATATGGTGTTGGGATTTAGATTCATACTTTGTGGGACATATGGAGTATGTGTAGTCACTAATAGTGAATTTTATGTATTTGATTCACTTGGCGCACTTAGATTTTGATTTTGGGCAGAGCAAGTGGACCTAATGATGATTTTATTCTCTAGCATGATGTACCAACAATTTTTATTCATAAAAATGACCATGGCTTCACTAGGAAAATCGATTTGGCTAATATGGGTGATGAAATGGCATGGGGATGGTTGTTGATGATGAGTTATGTCCCTTGATGCATGTTAAATGGATTTTCTTCGTCCAATATGGTCTCCACATGATGATATCTTTGTCCCAGAGAGGACGTATTCTCCCTTGTGGCGCACTTGTTGGTTGATCATTTATGTATATCATGTCACTATGTTATATATTTGTAAAAGGTCGGGTACTAGGGTGATTTATGACCCTAGTGACCCCCTTTTGACGTTATCCCATGTTATATCATGACATTATGTTGTATTTACCCCTCCTAGGGTGTCATTGGGCAAAAGTGCGCCCCCCTCTTTGACTTGATCATTGATCCATGTAATGTGAAAATAAAAAGATCTCCACCGTTGATGATCTCCATTGTATATTTTAATCTAAACCAATCATTCAAAAAGTGGTTAGGGTTTCGGTATCTCTCAGATATATTTAAGAGAGAGGACCCTCTCATTGTAAAGGGGACTTTTGGCTCTTGGAAAATTGGAATAAAGAGATTTTTGCATAAATTCTTGGATCTTCTTTGTGGGATGTTCTTGTATTTGATTGGAAAGTGTATTTCTCTTATCATGTGAGATATTTCTTGTGGATCCAAATGTTTATTATGGAATATAGTGTTTGCATGCAGGAGGGCGACTTCATTTGGGCGTTTTTTGGGCTTCCCCAACTTGTTTCACTTGGAGGCGTTTCATAATCAGGGGGTTTTCAATAGCATATTTGATCTTTGATATGCTCTCTATTATTATTTTGCATCTACAGTTCTTATTTCTTGTACATCAAATCTTATTGGTGTAGTTTTCTTGTGCAGGGAAGAGGGGCGCACTACCTCCTTTGGGCAAATCGATTTCACTTGAGGAAAATTCCAAAACATATCAAATTGAACGAGAAGGGATAGATCATAACTTGTAAGGAATATACAATATTTTACAAGTAATATCTACTATGTATCTCTTGTTTTAAATTTCTAATCCATTAGTCATAGAATTCAACTGTTGAAACCCTCATTTTTAGTAACTAGGAAACTTTTGGGGCTCAAACCACTTAGAGATTTAAAATTTCAGCATTTGGGTATTTGAGACCATCCCATAAAACCCCTGTATACCCTAGGGAATCACCCTTTGACTCAATCCACCCATATGGATCTGGCACTGATCATCCAGGCAATTCGCCCTCCTTGGGTAATAGGCCATTTTCTGTGTTGTGACTCGACTTTGCTTGTACTCTTAGATATTGTCACATCCTTCATCAAGAAAGTTAATTAAGGTGTTTAAAGTCTTAAATCTATTGTCAATTCACTTCTTTGGGCATTTTTTAAATTCTAGATCAAATCCCCCCAGGGTCTTGACTTGGCTATCATACATTTAATACCTTCAAGCCAGATCACTTTAATTAATCAAGATAGTAAGAAATAAATCATTTCGGATCACTTCAATCCATACTAATCAATATCCCTTCCCTTTAAGCCTCTTGCTACCTACATTTAAGATCTAGGGTTGTTTTTGCTAATCACCTTACGTATTCTATTGTCTTAGTCTGATCTGGTAATTTAGACTTAGGTATTTCCTTCTAGGATAGATCATGGTATCCCCCTTTTTTATTTAGCCTGGAGTAGCATAAAGTGAAGAGTGTCTCGATTGGCGTGAGAACTAATCCATCCAGGGATTGAGACCGTCTTAGGTCACCTCTTTAGTTGCCTAGTTCCTCTACCGTCCTGAATAGGATTCACCATAAAAGGGGAAACGACTAGTTATGTGAAAACATGCCCTTCCTTGCTTGCAAATGTTTGAAATGAGTTTTCTTTCCTCTCTTTTTTAGCTTTTACCACCCATAGGGAGACCATGCGTGCCTCTCTTTATATATATTTTTAATTTCACCCTGTAGTAGCCACTAAATTCGGTGCTACTTACTACTAAGTTTAGAGCCATCTTGATGAATTGCATCCTCTTTTGCACTAGGATTAGCACCAGGAATAACATTAGTCTTAGTGCATAGTTTGTCAAACTTGGTAACTTGGGGAATGTAATTTACTTGGGAAACAAATTTAGGCACATTGGGTTGGGCACCCAAGTACCCAAATTTTGCATCTATTTGTCGTGAATTCAACAAATTTGCTTCTTGTTAGAGATGTGTGGAAATGAGTGCTAGAAATGAGGATCTAATTCAACCCCTTTAGAGATTAATTCACTTGATTCATCCAACCTCAGTCACCACCAGTGCATAATGGAACCTCAACATACCACAAGCTCTAAGTCAACAAGCCATTTTTATAGTGCATACCTCTTAGAACCAACTCAAACAAGTGCAAACACTTCATTGTCAGCTAAGGGGGGTGACCTTGGATTCAATAGTTAAGGGTTTAATGGTTATGATTTATGGATTACATGAGTTACTTGTTAGGATTTATAGATGTCACATGATAATGCTTATAAAGATAGGGTCATATGGGTTAGGTTAGATATGAGTGATTATGGTTAGTGGTTAACATGGGCGGGGTTTAAGGATTATATAGTTAGTTGTGATACTAGTTAGGGTTATCACAAGTTTGTCACAAGGTTATCATAATGGTTAGTGGTTAGTGGTTGTGATATTGGATGGTTGCTAGTAGTAAAGGGGTTATAGGATATGGGTTGTACTAGTAAGGGATTATGGATTATAGTAGTTAGGGGTTATAAGGTTTGATACCATATGGATTATGGGTTAGAATTGATAGAGGTAAGGTATTAACACCCAAAAATTGTTCACTAGCTCACCTCCCTAGTAACATAACCCATTTGTCCACTTTTCCTACAATTTTTGCCTCCAAAACCCTAAAAAACCCTCAAATGGTAACCAAAAGGGCAACAAATCATTATTTCCCTCCTCAATTAATGAAATTCCTTCAAAAAAGGTAAAAACCCCACAAAAAAGGGTACAAAATCCCCAAAATAAAAGAAAAAGGGGGAAAAAGTCAAAATAAATTCAAAAAAGAGGGAAAACATCAAATACCACTAGCCAATAATATTGGTTGCCCAAAACCATGGCTCAATACTCCACCACCCAAAATCACTATAAAAGGTGATGGAGCCCCCCCCCATTTCATATCCATAATCACTCTTCATGCCCTTATGCTGCCAAATTTCCTACAACACTCTAGCCTATCCTTTCAAGATTTTGTGCCCATCTAGTTGAATATTGGCCACCCATTGAGCATTTGGAGAAGAGCAAGGAACTCTGGAGATCCAGTGTGCTACTCTTCATACAGCTGCAAGGACTCCAACCATATCACCTTTTGAGGTAAATATTACTGCAAACCCTTGTTTGCCATATAATATAAAAATACAATTTCCATTCATGGGTTCCTCTTGATTCTTTATTTTACTATAATAATTAGATTTATTTTATGTTATCACTTGCACATATCACTTGTTTAGTATCTAGTTTCTATTCATTATTATGAACTGCTACTAAGGGTTCCTAAATCCTTAGTAGGTTCTCTTTAGCACGAGCTGGTGTGAAAACCCCAACTACAGTTTTGGTGACTCCATTGAGAAGATTCCCATCGATTTTTGATATATTTCTTGTTATTTTTCTTGCATTTTACAACTTTGGCCTAGCCTTGGACCCTATACTTGCAGATTTGGCCCTTGCCTTCGTAGTAACCTTCAACAGTTCCGTTTTTACAGCTCGTCCTGCGACTTCATAAACTTTTTTCCACACTGCGAAGCGCGACTGTCCGACTGAAACTTGTGCCTTTCGCCCAACTTCCGGTTCGAAACCCGCACTCCAATGTACTTTTCAGCCCAGAACTCGTGCCTTTAGCACGCCTTTCATCTCGATAGCCGCACGCTTCGTGCACTTTCCGCCCCTTTAGCTACGCACTCCGCGTGCCTTCTGCCTCAAAACCCGCGCCCTTAGCTCGCCTTTAGCTCTGAAACCCGCGCCCTATTTCCTGTCCTTGTCGATCTATTTCAACGTGATTTTTTTGCAGTTTTCCACACCTAGAGCGTGACGTTTTGCCTCACAGCCGCACCCTGCAACCATTTTTTCCCACTTTTCCTTGCCCTAACGGCCTTCTGCTTGCTTGCATCCATTTTGCTGTCCGTACTTTTCTGCTATTTACTTGTTGTAGCATTCAAAACATTTTACTTTGCATTGTATTTCAGAAAGCTCATTTATCTTACACATAGCAGTTAATACTTTTTATTTCAAATTTATAGTAATTTATTTTCCAGCATTTACTATTTGGAAATATTGGGAATATTGGGTACACACCACTTGTGCACACACTCTCTCCCCATAATTC
Source organism: Larix kaempferi (assembly GCA_027924585.1). NCBI lineage: Eukaryota > Viridiplantae > Streptophyta > Pinopsida > Pinales > Pinaceae > Larix > Larix kaempferi. The sequence continues at coordinate 41,068,332 of BSBM01000055.1, read as the reverse complement.
AATTGAGACTTAAAATTTGCTTAATCAAACACACCATTAACCCCACTTGGGGAACACAAAAACAATCTTGTAGCTAGGTAGGACATTGGGGTTAGGAATCCAAACAACACCCCCTTTGTCATTTACATTTGAGACATAGCTATTTCCTTTTAGGGATCCAAAATCCCCTATTACTTATTGGTATGGTTGACACCGATTTGTCGGAGGGCCTCTCCCTTAGGAGGGAAAGTGGCAAGATTGGTTCCAGAAGTCTGAGTGGAATACCGCTCTCCATTCTGTACTGAAGAATACCCCATCGTTGCTCTCGTCGTGCATGCTGGCGCCCATACCGGGTGTACGACGGCCAAAGAACTGAAGCTGCGGGACACCTTTCCGGACGTGCCATGAACGGGGTAGCTTAGTTGCCATTCTTCTAGGACTCTTTTACTCGGATTCCCTCTCGATAGAGGGATATCCTTAGCCATTTGGTTCTACATTTCATATTGCCTGACTGCGGATTTCATCACCCTGCATGGGATACAATTTGTGTAAGCTTTCATATCTTTTAGATAAGTGTTTGAATGCTCCTATACTGCCATTCGGTTAGTGAGTCTACCTTTTTATTTTTTAGGAGTGTTTCTTGTTGGTATTCTGACCATTTTATTGCTACTCCTCTTGTTGTAGCACGCTGTTGCAACAAGTGTTTTTTGAGCTTGTTGTTGGCTTGAGCGCCGCCCTTTTTGAGAGCTCTCCTTTTGCACACACAGTTGCACTAGGATTTTTGAGCGTTTTATATCCCACAACTTCTTTAGCACTTTTACACCTGTCACCATTGATTGACCAAGACACTCTTGTTACCTACGGGGACTCTCCCCGCAGCACGGTCCACTTGAACCTACCCGTCGTAGATGCACATCTTCAATACCGTATCTTCATCCCGACGCCCCTTATTTTACCTCTGATTTTGAGTCAGATTGACCCATATACACAGCTCCGTCTATCCCCATGGCCGACGTGAATCCCAACCCCTTTATAGGAGGGATAATCGGTAGTGGTTCCACCACTATCCCAGTTACCATTTCATCATCCATCCCCACTATACCATCCACTGGACCTACACCTGGCATTCCAGTCACTACTTCCATACCCATCGGTAGCGGATCTATTTCGAATACCGTCCCTTTGGTGACCAATAGTACGCTTGGGGTCACAGGCCCTTGCTACACGGTCCCGCTGCCATTTGCCAGCAGTCCCTCGATCCCCATTATGACGCACGCCACCGCCCCACCACTCGGTGGAGGTGGCCCCACAATCGCCGCTATGGCTAGCATACAGGACACTTTGACTATGTCACATCCTTCTACTATTTTTCCATTAATGGCCAGTCTCAACCTCCCTGATCGAGCCCGATTGACCAACGATCCGATCTGACATGACCCCACATGGCCTCCCATGCCTACCAAACTCCCCTCAGACATTCCAAAGTTTGAAGGGAAGGGTGGTGAGGACCCCCAAAACCATATCATGTCCTTCTACTTTTGGTGTTCCTCCAACTCCATAGTGGATGATTTGATCTTCCTCTGCCTTTTACAATGGACTCTCACTGGCTCTGTAGCTAAGTGGTATATTGAACAGCCACATGGGACCCATTCCACTTTTACATCCCTCGCTTCAAATTTCCTGTAGTTCTTCCAGTTATCAGTCTGTTATGACGCTGGTGTTGATATTTTACTGTCTTGTAGAAACAACACGGCTACCCATATCACTAACCATATTCAAGAGTGGCGTAGACATCGTAGTTTGTGCAAGGATGTGGCATATGAACGACCCCAAATCGAAGAAGAAACCATCCTCAAAGCCCAACAATTTGACCTTATCTATGCACAGTCGGGCTACCTCTACTCCATTTTACCCGATGCTCCTCTCGGCGACTCTTCCTAGAAAGACGCACCAGGGGCATCCCACCCCGTCGACAACATTATTGGACACGTTGCATCTCATAGCCAACCTTATACTCATATGCCTCCTGCTACCCCCCCCGACTTATAATCCTATGCCTAATTTCGTCATGAGTGGTCCCGACCTTTCACGCACCACATCCCATTCAGGAGCAACACCTTCGTATGTTCCCCCATCCCAATCCCCCCATATACATTAACCTTCTTGTCCGACACATTGTTACTGACATACCCTGCCAGCGTATGCCCCCCTGCCGCACCACTTACCTACTACCATTCCCCAGCAACACATGCGCCTGCACAACCTCATTGACCTTCTTGTCCGACACATTGTTACGGACATACCCCGCCAGCGTATGCCCCCCTGTCGCACCACGTACCTACTACCATTCCCCAGCAGCACGTGCACCTACACAACCTCAAGTCCCTCCCGCATATTATCCACTGCAGCCTGCCCCGGCACTTGCTCAACCGCAGAACCCCCTATTCCCCAAGGGAAAGTTTATGCTCAACAAAATCGACAACAGAACCAACCTTCCCAAAGGAATGAACAAGGACAACAGAATAGGGTACAAGGTCATAATTGTGACAACAACCAACCTCCTGGTAGAGGCGGTCCACCACCGAACCCCCCTGATAATAATGGTGCCTCCCCAACTAACCAAAATCCTGATTGACCACCTCAGCAAGGTAAAAATCCCAACTTATGCATGAACCACCAATGTTCTATTTATGGGGTATATGGCCATTACACGCACAATTGTCCCCATATGGAGCGAGCTCACCAATATTGGAATGATGATGCCTAACGCCAAGGACATGCTGCACCTACGACACCACCAAAACCACCACAACCCAATGCACAACCCATGGTCTTGCAAAACCCCCTACCCACGCAAGCGGTAGTAGCCACCCAACCTTTGGCTCCACATCAAGGGGCCCCAACACTACCACTGCAAGTTAATTACACTGCTCCTGATAGTTAACCCATTGACTCAGGTACCCACCACCTTTTAATGATGTCTTCTGCTGATGTCAACCTTCAAACACGCTATAATGAGTATGGTTCCACCACAAAAGCCATTCCTGTGGACAAGCCTACTAACACTCTTCTCATAGATCAGTCGTTATGCATACCTCCAACACCATTCGAAGGCCCCCCCAAAGCTCCTCATTTTCATCTGCGCCGCATTAATAACAATCCCAACGCTCGTGCTTCCCCCAATTATAATATCGTGGATGACTTAGCCCAGTCCCCTACTGTTATGTCAGCTCTCGAAGTTTTGAAGAATTGCCCAGTGCAACACAAAATACTGTTGTCCGCCATAGGTGCAATAGACCCTTCCGACTCATGGATGATGGCATTCGATTTAGACCAATCTGAACCACACATACCTTCCACATTAGCATTTCAAGTTTCTGTTTCAGTATGGAATCTTGTTATCCATAGATGCATCATCGATGAGGGTGTCTCTACATGCGTTATGTCTACATTCGTGTGGCAGAATCTCAGATCCCCTACCCTACAACCATCCACAATTGCTTTACAAGCTTATGATGGCCGTTCATCTCAACCACAAGGCCTCCTGGATAATGTACCAGTCCAATTAGCTGGCAAAACTGTCCTGATTGACATTGAAGTCATAAATGCACAACTCAACTACAACCTACTCCTAGGACGAAGTTACATGTACGCCATGAAGGCCGTCGCTTCATCGGTGTTTCGCATTATGATGTTCCCCCATGATGGACAGGTTGTCAAAATGGACCAAGTTACTTAATACGACCCGAACACCCCCGCTACACCTGAGAATGTTCTCCCCATGGTTGAACAACCCATTTTTTTGTGCACCTACCTCTTTGGTTTCCACCACCAGCCCTGGAATTTATTCAGAGACTCCAATGGTCTCCACTTTTCACTCCATACCACCTCCCCCTCCGACCGTTGAGATCTATGACTTGTGCACCTTTTCGTCAAATCAGTCGATACCTAACCCACAACCACCACTGTTTCCTCAACCACCATCGGTGCCTAGCCATGTTGGAGCCACACCAATACATACAATCCCGTTCTTGTTCCCACCATCTGGGGTAGTAAGTATGCCCGTCATGGCCACAATGAATCTCCCAGGGTTGACATTAGGAATTCCCATTTGCTATCTTCTTGCTCCTAATCTTGCTCTGACACCACAAGTCATCCTTCAACCAGTCCAACCGATCACCACTGCTACTAATCCACCTCCTAGTGTGGTGATCGCATCTGCATCCAACAATGCTCCTCCACAGTCCAAGAACGCTAGTGGCAGGGCCCCACAAAATCATACCGCACCAGATGCGACTAAACCCGTGAAACCTCCCCCTCCATTCTATGCACCTCCTAAGTGTTCTCTGTGCGATGATTTGGGCCATGCTACCCATAATTATCCACGATTTTGAAACCTTCAAGAACACATGAAAACATTAGACAATGAACCCAATATTTCGGTTTTCGAACTGGACACTACCCCTAATCCGCATAACAAATCATTGCGCACCAACCACTCCTGCACCATATGCGGAGTCTACGGCCATTATTCCCATCATTTCCATAACCTACCTGAGTATCGACTAGTTCTCCACGAAATGAATCAGTCCTCTTTAGAGTCATCCATTACTACCATCGAGGAGATTCACCCACCTGAATCCTCCTCCTCAGGAGAGATTAACACTATCTATATGATTTCCACAAGCGGCGAACCAACTTTGCCCCCAACCACTAGCCTTACCTCTTCTGACTTGTCCACACACTTATTTCGTAGTGACGAAGAAATCCTCGAAACATTAACGACCCCTGAATTCCTTTGGGATGATATGCATCATCGATCCTACTTCATTCCTGAGGAGTCTTGTCATGTCCCAAATTTGGTATTAGGTCAAAATGGCCTAATCACATTGGCCCTATTCATTAGAGTTTGTCAAATTGATGCTAAAGGTCAAATAATTGCCAAGGAGGAAAATTACTAGTTTCCTAGGTTTGGGGTGGAAGCTTTGGGATTTGGAATAATGGGGATAATAAATGATGTTTGAACATTAGAATGGCATAAATATTTAATAAAGGAGATAAATAAATATATACAAGTGAAAATCAAAGTGGCATTTCATCATGAAGACACATGGAGGAAGTGGGACCCACATATGGCTAGATTTCCCCACTACACTTGGCATCATTCTCTCACCAATTCGAATTCAAGGTGAATGGTAACATACTTGGGGGAGTCCAAAAGGTATTATTCATTGCATGACTCATCCAAGGTCGAAATATAGAGGAAGAGTAACTCCCATGGAAGAGGAAGAGGCAATTTGGAGCTAGTGAGACACTTGGGCTAGATTCCCTAGCTCTATGACAACAATGATGAAGATGCTATGACACCTATGACACAAATCAGACCTGAAGGCTGACATATGACATATATGACATGTCAGGGCTAAAAATAGACTCCAAGAGGGCGCTCAAGGGTGTTAGGGCAGCTAAGATGCTTCCACATGTGATTTGGTGGAAGTGGGAGACTAGGAATTGTTGTACAAGTGGCATTCTTTGGAATCTCTTCCCAACTTGAGTTGGCATGAGTCTCTTGGAAGGAATTCGACCCATGGAGGACATTAGAAGTTTATAAATGTCAATAACAAAGAATGAAACCAGCTTTTGATCATTTGTAGAATTTGCAATTGCATTTGTGAAGAGGGAGAGCTAGTGGATGACTAGTTTATTGCCTTAGCCAATTTCGAGGGTGAAAGATTCCCATCCAAGTTGGTAATTGGAAAGGCCATTCAGACCTTTCATTTAGAGATTTAATGGATTCTTTATTTTCAGGTGTAAGCTACATGGCAGCTCATGGTTTCTTCTATTGCAGCTCACTCCTTCAACCATTTCCAGTTTTGATGGCATATTCTTGATCCTTGAGGGAGGGCGTTTTTGGTGAGCTATTGTACTCTTTGGGGAAGCTTTTAATGACCCATTTATTTTGTAATATGAAGTAAATACTCTGTTCTTCATCTCCAAAAAGTTTCAGGTCGAAATTCCAAGTAGAAATGTATAAATCTCATTTTTAATGGAAGAACAATGCCATTTCCCCACTACCTTGTTGTGAGCCAATGTATTGATGATGATTTCGAATGGATGGATGATTATATGATATATTTGTGATCAATATACTGCCATGGATGTATTATACAAGTTTCATGTACTGTACTTGAGCATTTGAATCATTTTTACTCAGTTTAGTTGTATTGGGAGGTGAAATAGTGCCATTTCCCCAAGGGTCGAATTGGGGATTTTTGCAGTTGAATGGGAGAGGGTGAGAACAGTTGTAATAATCCATTAATGGTGCATATGAGACTTTAATAAAATACTTAACACATTACATACCTCTGTTCATAAATTTGAGTGGGTTTGGAGGCATTTGGGAAGTCATTTTCAGTACTTACCCCAGGGGGATTTGAACCCCAAATTACTAGTAAAATTGCATACTTGGTCCAGAATCTTAAGAGAGTTTGCAGAGGTATTTTGGTGACCATATGTCATCTATAAACATCATATTCAAGTACTAATATCATTCATACACCTTCCTTGAAGATTTGAAGGGATTTGGAGTCAATTTGAGACCTAGAGACCAATACTAGTCAAAGGGAAATCACTAGTAAAGTTACCTACATTGACCAGAATTGAAAGAGGATTTGCAGAAGTATTTTAAAGGTCCAAAGGCATCCCTGAAACACATATTTATGTTCTAATATCATTCATATACCTTCTCAGAAGATTTGGGATCATTTGGGGCAAATTTGGGACCTAGAGATCAAAACTAGTCAAAGGTCGAACCAAGGAAAAAAGTGGAAAATTGCAATTTTAATAAAATTCCTAACAAGGGACATTACAGTGGTATCAGAGCATGGTCCTTGCACCTGTGTATTAGGTACACACATTCAAGAATAATTGGCAGTCATGTCTTACTATTATGATGAATCCTATGAGTACAATTCTTATGAGGAATATGCAGATGCTTATGAGCAATATGAAGCAGAATGTGAATGGTATGAGGAAGATGTGCCATCATGCAACACTTCTTACAATTTCAAGAGAAATGAAGATTATTCTTATGAATTTAAATCTGATGAATATGAGTGTGTCACACCAACCAAGGATAATTCTATGAGTGAGTTCCAAAGATGGAGAGCAAAATATAAAACCTTGCCCCAACAATATCAAAAATATCTTGCTTTTAGCAAAAATACACAAAATGCCATGTCTTTTGAGTACTATGCTGAACATGTTTTTGAAAATAGGCCCAAAAATGAAGATGTGGAGTTAGTGAAGAAAGGTTTATGCCCTTCTTGTAAACCCTTGGAGCGAGTATCATATATGTGTGCATGAAATGATGTCCTCCTTGAGGAGAGCTTTTGAGATTTATTCAAGAAGAGATTCCAAATATATTGATCCTAAGGAAAACAAGGGGAAAAATGCATCAGCTTGCTTTAATGAGCAAAAGGAAGAGACATCACCAGAGCATGAAGAAGATTCTATTGAAAATATGGAAGATCATTTCGAGACACCTTCTAGCTTAGACATGAACCAAAGAGCATCTACTGATGGATGCTTAAACTATGAAGGAGTACCTACTGATGGGTGCTCACACCTCTATGTTGGTGACATAGAGATCACTTTTGAAAGTGTTTCTACAAGTACAAGTTCCATTAAGCATGATAATGAAGACCTTGTAGTGGTTGAAGAAGAACCAAGATCAACTTCCCCATCACCACTTGAGCTTCATGAAGTTGGTCCAAGCAAAATTGAAGAAGATGAGGAGGTTCATTTGCAAGAGCCTCATTTTCTTGAAGGGTCCTTAAAGATGAATGAAAATAATATCCAAGAGTCCCTCAGCATTCTCCATGACACTCAAGCATTGGTGTCAAATTCTTGTTGGAGAGCTACTTCATTGGAGGAAACATCCTTCCTTGAAGACATGGAGAAGATTCAAAGAGCAATGTGCCACATCAAAGGTAATTTCATGTCTTTGCTTTTTGATAGAAACCATTTGTTTGAGCTTAATGAATTGTTACATGATGCATACTTGAAGAATAATGAGGATATTCATAAGCTCACAATTCAAAATGAGCAACTTCTTGAAAAGTTGCAAGATACTTGTTTTTCCTCCTATGTTTCAGATTGTCAAATGGTAGATTGTTTGGAGGATTCTAATGACATGGTGGATCATGAGAAATGTGAAAATTTGAATGTTCTTGATGTGTTTGAAGATGAACTTGAAGAGATCCAAACACTTGATGTGGTGGAAGAGGAATTTGAATTGCCTCTTGATGAAGGTTATGTAATTTTTAAAGAAGAGCATGATTCCTCTACATTGGAACCAAACTATGACAAAGAGTTCACACTTTTGAAGGAGCTGCATGATACTACCCACAGGGATCCTTCCCATGATGAAACTCCTGAACTTTTTGATCATTTGGGTGAGTTAGTACATTCTCCTACATCCTACAATTCCATGTTTTGCAATATTAGTCTCAATGAAGTATGGGTGAAAGGGTTCTTTTTGATGGTGCCACATGAGGAGTATGGAACTCCTAGATTTAACTTTTATGATGACATGGTTGGAGCACATTCTTATTCACATTTGCAGCAGCATAATTTGTCACTTTATGATGATTCACATCTACATGGATGCACCTATGATATGGATTTGAGTCACTTGAATACTCATGGTTTTTCTTGCTCAACACTGGGTTCATTTGATGTTAGAGGAACTTCATCCAACACTTGGATGAATAGATTTATGATGGGAGAACATTTTTGTTGGCAGCCACATACTTTGTTACATCTTTATGATTCTCACATTCATGGATGTATGGGTGAGACTTCTTTGAGTCATTTGAAGTCTCGTTTTTTCTGCTCATTATTTGGTTCAGATTTTAGTGGAGATTCTTCATTCACTTCTTGGATGAAAGAATACATGGCTGCATATTTTGATGCATATCACATCCTTTTGGAGCAGCTTTATAGGACATGGGATCCTCACCTATGTCATTGGAGCAGATTTGATGGGTCACTTGAAGCTTGTATGCACTTGGAAAACGGTGGTCTACTTGCTTGGAGGTATAAGCACTTTCATGATTCTTTGATGAAGCACCTCCTTGATATTAATTTTCATTATGTAGTTATGTACTTTGATGATATATATTTTGTACTCATGATGTTTGGAAGAATGCATACAAGAAAATGGGATCCAGGAATCCTCTTATATGATGGTATGGGTTGGAGAGCACTCTTAATTGTTCGAGTGCAATACAAGCAATGGGACCCTGGAATAATTTTTATCTCACTGGTTTCAAATTTTTTGGGGAAACAAGCAGTATGGGAGATGGATTTCCCCACTTAATAAAGTGATTTTTATCAGAGTAGTGCAGCAGCAAGCATGTTGGTTCCTCTCTAAAATCTTCATGGAAACTCAAAGACTCAAGGTTGGGCAATTCAATGGCAACTTCAAAGAATTATACAGAAAGCAGGTTCTTCAACACCCATGTTTAAAATTGCTTGAGGACAAGCAATATTGGGAAGGGAGGATTTGTCATGTCCCAAATTTGGTATTAGGTCAAAATGGCCTAATCACATTGGCCCTATTCATTAGAGTTTGTCAAATTGATGCTAAAGAACAAATAATTGCCAAGGAGGAAAATTACTAGTTTCCTAGGTTTGGGGTGGAAGCTTTGGGATTTGGAATAATGGGGATAATAAATGATGTTTGAACATTAGAATGGAATAAATATTTAATAAAGGAGATAAATAAATATATACAAGTGAAAATCAAAGTGGCATTTCATCATGAAGACACATGGAGGAAGTGGGACCCACATATGGCTAGATTTCCCCACTACACTTGGCATCATTCTCTCACCAATTCGAATTCAAGGTGAATGGTAACATACTTGGGGGAGTCCAAAAGGTATTATTCATTGCATGACTCATCCAAGGTCGAAATATAGAGGAAGAGTAACTCCCATGGAAGAGGAAGAGGCAATTTGGAGCTAGTGAGACACTTGGGCTAGATTCCCTAGCTCTATGACAACAATGATGAAGATGCTATGACACCTATGACACAAATCAGACCTGAAGGCTGACATATGACATATATGACATGTCAGGGCTAAAAATAGACTCCAAGAGGGCGCTCAAGGGTGTTAGGGCAGCTAAGATGCTTCCACATGTGATTTGGTGGAAGTGGGAGACTAGGAATTGTTGTACAAGTGGCATTCTTTGGAATCTCTTCCCAACTTGAGTTGGCATGAGTCTCTTGGAAGGAATTCGACCCATGGAGGACATTAGAAGTTTATAAATGTCAATAACAAAGAATGAAACCAGCTTTTGATCATTTGTAGAATTTGCAATTGCATTTGTGAAGAGGGAGAGCTAGTGGATGACTAGTTTATTGCCTTAGCCAATTTCGAGGGTGAAAGATTCCCATCCAAGTTGGTAATTGGAAAGGCCATTCAGACCTTTCATTTGGAGCTTTAATGGAGTCTTTATTTGCAGGTGTAAGCTACAGGGCAGCTCATGGTTTCTTCTATTGCAGCTCACTCCTTCAACCATTTCCAGTTTTGATGGCATATTCTTGATCCTTGAGGGAGGGCGTTTTTGGTGAGCTATTGTACTCTTTGGGGAAGCTTTTAATGACCCATTTCTTTTGTAATATGAATTAAATACTCTGTTCTTCATCTCCAAAAAGTTTCAGGTCGAAATTCCAAGTAGAAATGTATAAATCTCATTTTTAATGGAAGAACAATGCCATTTCCCCACTACCTTGTTGTGAGCCAATGTATTGATGATGATTTCGAATGAATGGATGATTCTATGATATATTTGTGATCAATATACTGCCATGGATGTATTATACAAGTTTCATGTATTGTACTTGAGCATTTGAATCATTTTTACTCAGTTTAGTTGTATTGGGAGGTGAAATAGTGCCATTTCCCCAAGGGTCGAATTGGGGATTTTTGCAGTTGAATGGGAGAGGGTGAGAACAGTTGTAATAATCCATTAATGGTGCATATGAGACTTTAATAAAATACTTAACACATTACATACCTCTTTTCATAAATTTGAGTGGGTTTGGAGGCATTTGGGAAGTCATTTTCAGTACTTACCCCAGGGGGATTTGAACCCCAAATTACTAGTAAAATTGCATACTTGGTCCAGAATCTTAAGAGAGTTTGCAGAGGTATTTTGGTGACCATATGTCATCTATAAAAATCATATTCAAGTACTAATATCATTCATACACCTTCCTTGAAGATTTGAAGGGATTTGGAGTCAATTTGAGACCTAGAGACCAATACTAGTCAAAGGGAAATCACTAGTAAAGTTACCTACATTGACCAGAATTGAAAGAGGATTTGCAGAAGTATTTTAAAGGTCCAAAGGCATCCCTGAAACACATATTTATGTTCTAATATCATTCATATACCTTCTCAGAAGATTTGGGATCATTTGGGGCAAATTTGGGACCTAGAGATCAAAACTAGTCAAAGGTCGAACCAAGGAAAAAAGTGGAAAATTGCAATTTTAATAAAATTCCTAACAAGGGACATTACAAGTCTACCCTGAGTACGGCCAACCAACTTTTCATCAAGATGAAAGACTTCATCCATAGGCAAGTGGAATGGTTTAAGAACCTGGCTAACATTTAACCTACCATACAGGTTGATATCTCCGTTACACTCGGTGTAGTTGAGAACATTACGTTAGGTGCTTCATGCACTCCCGAGGAAGTTATGACCTGTAAGAAACTCTTCCAAGAGTTCCGTGATGTTTTCACTTGGTCATATACTAAGATTCCTGGTCTTGACCCCACCATTGTTGAGCACCGTATCGATACTTGGCCTAACATCCCACCCGTCCACCAAAAACAACGACCCATTCACCCCTCTAAGCTACTAGTCGTGAAGGTCGAGATTGAAAAATTACGCCAAGTTGGGTTCATTTATCCCATTTCTTACACCACATGGGTGTCCAATCCTATGCCGGTTAACCAAAAACAAGGCACCATTCACGTTTGTACTGATTTTCGTGATCTAAATTTAGCTTCAGGAGATTCTATCCTTCCTGGATGGTTTCTCTGGCTACAATCATATTCAAATTCACAAATAAGATCAATATAAGACTGCTTTCACCACCCCATGGGGCACCGTTTCCTACCGAGTTATGCCGTTTGGCCTTAAAAATGCTGGTGCCACATTTTAGCAGGCCATGACCTTTTTCTTTCATGACATGGTCCATATTATCCTTGTATACTTGGATGACCTTACTGCTTGGTACAAGAAGCGATCCAACCACCTGGACGATCTCTGGCAAGTCTTTTTGCGTTGTCGCAAATACAACATTCGCTTGAACCCTCTCAAGTGTGTTTCTTGCGTTCCTGCATGCCGGTTATTGTGTTTCATTGTTTCCCAAAACATGATCACTATTGATCCTTTAAAGGTTCAATCCATTATGGATCTCCCATCACCACGTACATTACTCCAGTTACAAAGACTTCAAGGGAAATCGAACTTTCTCCGTCGCTTCATTCTAGACTATGCTACGAAAGTTCATGGTTTCCTTCTCCTGCTTTAGACCCATGTCCCTTTCGTTTGGGATGAACAAGCACAGGCAAATTTTGAAGCACTCAAACAAGCATTGACTTCCACACCTTTGATTTCACCCCCTGATTTCACAAAGTATTTTATCCTTTACGTTTCGGCATCTGAATATGCCATTTCCGGTGTGTTAGTCCAAGAAGATAGTGCATGAAAAGAATGGGTTATTTATTATGTGAGTCAAACATTGTCTGGTCCACCATTACGCTACCCCCATGAGGAGAAGTTGGCCCTCGTCGTCGTCTTCTTTGTTCAAAAGGTACGACACTACATCCTTATGAGTCGAAATACAGTTGTGGCAGACTCCAACCCCATGGTCTATCTCTTGAGTCACCGCCTACTTCAAGGCCGCGTAGCTAAATGGGTTATTATCCCACAATAGTATGACATGACATTTGTTACACCCAAGAGTACCAAATCCATTGCATTGGCACACCTCATGACTGACTTACCATCTTCGTCAGTGTCACCTCCTATCATCACTAACTTTCCTAATGACCACTTGTTCACAATTTCGTTGGATGACCCATGGTATGGTGACATCCTGGTATATTTACGAACACAAAATTTTCACCCCAACCTCGACCGCGATGGTCGATGTCGCATACGCCATCATGCTTCCAGATATATCCTTCTCGACGATGTCCTTTATCGACGCGGCGTCGACACCATTTTATGTCGCTTCCTGACACATGATGAGCCTGAACATGTTTTAAATGATTGCCATAGCAGAGCCTATGGTGGCCACTTCTCCAAAATGGATACTGCCTAAAAGGTCATCCGCGCTGGGTATTTCTAGCCCACACTTTTCACTGATTGCGTCACAACTGTCAAACATTGCCGGAATTGCCAACTTTTTGCCCCAAAGCTAGGACCCCTCCTGCCCCTCTCCATCTAGTCATAACTGTTGGCCCTTTCTGTAAGTGGACCATCAATTTTTTGGAGTGTAGTCCCCCCTCGGCGAATGGCCATAAATACATCATGGTGGCCGTCGACTATTTCACTAAATGGGCCGAGGCCATGCCTACATTTAACTGCCAAGGCGAGACTGTGGCACACTACTTTTTTAACCATGTCATTGCTCAGTTTGGAGTCCCCAAACAACTCGTATCCGACCATGGAAAACACTTCGAAGACATTGTATGGAAAGAGTTGTCCACCTTCTTGAAGTTTGACCACCAGTACGCCTCATCTTACTACCCTCAGGGGAATGGCCAAGTCGAGGCTATCAACAAGATCTTGAAGACTATTCTTCAACGAACAGTAAACCAACACAAGTCCAATTGGCACCATATGCTCTTTCCTACACTTTGGGCTTACCACACTTCCACCAAGACTGCCATGGGTTTTACCCCTTTCCATTTGGTTGATGGCATAGAGTCGGTTCTCCCCATTGAGTGTAAAATCCTTGCTTTACACATTGCTTTGGACCTTCTCGCGGACACCTCACCTCTTGAGAAACACTTACTCCTCCTGGAACAGGCAAACGAAGACCGACGAGCAGCTTCACAAATCACTGAGGCTGCTAAACACCGCTCCAAAGCAAATTATGACAAGAATTTCCACCCCCGTACCTTCCAAGAAGGCGACCTAGTACTTGTTTATGACCAAGCTCATGACAAGCACGGTAAAGGAAAATTCGAATCCATGTGGAAAGGCCCTTAAATTGTCCAAACTTGTCTCTGCATGAGGCATACATCCTTACCGACTCTGAAGGCCATCCCTTAGCCAACCCTCGCAACGGATTGTATCTCAAACGCTTTTACCCTTAGAACATTTTTTGGACCTCATAGTCCATGTTGTACAGTTGACTTACCTTTTTGTTTTTCACTTTTTACATCCAAAACCTTAAAGTTTGCTACCCTGCGTGACCACAGATGGGTCCTATTCCACCATTTTATGTCGGTTTTACTGACGACGCAAGTAGATGGTCTCTAAACCTTGCCTCTCCAGCTTGGGTACTATACTCCCCCTCACATGAGTTGATCCACCTCGACGGAGTGTGTATTGGTGCTACCACTAATAACCAGGCGGAGTACGATGCTGTGACTGGTCTCCTGACTGCTACTCTCCAATTGGGCGTAAGTCACCTTTGTGTGTTTCTCGACTCCCAGCTCCTTGTCACCCAACTTAATAAATTTTACTAGGTACTAGATCCTTTACTTTTTAGGAAGTTCATGCACACTAAACAGCTGATTATACAAATTGAGTCCATTACACTCACTCATGTCCCATGAAGTCAGAACAGTGTTGCAGATCAAATGGCTAATAATATTCTAGACTGACACATAAATCACAACATGTAGGAAGTAAACCATAAAAGTGCATCATCATACCATCCACATGCATATATACATCATATAGGCATATAACATCATAAAAAGAAAAAGAAAACCATCATCATAATAAACTGCATCCACGTGAATATATATACCTATCATCATAGAAATGTCATAGTGCCCATAGTACACCATAAACATAAATACATCAAGGAGCCCCAACAACTTCCTCATCATAAAAATAACAACCGAGTACAAAAATTCCCCATGCTCATAGCATTGGGGGGTAGTTACATCAACTGCATAGTCACTCTAAGTCATCTCCATCGTCATCGTCGTCGTCGTCATCCTCCTCCTCCTCTTCCTCCTTTTCCTCTTTCTCCTCTTCCTCCTCTTCCTCTTCCTCCTCCTCCTCCTCTTCCTCCTCTTCCTCTTCTTCCTCCTCCTCCTCATCAGACTCCGTCTTCTCCTCCTCATCATCATAGGGGGAATCCTCGCGCACCATGGCCCTCATTGCCTCAGTCGCCATCGCAATACGCCTCATCAGAGGCATCCACTCCCATGGAGCATCATAGCAGATATCAATTAGCTCTTGATCTAAGTGTTGGAATCCATCATCAACCACCCCATCAAGAAGGCTGTCAATCCCAACACGTAGTGTCTCCAATGTTGTCGAAGCACTCCATTGTCGACGGTGCTCGCGCGCGGGATAGTACACACCCTCCACTCGTCCTCTCCTAGTCCAGTACCCCGCCCGAGGCCGAGGTCCCACATCTGCACACAACACCATATCATCAGTATCTGTATCATAAAATACTCTAGCTACCATATATGCTATGAAGTACATACAAATATGATGCTGTAAAATAAAAAACACATACCATCTGGTCCCGATGCCTGACCAGGAGGTCGTGGTAGCTCTGGATCTCCCCTATAGTCCATCCCTACATAAGGGAAGTCCTCTATCACCACTGGAAGCTGTAGCTACTGAGTGAATAACTCCCAAGTGAAGAACCGACCCACTAGTCCCCCACCACCACAAGTCATCATATCGCCCCATCGCCGCATACGCGGCTCAGTGGGCCCCTCGTCGCGCACTGCTCTGTGTGGTCGCGACGCCGACACTCACCCAAAGAAGAACGAGCATAGGAACGAAGGGAAACATAAATCCCCTCCAGTGCGACTCACCTTGTTCATCTCACGCCGAACAACTATCAGATACATCTACCCCCAACTGAAGTAGGTACCTGTTAGTGCCTGATCAACTAGTACCATATTCCCCCAGAGACCCTGTGGGTCACCTTCGACCCCAGTATACGTACTACCAATGCCGCTATAGTCCTAGTCAATAGACTCTCAATGTCACAGATCAAAATCACATTGTCATGCACATGCGCTGTGGCATAACAATTGTTAAATTTTGAGCATTAATTCACAATACTCTAGGATCTTTACTGAGAGAACAACATGTACAGTATATCAATGCATATCAATCATAACAAGCATGTCAATCATCACAAGAATCAAAAGCATGAGAGACAATAGACACACAGAGTTTCCATGGGGAAAACCCTAAGGTGAAAAATCCCACAACTTTCTCAGAGATAGAGAGCAATAGCTCAACCAAAGTACAACCAAATACATAGAGATAGTCTTCTACTAGCAGATGATCCTCCTCCTCACATGTGCACCACTTTCAGAGTGAAGGAAGAATGAGTTTCTGAGTGATCCAAATAGAGATCTCCCGATCTCTATTTATACTTGTTCTGTTTTCCCAATAACCTTATGGGGCCGACTTGTCTAGCTAGGTACAATAACCACATGTTACATAAATTAGGGCCAACCCCACACATGGTGGTCTAATAACCCATTGGCAAGTTAACACACTTGCGACACTTGTCAATACAAATGACGACACTTCCAAAGTTACATATACATCAACACTCCCTCTTAACTAGGAAGGTATTTCTCGACACAGATTTGCTAGCACAAGTCTTCTTCTCTGGATCATCATTATCGATGCATCATCATCATCATCATCACTGCTGCTGGTATCTCAACCAATCTCTGAATCTACTTGTCATAGGAAGTTCTACAGAGCCAGCCCTTTTTCATACTGGATGTAGGCCCACCACATGCAGGTCTTCATCATCACTGGCCATACTGTGGAATCCTCAGGACTTATTACGTGCGTCACAAAACATCTAAAGAGCATCCCAGGCTGTTACGGGTACACAACTCCGACCTGTAGGATCTCCCAGGGTGCTATTACATGTGACCCCACCACAAAACCTCGAAAGAGCATCCTAGGATGTTATGGGTACACAACTTCGACCTGTAGGATCTCTCAGGGCACAGATTACATGTGGTCACCACAAAACCTCGCAAGAGCATCCTAGGATGTTACAGGTACACAACTCTGACCTGTAGGATCTCCCAGGGCACAAATTACATGTGGTCATGGCAAAACCTCGAAAGAGCATCCTAGGATGTTATGGGTACACAACTTCGACCTGAAGGATCTCCTAGGGCCCAAATTACACACCATAGGACAAAACCTTGCAAGAGCATCCCAGGATGTTACGGGTACACAACTTCGACCTGAAGGATCTCCCAGGGCATAAATTACATGTCCTCCCAGATCAATGTCTTAAAAGAGCATCCCAGGCTATTACGGGTACACAACTTCGACCTATAGGATATCCCAGACATGCTCATCTGCACAACCTAATCCACGGCCACAAAGTATCATCCTGATACTCACCATACATCATCCTGATGTACACATGATCATCCTGATCATCATAACTGCATCGTCCTGATGCATGTCATCTGGAGCAACATCCTGAAGCTCGTCATCCATGATCATCCTAATCATACAATGCATCCACCTGATGCATACACAGTATCTGCCTGATACATATCATCATACATGATCTACCTGATCATACAATGTATCCACCTGATACATATACAAATACATGATCCACCTGATCATACCTGATACATATCAATATACATGATCTACCTGATCATACAACATATCCACCTGATACGTATACAGATACATGGTCCAAGCATCCAACATGATGCGTACATACATAAATGATCCAACTGATCATATCCAGCATCCAACATGATGCGTACATACATAAATGATCCAACTGATCGTGTCCAACATCAACATGATGCATACATACATAAATGATCCAACTGATCATGTCCATCATCAACATGATGCATACATACATAAAAAAGTAAATGATCCAACTGATCATACAAAGCAGAAACTAGAACATCATCCTGATGCTCATCATCCAGCACTTACATCCACAACCATGTGAAGGATCTCCCTTCCACCATGATAGGAATGGCTACAACAAATGTCTCCATCACTTCTTCCTCGAAGTGTCGTCGATCTGAAGAACACCGAGCCTCTCTCTAAAATACTCGAACTTCACTTTGGCTAGTGGCTTCGTCAACACATCTGCAATCTGCTCGTCCGTTGCAACATACAGGAGCTTTACTGCTCCTCTCTGCACCATATCCCTGATATAGTGGTATTTGATCTCTATTTGTTTCAACCTGTCGTGGAACACCAGGTTCTCTGACAGCTTCACACAACTCTGGTTGTCACAAAAGATACCAGTAGTCTCTAGCGGGAGATCAAATAAATCTGACAGTATCTTCCGAAGCCATACTACCTCACAACTAGTTGAACAGGCTGCAACATACTCT
This sequence comes from Larix kaempferi, assembly GCA_027924585.1. Lineage (NCBI taxonomy): Eukaryota > Viridiplantae > Streptophyta > Pinopsida > Pinales > Pinaceae > Larix > Larix kaempferi. The sequence continues at coordinate 41,049,698 of BSBM01000055.1, read as the reverse complement.
GCCTCAGCTGTAAACAGTGCTATGCAGGACTGCTTCCTGCTAAACCAAGAGATCACACCTGATCCCATACTGAAGTAGCAGCCAGATGTGCTCTTCCTATCTGCAACACTTCCTGCCCAGTCCGAATCAACGTAACCCTGCAGGTTAAACTTTTGATTCGCATCATACTTGAGCCCATAATCAACTGTACCCTTCAGGTACCTCAGAATATGCTTTACAGCAACCAGGTGAACACTCCTCGGATCTATCAGGAACTGGCTCAATGTGTTCACCGCAAAGCAAATATCTAGTCTTGTATTCGTCAGGTACATCAAGGACCCAATCATCTGATGATACATAGAGACATCCACCGGCTCAGATGAAGCATCACAAAGAAGCTTAAGGTTCGATGCCATAGGTGTGGCCATGGCCTTGCAATCCATCATCCCGAACCTCTTTAGGATATCTACTGTATACTTCCCTTGTCCAAGGAAGATCCCATTTGCACTCTGCCGCACCTCCATACCTAGAAAATAGTGCATCCTCCCCAAGTCCTTCATATCGAACTCGGCAGCAAGCTTCCTCTTTGTATCGGCAATCAGTCTATCATCTCCTGTTACAAATAGGTCATCCACATATAGGAGTAGTATCACAGGATTTCCTTCCTCAACCTTGTAGTAAAGGTTGGAATCTGCTTTACTCTTGGTAAAGCCCAAACTAGATAGGAAGTTGTCCATCCTACCATACCAAGTTCTGGGAGCTTGCTTTAAGCCATACAGGGCTTTCTTCAATTTGCACACATATGACTCCCTGTCCTGTGTTTCAAAACCGAGTGGCTGCTGCACATACACTTCCTCTTCAACTACACCATTCAAGAAATCAGTCTTGACATCCATCTGGTGTATCTTCCATTTCATCGCTGCAGCCAGGTCAAGTACTAATCCGATGGAAGTGTACTTGGATAAAGGTGCAAAAGTTTCTTCATAATCTATTCCCTCTTTTTGAGAGAAGCCACGAGCTACGAATCTTGCCTTGTATTTTTCTATACTGCCATCTGTAGCATGCTTGATCTTGTAAATCCATTTGGAAGTCACAACAGACTTCCCTTTAGGTCTTGAGACAACATCCCAAACATCATTCTTCATTATTGATTGGTATTCCTCGACCATGGCATCCTTCCATTCTTTCTTTTCCGCTGCTTCTTCATATCTGGAAGGTTCTTTGTTCATGATATCACAGAGTAAGGCAACATAGCTGGTATGTGATCTTGTTCTTTTCTTTGCTCTGTGTTCTTCTTCTGGAATGCCATATCTTTCTACATCTTGAATGAGCTCTCTAGCCCATGTAGGTTTCCTCTTGTGAGAGTCCTTCTCACGAGGTGGGTCTGCAGGTTCTTGTGGATCTTCAATTTCATGATCAACATTTGGAATTGCTTCAGTCATGGTAGTGTCTTGAAATCTAATTTCCTTGGGTTCTTCATAATCTTCAACAGGTGTCTTCCTTGATTTGATGAATGCTGAGTTTTCATCAAATGTTACATCCCTGCTGACATCAATCTTCTTGAACCCTGGAAAGTATATTCTGTAAGCCTTCGAGCTTTCACTGTAACCCACAAAGATACCTTTCTTTCCTGAAGGATCCAGCTTGGTTCTCTTTTCCTTTGGGACATCTGTATATACTGGACAACCAAATATTCTGAGATGGATGACCTCAGGTTTCTTACCAGAGAAGACCTCTTCTGGTGTCTTGTTGTCCAATATCTTGTGGGGTGTTCTGTTCTGCACATATACAGCTGTCCTAGCTGCTTCTGCCCATAGATGCATAGGTAGATCCTGGTCATGCAGCATTGCCCGTGCTGCTTCCATTATTGTTCTATTCTTTCTTTCTGCAACTCCATTCTGATGTGGATTGTAAGGAGCAGTCAACTCCCTCTTAATCCCTGAATCATTGCATAGCTTCTTGAAGTCACTTGAAGTGAGTTCTCCACCATTTTCGGATATGAAAGTCTTGATTCTCTTATCAATTTGGTTCTCCATCAAGGTTTTGAATTCCTTGAACTTATCAAATACTTCATCTTTGTTCTTTAAGAAGTAAACCCAAGTCTTCCTGGAGAAGTCATCAATGAAATAGACATAATAAACATACCCACTCAGAGAACTGGATGACAACGGACCACATACATCGGAGTGGATAATTTCCAAGATGATTTTTTCCTTGCTTTCACTGCTTGGAAATGCCTTCTTTATGTTCTTTCCTTTTGCACATCCTTTGCAAACACCTTCATGCTTGGTCTTGATTTCAGGAAGACCTTCTACTGCTTTGCTTGCAATTGGTAATGCTCTGTAGTGCATATGTGCAAGTCTTCTATGCCAAAGTTCACTTGGCTCCATGGACTCATGTACCATGGCATGTTCCAGTTGTCCCTTCAATTTATACAAACCTCCCTCTTGCTCTTGAATCACTACTGCATCATCGATAGTTTTACCTTTTGGCCACATTAGAACTTGGCCATCTACAAATGCAACCTTCATACCTTTTGCATCCAATGCAGATATGGAGAGTAGGTTCTTCTTGAGCCCAGGTACATAAAGGATTTCTTTCATCTTCAAATATTTTCCAGAATCTAGGTTGTAGGAGGCTTCACCACTTCCTTTGATGGGGTATTGATAGTCATCCCCAAGTTTCACTTTACGGGGTGATTCATGTTCAGATAGATTTACAAAAGATTCTTTAAACCCAGTCATGTGTTTGGAAGCCCCACTGTCAATAAGCCAATCATTACAACCATGAGAGATAGTACCTGTGAGAGCAGAGATTAGAACATACTCTTCTTCACTTGATGAGTCATCATCACTTTCTTCCCTAGCCTTCTTCTTTGGAGGTTCATCATCTTCGGCAGCATGAGCATGAAACTTTCTTTTGCTGCCCTTCTTCTTCTTGCTGGAGTTGTTGTTGTTGTTGTTATCCCTTTTGTTCTTGGTACATTCTGAAGCAAAGTGACCCTTCTCATTGCATGTGAAGCACCTTAGATCCTTCTTATTCTTTTGGTGATAGTGAGTGGATCTCTTCTGCTGAGAGTGCTCCTTTTTAGGGTTGCTTCTTTTGGTGTGAGCTGCGAGAGCTTGATCTTCACTTCCCATCTTTTCTTCTCATGCCACAAGCCTAGCTTCTTCTTGAGAGCGTTCCTCCCATAGTCTATTGAAAGAGATCAATTTCTTTCTTGCACAGATTCCTTGAATAAAGGAGTCCCATGACCTAGGTAGGCCATTTAGAGTGGTAATAACAACTTCACCATTGTCCACTACTTCATCCATAGCTTCAAGTTGTTCCTTGATCTGAGAGACCTTGGAGAAGTAAGATTGAATGGTCTCTCCATTCAGCATCTTGACTCCTTTCAATTGATTCCGCAGAGTCATCTTCCGATTTATGTTCTTCCCTTCAAATAACTTGGTCAGGGAGTTAAACATCTCCTTGGGTGTCTTTAGAGATGACACATGTGGTATAAGATGGTCTTTGATAAAATCAACAATGATTCTCTTTGCCTTGACCAAGTTCTTCTTATGTAATACCTTAGCCTCTTCATCCTCTGGGATAGGGACCTCAGAGCTGATGTAGGAGTCCAATTCATTTTCTTCCAGGATTAACCCAATCCTATACTTCCAGGCTCGGAAGTTATCAGCCCCTTCAAGCTTATCCTCAAGCTTGGTGTGGTGAGACATCTTAAGGAGTACTTCAAATGGAAATAGAAGAGATTTAGGTCTTACCACTTGCTTTGCTGAAAAACTAGATCTGGTCCCGAATTAGGGTTTGTCGAAAAAACCCTAAAAATTCAAAAAGTGAATTTCAACTTTATGAGAGGATGGAAAGGTGCGCCTTGATGATCTGATCAACTTGGTGTATTCAGAATTTGAGATCTGCAAAGCTTCACCCTTCAGAAATGCCTTTTAGTCTTCCCGGGTTCACTAGGGAGGACCCTGAATTAGGGTTTGAGTTTCCCAGATATTTACTTAGCCAAAAATCTCGATCCAAAGCTCTAAACTTCGATTTTTCCAAGGAGCTTCTAGCTATGTCTTCAGATTTCAGAAATTTCTATTTTTGTGGAAACCCTAATTTTTAGGGCCAAATCTGAAAATGCTCAAAATTGAATTCTGATTGGACAGATAGATTCTCCTTGATTATTAGAGTTAATTTACTATACTGCTTTTCCAAAATCTGTGGAGAGAAACCCAATAAACAAGAAACCCTAGTTTCCGTCACTACACAATGTCTTCTTCTCAAGCAAGCCCTGATACCATGTTAAATTTTGAGCATTAATTCACAATACTCTAGGATCTTTACTGAGAAAACAACATGTACAGTATATCAATGCATATCAATCATAACAAGCATGTCAATCATCACAAGAATCAAAAGTATGAGAGACAATAGACACACAGAGTTTCCGTGGGGAAAACGCTAAGGTGAAAAACCCCACAACTTCCTCAGAGATAGAGAGAGCAATAGCTCAACCAAAGTACAACCAAATACACAGAGAGTCTTCTACTAGCAGATGATCCTCCTCCTCACATGTGTGCCACTTTCCGAGTGAAGGAAGAATGAGTTTCTGAGTGATCCAAATAGAGATCTCTCGATCTCTATTTATACTTGTTCTGTTTGCCCAATAACCTTATGGGGCCGACTTGTCTAGCTAGGTACAATAACTACATGTTACATAAATCAAGGCCGACCCCACACATGGTGGTCTAATAACCCATCGGCAAGTTAACACACTTGCGACACTTGTCAATACAAATGAAAACACTTCCGTATAGAGGAATACACATCTCTATAGGAGTACAATAAATATATAAATGAAATACATTCCGAAGTTACATATACATCAACACTCCCTCTTAACTAGGAGGTATTTATCGACACAGATCTTCTAGCACAAGTCTTCTTCTCTGGATCATCGTTATCGATGCATCATCATCATCGTCGTCATTGCTGCTGCTATCTCAACCAATCTCTGAATCTACTCGTCATAGGAAGTTCTACAGAGCCAACCCTTTTTCATACTGGATGTAGGCCCACCACCTATAGGTCTTCATCATCACTGGCCATACTGTGGAATCCTTAGGACTTATTATGTGTGTCACAAAACCTCGAAAGAGCATCCCAGGATGTTACGGGTACACAACTCCGACCTGTGGGATCTCCCAGGGCGCTATTACATGTGACCCCACCACAAAACCTCGAAAGAGCATCCCAAGATGTTACGGGTACACAACTACGACCTGTAGGATCTCCCAGGGCACAAATTACATGTGGTCACCACAAAAACTCGCAAGAGCATCCAGGTCAGCCTTGCCATCATACTCTGAACAAAGGAATTTTGAGTCCTCCCACTCTGTGACCCCCGTCTCCCCCCCCATAGTATGTCAGTCTCACATCCTGTACTATCACCTCTTGGTTGTACACCTCGTGCTCCTATCAAGGAACCATCATTGCCTTAGTAGTTGCAGGTCTCCCTCTGTCGATGAAAACACATCTATTTAAGAGGATAGACCCATAGGTCCCTATACCTTGGACTCATTTCCATCAGTGGTGAGTGCCTATAGACCATCTGAGAGGAGTCCTTAGTGCCTCTTAGAATGGTTCTTTCTCACGTGCTCGACTTCAAATCCATCATCACACCATTGAGATTCATACAGTGTATTGGTCCCTTTATTTATTGGTTGAAGACCCTAGATGTTCCCCGACACTAGCACATTGGTGAGTCTGTTTGGAACCCCCCAGTTGTATGTTCCTGCGGATATCTAGGCTGCGTTGGCGACAATATCCGGAAGCCATTCAACTATATTCTTCCTAGAGTATCCAATTCAGATGCAGTTCAATGTACCTTTGAGATTATGACTCTCAGTCATTGAGTCCATACAGTAGTTGGACACCTTCAGATCCAGCAGAGCATCAGTTGTTATGGTACCGCATTCAGTATGGATGCCATTGTTTCCATGTATCAGTTCTTCAGATCAGTCATGGCTGGACCATGAGTATGTCCCAGATTTTTGTCCCCTTTGGACCATTATGTTGTACACAATAGTTCTCTATGTATTGTTTAAGTCCCCTCTGGGCCTGATTATTATTTGTATATCTTGATACGAGCATGGGTATGCCCGCTTCGTCCATATATTTGAGATTATTCATCATTTATTATTGAGGTCATATATTTTTAGTTTTTGCAGTTTGTATGGAGCACATGTTCCGGTATCCAGACAGTTTCTACTCGCCTCCGTCACAATGCTCATACCCCTGGAAAACGACAGAACCTATGATGTCTATCGGCCATATGATGAGCTCTTGTCCTCACACATCAGGGGGCAATCTGTTAACACCCAAAAATTGTTCACTAGCTCATCTCCCTAGTAACATAACCCATTTTTCCACTTTTCCTACATTTTTGGCCTCCAAAACCCTCAAATGGTAACCAAAAGGGCAAATAATCATTATTTTCCTCCTCAATTAATGAAATTCCTTCAAAAAAGGTCAAAAACCCACAAAAAGGGTCCAAAATCTCCAAAATAAAATGAAAAGGGGAAAAAGTCAAAATAAATTCAAAAAAGAGGGAAAATATCAAATACCACTAGCCAATACTATTGGTTTCCCAAAACCATGGGTCAATGCTCCATCACCCAAAATCACTATAAAAGGTGATGGATGCGTCCCCCATTTCATATCCATAATCACTCTTCATACCCTTATGCTGCCGAATTTCCTACAACACTGTAGCCTATCCTTTCAAGCTTTTGTGCCCATCTAGTTGAATATTGGCCACCCATTGAGCATTTGGAGAAGAGCAAGGAGCTCTGGAGATCCAGTGCGCTCCTCTTCGTACAAATGTAAGGAATCCAACCACCTCATCTTTTGAGGTAAATATTACTGCAAACCCTTGTTTGCCATATTATATAAAAATACAAGTTCCATTCATGGGTTCCTCTTGATTCTTTATTTTACTGCAATAATTAAATTTATTTTATGTTATCACTTGCACATATCACTTGTTTAGTATCTAGTTTCTATTCATTATTATGAACTACTACTAAGGGTTCCTGAATCCTTAGTAGGTGCTCTTTAGCACGAGCTGGTGTGAAAACCCTAGCTACTAGTAAGGGATTATGGATTATAGTAGTTAGGGGTTATAAGGTTTGATACCATATGGATTAGGGATTAGAATTGATAGAGGTTAGGCGTTAGACTTTATATGAGCTAAATGTTAAAGGGGTTGCAAGTGATATGGGATATGAGTTAGTTGTTATTATATGCTTAGGGTGAAAGGTGTTAGGGGTTATAGATGTTGGATATTATATATAAGTTTCTCTTTATAGGTTATAGATGTTAAGGGTTTGGTGTCATAATTTGTATGGTTTAGGAGTATGGGTATTAGAGGATACATGTCAGTGTTAGGGGTCTAGCAATGGCAAGGGTTAAGGGTTAATGATTATGTTGGTCATGGGTTATAGGTGTTATTAATTGGGTCTAATAATGCATAGGGAATATAGGGATTAACAATTATGATGGTTATCTTTTATGGTGGTTAGAAGTTACATGGTTTGTGGTTTTATGGTTCAATGATAAAGGTGATTAGGGGTGACATGAGTTAGGGGCTAAGGGGAGTAATGATTACTATTACAGGGTTTATTTGTCATAAGTATTTATAGTTAAGGGTTATATTGGTTAAAAAACAATAGTCATAAAATTCTATATCTGTTAGTTATTATAGATTTTTTTAGGGATGATAATGGTCAAGACTTATAGAAGATAGTGGTTGTTAATTTTATGGGATGGGAATTAGGGGTTAAGATTGATAGGGGTTTCTATTTTTAATCATTAAGGGCTATAGTTGTACATGCTTTTAAGGATTAGTATTCTTTAGGTTAGTCGTGTAGGAGATATAAGTTATATGAGTCATTGGTTACAAGCTATAATTATTATGGGTAACCAATAAATGGTTTTGATGTTTATATTTTATATTAGTTAAGTTATATAAATGTTAGGGTTCATAGATATAATTTATGATTAATGAGTGATAGGTTTAGGGTTTAATGAAGTTAAGGGTTAGGAGTATAAAGATTAGGGTTATAGGGTTTATTTGTTAAAATCTATGGTGGTTAATATGTGTGCGTGTGTGTTAAGAGTCAAGGATGATAGATGTTAAGGGTTATAGGTTATGCATTATCAGTGTTATAATATAATGGTTATATTGGTTATTAATAGTTATGGTTTAAAGGGATATGAGTTGAATGGGTTTAGGGTTGAAGAATATGTTTCGAGTTTATGTATTAAGGGTTAAGGGTGAGGGGATTTATGGTTGATATGGATTGGGGGTAATACAAGTTATGGGATATCATATTTTTCCATTTAGGGTTGAAATTTTTAGCATTTTGGTGGTAATGCTTAGTAATAGGGGATATGCGTTAGGATTTGGGGCTTGACAATTATGGATTACATGTGATAGTGGTTAGGGGTTATACTCTTTATAAATCAAGTTTTACAAGATTTAGACTTATATGTGTTAGTGGTTAGCCATTAATATAATGGTTATGGATGGTTACAATGATTACATTTTATATGGATTAGGGTTTAGGTGTGAAAGGGGTTAAGGGTTGTGGTGGATAGTAGAGGTTAAGGGTTATGGGTTGAGTTATGGGGGTCGAGGCTAGTATGATATAAGGGTGATAAGGATTGTGGGTTGGGGATTAGGAATGAAGAGTAATGAAATGTATGGGTTATGGGTTATTGTAAAATTAGTCACAGCAGATCTATTGAACAACAATATCAATCACAATGATGTAAAACAAATTGGAGTAAAAACTGTGCAAGAGAGATGCATCAGTGCTCTATAATCCAGAATGGTAGAATTGCAATACAATACTGTCACAATGAGTGAGCAATTCGAATTAGCCAAGGAGGTCATTCGAATATACTGCATGGCATAGCTTGGATCCAACTAGGAGTCCTCATCATCAATTAGTGGTGGTCATCAATTCACAAGTAAATGTAAACCAGGTGTCAAACTAAGTCTAACTGAGTCTAACTGTAGTGCATATGAATCTCAATGTGCTTGGTCCTCTGTCACTGAACTGGATTGGTGGAGATATTAATAGCACTTTAATTGTCACAAAATATTACAGTCGAAGTAGTGATACCAAAATCAAACTCGGAAAGAATACCCTGCAACCAAACTGCTTGAATGTAGGCATTGACTGCCCCTCGATACTATGCCTCTGCTGAAGAAAGTGCAATGGATGCCTGCTTTTTGCTTGACCAGCAAATAGGGCCATGGAAAATCATGAAAACATAACCAGAAGTGGAATTCCGATCTATGCTCTCACCTGCCCAATCTGAATCAGTAAAACCAATGAAATCTAGCTCAGAATCTGCAACATAATGTATGCCACAATGTCTCGTACCTTGCACATACTGCAAGATCCGCTTGGAAGCCCACCAATGAAGCTCATGGGGCTACTGCATATACCTTGATACAGCACTCATGGCATAAGAAATATCAGGCCTTGAGTGTGTCAAGTAGAGTAGTGAACCAATCAACTGTCGATACATAGTGCAATCGGCAAGCGGTGTAGAATTTCCTTCCTCAAGACTGATTCCTGAGAGGAATGGAAGCAGAGCAGCCTTACATTCTGCCATATTAAACTTTAATAGTAGGTCTGAAGCATACTTTTGCTGAGATAATGTTATCCCATCAAAATTTTGAGCTATCTCCAAGCCCAAATCGCTCATGTCAAAAGATAGATTTAAAGTGGTTTTTAGCTTGTTGATTGTAAGGAGAGTGCTACCAGTAATGAGAAGATCATCAACATAAAGAACAACAATCAGAAAATTAGCTTTAAATTGCTGTAGGTACACATTCGGATAAGATTTGCATCTTTTGAAATTTTGAGAAAGAAGGAAGGAGTCCATCTTTGCGTACCAAGCTCTTGGGGCCTGTTTCAATCCATACAAAGATTTCTTCAATATGCAAACTAATTATGGATATGATATGTATCCTTCTGGTTGCTTCATATATACTTCTTCATCAGGGTCTCCATGTAGAAAATCACTCTTCACATCCATATGGTGCACTTTCGAGTGCTTGGATGTGGAAATGGCCAAAACTAGGCGGATGGAATCCATCTTTGCAACCGTGCAAAGGTCTCAGCGTAGTCCACTCCTTGGACTTGGGAGAAACATTTTTCCACCAGCCTAGCTTTGTATTTGCTGATAGAGCCATTAGAAGCAACTTTCTTGCAGTAGAACCACTTACATTGGACCAATTTTCTTCCAGGTGGAAGAGAAACTAGCTCCCATGTATTGTTCTTTTGAAGAGAACTGTACTCTTCATCCATGGCGGTTTGCCATCGTGGATCTCGGTCAGCATTATATTATGATTTGGGATATGAACCAATCATCAAATAAGATTTCTTAGATAATAATGGATCAGAAAATGAAAGAGCCATACCTCCTCTTTGAAAGTCTGCTCTTGTTCTCCTTGGATCAGCAGGATTTCCAATGTTTGGAGCAGTAGATTGTAGAGTGTTTTGGGCCCACTTTGGTAACTGAGGAGGATCATTATGGTTGGATTCTGAACCTGATATGTCATGACCATCAAAGTCAGATAAAATATCATAAATATAAGATCCAATGCTTTCTTAATCTTCTCTCGAAACTTCTTCTCGTAGAGACGACGGATTGGCAGTGTTTTCCTCGACTAGTTCCAGATCTAGAAGCGGTTCTTCAAACTTCACACTTCGCTCTATGAATATCTTTTTGGATCTGATATTCATGAGTTTATATTATTTTGATTCTTCTCCATATCCTATTTGGATGCATTCAATACTTTGTGGATCCAAATCTTTTATCTTATCAGAAGGAATTCTAGCCCATGCAGTGGAGCCAAAAACCCTCAAATTGGACACATCCGGTTTGTGACCAGTGAATGCTTCGAAAGGAGTTTTACCTTTCACGGATGAATGTGGAACTTAGTTCTGAATGTATGCAGCAACATTCATGGCTTCATCCCAAATATTTGCAGCCAAACCTTTTGACTCAAGCATACAGGTAGCCATCTCTTTTAGTAACTGATTCTTCCTTTCCGCTACACCGTTCTGTTGGGGTGTGTAGGGAACTGTATGTTGGATCTGAATTCTGCTTTCAGCACAAAGTTGTAGCAACTCAATATTGATATATTCTCTGCCATTATCATATCTAAGATCTTTGATCTTTCTCTCAGTGGCGATCTCAACAGAAGCCTTAAAACCCTTGAATTTTCCAAGCACTTCTGACTTGTTTTTGAGAAAAAATACCCAAGTAAAGCGGGAGAAGTCATCGATGAATGTAAAAACATACCTTGAACCATTCAAGGAAATATTTGGCAGCGGACCACTGATATCAGAATGTATGAGACCCAAAATAGTAGAAGCTCTGCTAGTTTTTGCGCGGTCAAACTTGTGCTCGGGGTGCTTCCCAATGATGCAACCTGGGCAAATTCCCTTCGAGGAACGGAGGTGCGGAAGACCATCAACCATGGATTTGTTTTGTAACAATAGAAAATACTTGTAATTAAGGTGTCCAAACCTTTCATGCCAAAGCCTACTAACCTCATTACCATGAGTGAGATGAGCAGTGGGCTTTTCAAGTGGCACAAAGTGTGAAAACTCATAGTATTTTGCAGTATGGTTTTCCTTTCCGAATGCAATAAGTATTCCACTTTCAATATCAGAAATTTCAACTTTGTTAGGGCTGAATGTAACTTGTTTCGGTGCACCAGTGTGTGTCATTTGATACACAGAAAGTAGATTTGAAGCCAAGGAAGGCACATAAAGAACATTATGAAAACTTCCATGCTCTAAATGGATGGTACCTTTACCCTTTGATGAAATTTTTGAGTCATCTCCCAAATGGATGGGGATGGAGCTGTTTGGATCAAATGAAGAAAAGGAGTCAATATTTGCAGCCATATGATTCGAGGCACCAGAATCTATCAGTAGAGTGGTGGGTTTCGAAACAGTTGCCATGAGTGCTTGACCTCTTTCATTATCATCATTTCTATCCTTCTTCCGTGCACCGTCGGGAAGAGTTCTGCTATTCTTTTCCAAAAGGAGTGCCATTTGATCTATTGTTTTCTTCATGCATGAACTTTCAAGATGAAAGCCACGGTTGCAATATGAACACTTAGATTTTTGTTTACCCTCTTTACCCTTTTGTTTGTTCCTTGAACCGGATGGTGCATCCGATGGTTTGCTTTTCTCTCTTTGCTTGGTAGGATCGAATTTGGGATTCTCTTCTTTTGCTTCCCTTTGCCATTCGAATTCTTGGATCCTTGGACAAAGAGGGCTGAATCTTTGGAGCTTATGGACCCCATTTGAATTAGCTTATCATGCTCTTTGGTAATGGACTCAATGAAGGCATTCAAGGTAGGCATCTTCCAATTCGGGGTAGTTAGCCGACCGGAATTGAAAGTAGAGACAAATACCAAGCAATATTTACCAAGTTTTGGAAGAATGGAGAGGATCAATTGCTTATCCTCTTTAATAAATCCATTGTTCTTCAATTGCAAAGACAAATGCTTGAATCTTGTGAAAAAATCATTGATGGTCTCGAAATTCTCATGATTTAAGGCAATCAATTCATTTTCCAATTGAAAAGACAGCATGTCATCTTGCTTTCCAAAAATATTCTCAAGTTTCTCCCATAATTCCTTTGGAGTAGTCAATCCACTGAGGTGAAAGTGAAGATCCTTGGAAATATTGAGGCAAAGAAGACCATATAATTCATCCAACTTGTTGAAGTGCTTTAATTTTTCAATGAGAGTATTGGGCTCAACTTCGAGGCCCATGGTGACTCTATGGTACCCTTTTGAGCGCAACATAATCTCCATGTCATTCTTCCATTCAAAATAATTGAAGGGAGTGAGTAGCTTTGAAGAAGCAGAATCCATCTCAATGATAGCGAATGCACTTGATGGAGATGATAAACCTGCAAATCACAATCAAAACAAGAACAGTAAGGTCAAACAATCCACCCTTTTAGAGTTGCATCACACCTGGGATTGGAGATAAAGCAAGATTGAATGATCCAATGCATAAAATCCAGGAATTTTGTGGAAAACTCAAGCTTTTGGAGTGGATTGGAGAGTATTTTTCAGCTTTGCATGCATATGAGCGAATGCACATGAGATTTTGCATGCCAAAACTTGAGTAATTTTGAGCAAATTCACTCAATTCTTCCTGTAGAACACCTATAGAAGAGAGATCTTGTCCCTACCATGGATCTGATACCATGTAAAATTAGTCACAACAGAACTATTGAACAAGAATATCAATCACAATGATGTAAAACAAATTGGAGTAAAAACTGTGCAAGAGAGATGCATCAGTGCTCTATAATCCAGAATGGTAGAATTACAATACAATACTGTCACAATGAGTGAGCAATTCGAATTAGCCAAGGAGGTCATTCGAATATACTGCATGGAAAATCTTGGCTCCAACTAGGAGTCCTCATCATCAATCAGTGGTGGTCATCAATGCACAAGTAACTGTCAGCCAGGTGTCAAACTAAGTCTAACTAAGTCTAATTGAGTGTAATAAGTTTAACTGATGGTAATGGCACAAATGTAGGGAAAGGAGGCTCAGTGGAGGGCGCATGAGGAGTTAACTGCACTTAGAATAGGTAGTCAAGTCTCATCGGAGGTCAATCAGAGTGATAACAACAGTTAGGAGTCAGTCTAGCCTCAAATCAAGGAAAGACAACAAGCTAACTGAAGTGAACTGGACTGGTAGGTGAGAAAAGGTGCCCCTCTCAGGTGGTAGGTGCATGCTGGGCGCACTAAGCAATAGGAGGGCTAAATATGAGTGGAAAGAAGCTCTCAGGTGCTGGCAGACTAGGGACTAGGTGCTGGATGCATCAAACTGGCGACTGGGCAGCATGCGGATGCATGCATGCATGCAAAGTACATACTGAATGATGAGATATCCCAACACCCCCCCTCAAGCTATACTATGATGTAAAAAATAAAATGTAGGGCCCTGGTTACTAAGACCAAAGGTCACCGCAATACAATAATCCAAAAAATGCTGAAAATAAGCTAAGTGAGGAAAGAGGGAAAACCCAGTGGGAATAAAGCCCCCCCTCAAGCTAAACATAAAAATGTATCTAATCTGACTCCACCATGATGGAAATCACCCCCAACAGTGAACGAAGGTAAGAGAACTTATTCTCAGTGAAGCTCTTGGTGAATATGTCTGCAATTCGCTCATCAGTAGGGCAATATTGCAGAATGATGGTACGATCATGCACCAACTCACGGATGTAGTGCATATGAATCTCAATGTGCTTGGTCCTCTGCCGCTGAACTGGATCTGTGGAGATATTAATAGCACTTTGATTGTCACAAAATATGACAGTCAAAGTAGTGCTACCAAAATCAAACTCGGAAAGAATACCCTGCAACCAAACTGCCTGAATGCAGGCATTGACTGCCCCTCGATACTCTGCCTCTGCTGAAGAAAGTGCAATGGCTGCCTATTTTTTTCTTAACTAGAAAATAGGGCCATGGCCAATCATGAAAACATAACCGGAAGTGGACTTCCGATCTATGCTCACCCGCCCAATCTGAATCAGTAAAACCAATGAAATCTAGCTCAGAATCTGCAACATAATGTATGCCAAAATGTCTCGTACCTTGCACATACTGCAAGATCCACTTGGCTACCCACCAATGAATCTCATGCGGATGCTACATATACCTTGATACAACACTCACGACATAAGAAATATCAGGCCTTGAGTGTGTCAATTAGAGTAGTGAACCAATCAACTGTCGATACATAGTGCAATCTGCAAGAGGTGTAGAATTTCCTTCCTCAAGACTGATTCCTGAGAGGAATGGAAACGGAGCAGCCTTACATTCTGCTTATTAAACTTTAATAGCAGGTATGAAGCATACTTTTGCTGATATAATGTTATCCCATCAAAATTTTGAGCTATCTCCAAGCCCAAAAATTGCTTAAGCAAGCCCAAATCGCTCATGTCAAAAAGTAGATTTAAAGCGGTTTTTAGCTTGTTGATTGTAAGAAGAGTGCTACCAGTAATGAGAAGATCATCATCATAAAAAAAAAACCATCAGAAAATTACCTTTAACTTTCCGTAGGTACACATTCGGATAAGATTTGCATCTTTTGAAATTCTGAGAAAAAAGGAAGGAGTCCATCTTTGCAAACCAAGCTCTTGGGGCCTGTTTCAATCCATACAAAGATTTCTTCAATCTGCAAACTAATGATGGATCTGATATGTATCCTTCTGGTTGCTTCATATATACTTCTTCATCAAGGTCTCCACATAGAAAAGCACTCTTCACATCCATATGGTGCACTTCCCAGTGCTTGGATGCGGAAATGGCCAAAACTAGGCGAATGGAATCCATCTTTGCAACCGGTGCAAAGGTCTCAGTGTAGTCCACTCCTTGGACTTGGGAGAAATCTTTTGCCACTAGCCTAGCTTTGTATTTTCGGATAGATCTATCAGCAGCAAATTTCGTGCGGTAGACACACTTACATTGGACCAATTTTCTTCTATGTATTGTTCTTTTGAAGAGAACTGTACTCTTCATCCATGGCAGTTTGCCATTGTGGATATCAGTGGGCATGATAGTATGATTTGGGATCTGAACCAATCATCAAATAACATTTCTTAGATAATAATGGATCAGAAAATGAAAGAGACATACCTGCTCTTTGAAAGTATGCTATTGTTCTCCTTGGATCAGCAGGATTTCCAATGTTTGGAGCAGCAGATTGTA
This sequence comes from Larix kaempferi, assembly GCA_027924585.1. Taxonomy (NCBI): domain Eukaryota; kingdom Viridiplantae; phylum Streptophyta; class Pinopsida; order Pinales; family Pinaceae; genus Larix; species Larix kaempferi. The sequence goes on along the minus strand of BSBM01000055.1, from coordinate 41,033,884 downwards.
GAGTGTTTTGGGCCCACTTTGGTAACTGAGGAGGATCATTATGGTCGAATTCTGAACCTGATATGTCATGGCCATCAAATTCTGATAAAATATCAGAAATATCAGATCTAATGCTTTCTTCATCTTCTCTCGAAACTTCTTCTTGTAGAGATTGTGGATCGACAGTGTTTTCCTCGACTAGTTTCAGATCTGGAAGCGGTTCTTCAAACTTCACACTTCTCTCTATGAATATCTTTTTGGATCTGATATTCATGAGTTTATATGCTTTTTATTCTTCTCCATATCCTATTAGGATGCATTCAATACTTTTTGGATACAAATCTTTTCTCTTATCAGAAGGAATTCTAGCCCATGCAGTGAGCCAAAAACCCTCAAATTGGACACATCCGGCTTGTGATCAGTGAATGCTTCAAAAGGAGTTTTACCTTTCACGGATGAATGTGGAACTCAATTTTGAATGTATGCAGCAACATTCATGGATTCATCCCAAATATTTGCATCCAAACCTTTTGACTCAAGCATACAGGTAGCCATCTCTTTCAGTAACCGATTCTTCCTTTCCGCTACACCGTTCTGCTGGGGTGTGTAGGGAACTGTATGTTGGATCTGAATTCTGCTTTCGGCACAAAGTTGTAGCAACTCAGTATTGATATATTCTCTGCCATTATCATATCTAAGAGCTTTTATCTTGCTCTCAGTGGTGGTTTCAACAGAATCCTTAAAATCGTTGAATTTTCCAAGTACTTTTGACTTGTTTTTGAGAAAAAATACCCAAGTAAAGCGGGAGAAGTCATCGATGAATGTAAAAACATACCTTGAACCATTCATGGAAATATTTTGCAGTGGACCATTGATATCAGAATGTATGATACCCAAAATAGTAGAAGCTCTGCTAGCTTTGCCGCGGTTGAGCTTGTGCTCGGAGTGCTTCCGAATGACGCAACCTGGGCAAATTCCCTTCGAAGAACGGAGGTGCGGAAGACCATCAAACATGGATTTGTTTTGTAACAACAACAAATAATTGTAATTAAGGTGTCCAAAGCTTTCATGCCAAAGCCTAGTAACCTCATTACCATGAGTGAGAAGAGCAGTGGGATTTTCAAGCGACACAAAGTGTGAAAACTCATAGTATTTTGCAGTATGGTTTGCCTTTCCGACTGCAATAAGTCTGCCACTTTCAATATCAGAAATTTCAACTTTGTTAGGGCTGAATGTAACTTGCTTTAGTGCACCAGTGTGTGTCATTTGATACACATAAAGTAGATTTGAAGCCAAGGAAAGCACATAAAGAACATTCTGAAAACTTCCATGCTCTAAATGGATGGTACCTTTACCCTTTGATGAAATTTTTGAGTCATCTCCCAAATGGATGGGGATGGAGCTGTTTGGATCAAATGAAGAAAAGGAGTCAATATTTTCAGCCATATTATTCGAGGCACCGGAAGCTATCAGTAGAGTGGTGGGTTTCGAAACAGTTTCCATGAGTGCATGACCTCTTTCATGACCATCATTTCTATCCTTGTTTCGTGCACCATCGGGAAGAGTTGTGTTATTCTTTTCCAAAAGGAGGGCGATTTGATCTATTGTTTTCTTCATGCATGAAATTTCAGGATGAAAGCCACGGTTGCAATATGAACACTTAGATTTTTCTTTACCCTCTTTACCCTTTTGTTTGTTCCTTGAACCGGATGGTGCATCCGATGGTTTGTTTTTCTCTCTTTTCTTGGTAGGATCGAATTTGGGCTTATCTTTCTTTTGCTTCCTTTTGCCATTCGAATTCTTGGATCCTTGAACAAAGAGGGCTAGATCTTTGGAGCTTATGGACCCCATTTGAATTAGCTTATCATGCTCTTTGGTAACGGACTCAATGAAGGCATTCAAGGTAGGCATCTTCCAATTCGGGTTAGTTAGCTGACCGGAATTGAAACAAATACCGAGAAATCTTTACCAAGTTTTGAAAGAATGGAGAGGATCAATTGCTTATCCTCTTTGATAAATCCACTGTTATTCAATTGCAAAGACAAATGCTTGAATCTTGTGAAAAAATCATTGATGGTCTCGAAATTCTCAGGATTCAAGGCAATCAATTCATTTTCCAATTGAAAAGACCGCATGTCATCTTTCTTTCCAAAAAGCTTCTCGAGTTGCTCCCATATTGCCTTTGGAGTAGTCAATTCACTGAGGTGAAAGTGAAGATCCTTGGAAATATTGAGGCAAAGAAGACCATATGCTTCATCCAACTTGTTGAAGTGCTTTGATTTTTCAATGAGAGTATTGGCTCAACTTCGAGGCCCATGGTGACTCTGTAGTACCCTTTTGAGTGCAACATAATCTCAATGTCATTCTTCCATTCAAAATAATTGAAGGGAGTGAGTAGCTTTGAAGAAGAAGAATCCATCTCAATGATAGCGAATGCACTTGATGGAGATGATAAACCTGCAAATCACAATCAAAACAAGAACAGTAAGGTCGCACAATCCACCCTTTTAGAGCTGCATCACACCTGGGATTGGAGATCAAGCAAGCTTGAATGATCCAATGTATCCAATCCAGGAATTCTGTGGAAAACTCAAGCTTCTGGAGTGGATTGGAGAGTATTTTTCAGCTTTGCATGCACATGAGCGAATGCACATGAGATTTTGCATGCCAAAACATGAGTAATTTTGAGCAAATTCACTCAATTCTTCATGTAGAACACCCGTAGAAGAGAGATATTGTCCTTGCCATGGCTCTGATACCATGTAAAATTAGTCACAATAGATCTATTGAATAAGAATATCAATCACAATGATGTAAAACAAATTGGAGTAAAAACTATGCAAGAGAGATGCATCAGTGCTCTATAATCCAGAATGGTAGAATTACAATACAATAATGTCACAATGAGTGAGCAAGTCGAATTATCCAAGGAGGTCATTCGAATATACTGCATGGCATAGCTTGGCTCCAACCAGGATTCCTCATCATGAATCAGTGGTGGTCATTAATACACAAGTAACTATCATCCAGGTGTCAAACTGAGTCTAACTGAGTGTAATAAGTGTAACTAATGGTAATGGCACTAATGTAGGGAAGGAGGCTCAGTGGAGGATGCATGAGGAGTTAACTGCACTCAAAATAGGTAGTCAAGTCTCATCGGAGGTCAATCGGAGTGATAACAATAGTTAGGAGTCAGTCTAGGCTCAAATCAAGGAAAGACAACTAGCTAACTGAAGTGAACTGGACTGGTAGGTGAGAAAAGGCACCCCTCTCAGGTGGTAGGTGCATGCTGGGTGCACTAAGCAATAGGAGGGCTAAATCTAAGTGGAAAGGAGCTCCCAGGTGCTATCAGACTAGGGACTAGGTGCTGGAGGCATCAAACAGGTGACTGGGCAGCATGCGGATGCAGGCATGCATGCAAAGTACATACTGAATGATGAGATATCCTAACAGTTATGGGTGATAAAAGTTATGGGTTGTGTGTGATAAGGATATGATTTATGGGTTATATGCATGGGATAATATAACGGTTATGGGTTATTATTAATGCCTAAAAATCGCACACATGCAATATTTCGACGATTGATCCAGTAAAGCATCATCAACACAAAGAATACATCTCACCACATACATCTTCAATAGATCCAAAACATAACATGATCCCAAAAATGCCTAGAAACAATCAAAACAAAGGGTAGTGCATGTAATACACAGGTTACCCATGCTATAGCGCAAGTTATTTGAGCAATGCCCGTGCTACACCGCACGAATTTTCCTTTGATAGCCACGCTACTGTCAAAACAATGGGACCACTTCATCCCAACGATGCATTAAAGGCTCAATCCTCCCCAAGGATAAAAATTCAGCTCCTCACACACTTGGTGGCATGAATCAATCCCCTTATGTACCTTGGAACTAGTTCATGAAGGAGGAGAGTTCACATTTGTATCTAGTTGTTTGTTGGACACCTCTTGGCCTATAAAAGAAAGCCATTGACATGCATCTTGTAGAGAGAAATTAGAGCAAGGTTATGCTGCTGGATTTGAGTTGGAGCTTCCTCACAGCCCACATTTTCCTACCATTGTGAGCATTTCCAAGCTTTCTTGCCACCTACCATCAAGGGGTAAGTGTTTCTCTCCATTGTTCTCCCATTTACTTAGCATTTAGTTTGGATAAGAAAGGCCTCCCTAAGGGAGATTGTTGGATTCACTTGAATCGTTCACCTCATAGGTGTTGTAAAACTATTCCATTGGGAAAAACCAAAGTGGTTTGGCATACGTTGGTTGTGATTGGAGTTTTCATTCTCCTCCAATCTCTTTTTATTTCATTTTTATCAATATTTTCATGTTTGAATGTGAGCTACCCTAACAATATCTTGCAAGATCACTTGGAGGAATACCAACCAACCATCAAAAGGGGCTCCAACGACTGAGGCCTTGCTGCAACTTACAAGGCTTAGCCCCTTACCAAGTGGAAGAGTGCACTTGTGCAATTTTTCCATAACAGTTCTAATGGTGACCATACTTATTTTTTTTATTTCTTTTTAAACTAGGTTGTTTTATGCTAAGTATCTAATTCTAGGTGTTGTTCACTTGCAGGAGAGCAGGTATTCAACATCTTGCTTCTAGAATTTGGCCTCGTCACAACCATAGCTTATCTTTCCCCGCAACCGGGTGGTTCCCGACGTCTCTGCCGCGCTGATAACGCGGATTCGACTCGGACAATCGCATGCATAACGCTAGTTACCAGTGTCACACCCGCACTACAACGCTCATTGCACCCATGCAGAAGGTTAGTGTATTACCCGCGCTACAATGCGTTTGTTTTGTATTAACTTGCACATTACTTATGACAAAGTCTAGTTTGGCCGCGCTACTGTTATTTATTTACTTTTTATTTGCATATCTTTGTTTCGTAGCCCAATTGTTGCTTACTAGTGAACTTAAATTAAGGCTAATTCACCCAATTACTTAATTTTTTAGTAATTAGTGCACCTATACCAATATTAGGAAGTAAAGAGTACGTCTCTCTCGAAACTTTACTAGGTAACCAACTTTGAGGCTTCCAATGGGTCTCATTGTTGTCACTAGCATATAGGACCATTTCTTGTTTATGCATCAAATCGACATGTTGTTTTTAGTAGTATTGCTAGTGCAGAAAACACTTTTTGCACACAAGCAAGGACCTAAAGGCACTTGTTTCTCGAAGTATGCTCTTCACCTCATACTTCATGTGAGCTTGGTGAATTAGAAAAAGGGTGAGAAGTGTGAAATACCTCCATTGCACACTTGTCTATTAGATAGATTAATTTGATTTTGCGAAGCACCATGAGCATCTCTTAGAGTTAAGAGTACATATTGCTTGATATACTCTTTTAGTTAATTTGATGACGGAATCATTTACTTTTAATTTTATCACATGTGTTTGATCCACTATAACACAATAAGAGGCCTAAAGACTTTCCCAACCCAAAGTATGCTCTTCACCTCGCACTTCATGTGAGATTGGTGAATTAGAAAGGTAGGGATTGTGAAATACCCCACTCACACTCCATAAGTGAAACATACAAAACCTCTTAAAATCAACATTTTAATTGTCTTAACGAACTAAAATCCTCCATAGGAGGTAACAAAACAATATTTTAGGTAGGTAGGATTGCTTGGGATAGGAATCCATTAATTCCCACCAATCTAGTTTCATTAGGAATATTTTGAAACTTAGCATTATTGTCTCTTAGGGTACTTACAAAATCCTGCTATAAGCAAGTGTTAAAAGAAAACCCAGATCGGAAGTGGATCGTGACCAAGGAGGTGAAAACCGAGGTATAGCTTCCCTTCTCTCCCCTACGAGCCACTTATTGTGTTGTAGGGATATGGCACTATACCATTTAGGCCTAACCACTAATCCACACTTGACGCAAGGTATCTTAGTGGTCCAACTTAGGATATCACCAAGGAGCAATTGTCACGTGCAATTGACTCCCATAGTTATCTATTTCTGTTGGGAGGTGCTTCCAAGTCTTCTAGATTGGATCATTGGCCCAATCACCGGTAGAACTAGATATTTGTTACCTCCACTAGTCATTTGGTGAGTGGATACCATTATCACCATCAATTGTACTTTTGGGAGGATCAGTGACATTTGAGAGGAAGGACGTTAGGTCTTCTAGGGAATTTACATTTATTTTCTTTTTAACTACAAGTTCACTAACTCATAATAAAAAGAACCTACATGTGGGAACTCATGCACTAAAACTGACGCCGCACATATCACTCACTTATCGCACCATTTTTACATTTGTTATGGTTGGAATATTTTTGCATTTGTTCAATTGGGTTTAAATTCCACTATCACTCTAATTTAACACAAATCCTTCACCATTGAAGAACAAAAAAACATCCTAAGGCAGTCTTGTAGATTGAAAGTCCTATCCCCTCTCTTGAGGGGTGTTTTTTCACATTCTCCCCATATCATACGCAGATGGAATTCAAGCAGGGGTTGTTCCCAGGCAGCATTGATAGGGTCATCTGGTAGAGGCCTAGCCTTACTGGGTAAATTTTCTCCCCTTGGAGAATCTATCAATTACACCACTTCTTCCCCATTCGGAAGTAGTACCCCGCTGACTTATCCCCAAGGAGATCCCTCAGAACATTTTTACCCTTCCTCCCTCATAGGAGGTCAAACATTGTTCACAACAACACCCGGGTCTCCCCCTTGTGGAAACCACATCCCAAACAGAATGGCAAGACCAATAGTCCCTACCTTACCATTTATGGCTAGTTTAAATCTATCAAATTTGGCCAAATTGACTAATGATCCCATCACTCATGATGGAACATGGCTGGCTATGCTAGATAAGCTTCCTTCTGATATTACCAAATTTGAAGGAAAACAGGTAGATGATCCGGCCAACCACGTTATGTCTTTCCACCTATGGTGTCCATATAACAACATAGTGGATGGCCACATGAGACTTCGCCTCTTTCTACGTACCCTCACTAGAACGACAACAAAATGCTATGTAAACCTAGAAAGTGGAAACCATTCCACATTTGTGACTTTGGCCACCGCATTTATCACGTACTTCCAACTACTTATTTGACATGATCTAGACCTCAAAATTCTCATCGAGTTTCGAAAAAATACTTCTACACACATTGCGTACCACATCCATGAGTGGCATAGACGTCGTACATTAATCAAGATCAAAATACAACCTCCCTTTCTATTGGATTGGTTTATCAAATCTATCAAACCCGCCATAGCTAAATATGTCTCCACTTCCATGCCACAAAGTGAGGAAGAGTCCATTCTCAAAGCACAACATTTCGACATTATATACACACAATCTGGATACCTTTACATAATACTACCTGATTGATCCAGGAGGATCTCCAAGATCGATCAAAATAAAATTCTTCAAAATGAAAACAGAAGCTTTCAGCTACATAGAGATCGACGAGAGATTTCCGGTGACGTTCGTTTCGCGCAAAACGGCCTCCGGATGAGAAAGTTATTGAGTTATGAATGTTCGACAAAACATGTAAAAAGTGGCAAAAAAGGGGCCACATGGCACACCCGTAGGGTGCCACGTGGCATGTACGACCCGCGGGAATGGTGACATGGCATAGTCCGAGACTGCCACATTGCAGGTACATGGCATCAGTTAACACGTTTCATCTAGATGGACCAATTGGAGGTCGCCACATGGCGATTTGATTGGCCACAATTCAGTTTTGTTTACCAAAAGGTTTGATGGTCACGGGATTTGAACCCGTGACCTCTACCTCCACCAACATCTCCATACAGGATACCTAGCCGTGATCCCCACGATTAAGAGTCCACTTCTATTTAAAGTGGATACATGTTCTATTTCGAAAAAGGGGCAGGACCAAGGGTTAAGCCCTAGGCCCCATGTGTAACATGTATACTATATACTATCTCAACAGACCGTGGAACTAGTGAAGATGGAACCGATAGCGAACATCACCGTAAGACAACACATATATATTATTATATATATTGTTTCCAATTCAAAAGGGAGTAGGCCGAGGCCCGCGGGTTTGAGTTCGGGACCCCCGGTTCCCCAATACAATGTGGTGCCAATGGGCTACGGTCCCATCATTTGATGGGATTTGGTACCATTACAAATTTGTTTAGAATTTGAATCCCGAAAAGGGGCACGTGTCCATGGTTTCGAGACCCAAAAACACTATTTAACCACCCTTTCCACAACCATGAAGTTTCATGGAGGTGCCAGAATTTTGCACAGTTCCCAAGGTGGGTAGCAGGTACAGTGGGCATGAATCCCAAGAAATGCATAGATCTAGAGGTGGAATCTGTATCAGTCCATACAACATAGTATAGGGGTTTCTCGATTTGTGTGCCATAGGAGGCCTCAGGTAAAATAGGTTGAGTTTATACTCATTCTTCTCAGAATTTTGAGAGGAACATGGTGGTGCAGTCTGTTTCTATGTTTGACTGACAGAACTTAGAAGTATCTCCAGAATTCATGTATGTAAGATTTTGAAGACTTACTAAGATCGGCCTTCTCATTGGAAGTGGCTTGGAGATGTAGCCCAGGAGGGGTGAACTCTGTTATCATCTGTTGTCTGCAATTTTATCGTTTGCATACTTATTTATGTGCTTATGTGTTTCAATTAAGCATTTAAAATTGTATTTTTAAAGTCTTTTTATAATGTTAAGCATTCAAATTTCACATGCAATTTAAATGGTGAAAAATATCCTTTACAAATTCAGATCAAGTTTGGTATCATAGCAGCTTAACCATTGCATTGTGATTTTGTGAATGTTAACGAGATCAAGGCTTCAACATGGTGAAGGAGAACTTGAGGAATTTGATCCAGAAATTGATTCAAGAAGAGGTAGAATGGCTTCACCAAAAGGAGAAGATGAGGCTTCTTCAATCCATCTGAAGGAGAATTTCTTAAGGCTTTTATGAGGATGCAAAAAGTGGTGGAAGAGCTTTATCAAGATTGAAATAAGGGCGAACAAGGTGGCCCATATCATATTGAAGGTAAAGGAGAAGGAGGTGGCGAGGACCCTCCTAAAACCCCACCATCTTCACCATATTTTCTTGATGGTTCTTTACATTTCCCATATGCAAAAAGTTGATTTTAATATGCCTCAATTAAAGCTTGATATTAAGTTTGACTTACCTGTTTATAATGGGGAACTTAATGTTGAGAAATTGGATAATTGGATCCGTTAGATAGAAGTTTATTGTAGGATTCAAAAGTTCACTGAAGATAGCATAAAAATTCAGTTGGATTCTCTCTGACTTGGAGGGACCGCTCTCATATGGTGGGAGAGCATAACTCAAAAGGATCTTTCCACAAAAGGCAACATCATTTCCTCTTGGCATGAGTTCACTTCAGCATTAAAGAAGCAGTTCTATCCGTTGGGTTACATGCAACAAGCCATGATGGATTGGTAGAATTCGAGGCAAGGTAAGGGACAAAGTGTGTAGGAGTACACACAAGAGTTCAGGAAAAGGGATTTGATACTTGGTATACCTCTTTACACACAAGAAATTCTTCTCAATTTTATAAGAGGATTACATATTTATTTGCATCATATGATACTTATGTTTAATCCGACTAACCTTGATGAGGTATGCGTTCAAGCAACTCATATGGAGTCCAAGGAGAAGAATGCAAATGAAATTTTTTCCAAGAAACCTTTCAAACCTGATGGAAACAAATTCAAAGGTAAAGGGAAAGATAAGCATACAACTACAGTGAAGAAGGGAGGAGATAAACCTACATGGTCACATTGCCAGAAAAAGGGTCATGATGCATCCAAATATTGGAAACTTCACTTGGAACTCAAGCCTGAGAAGTTTCAGAATAAGGAGGACAAGAAGACCATTGTTGCAGCCATCCAACATGATTTGGGATCTGACTAAGGGGATGAGACTAAGATTATTATGATGGGAATTCAAGGTAAAAATCCTTCTACTTCTATTTCAAAGAGTGAACCTGTTGTTAATGAAAGAAAGAGAAGTGAGCTATTTCATATCAGGGTAATCTTTATGCATACAAAAATAGATACTCTGTTTGATAGTGGATCACAAGCCAATCTTATTTAGATAGTTAAAAAACTTCATTTGGAAACTAAGTTACACCCTAAGCCATATCCACTTGGATGGGTATGTGATAATGCACAACTGCAAGTTACAAAACAATGTAGACTTAGATTTGCTATTACTTCTGGATTTGTTGATATGGATGTGGTTCCGTTGGAGATCTGTGGCATTGTGTTGGGTAGTCCTTATCTTTATGATAGGAAGGCTATATTTTATAGGGAAGATAACAAGTATCAGCTCATTAAGGATGGTGTTGAATACATTGTTCGTGCACACTGCATGAAAACTAATCTTTCTTTGGTTTCTGCAAGTCAAATGAAGAGGCTAGTGAAAGCTAGTAAGAATTTTGTTCTTATGATAGTCAAAGCTGTAAAATATCTATCACGGTAGGATATAGCTACTATAGATACCTCACAATTGAAAGATTTAACTTATTATGCAAGAAACAAGTGCATATACATTTCTGGAAAACAAATGATAAAAAACCAAGCATAAATGATCAAATATCAACACAAATGATAAAAAACTAGGAAACACAAATGATCAAATATCAGAGTTTATTAACGTCCAATGTTAGAAAGAGTTTGGATCATCCTTATATAGAAATAGGAATAAATAGGATGCACTTGGAGTGTCCACACTTAGCTAGCTTAGATTTAGCCCCAATCCCCCTTAGGTTGACCAAATGGTTCCAAAATATCCCAAATAGGTCCAAATTGTGCATGTGAACATTGGGTGAGCATGGGAGACCAAAATAGTGTTCACACATGTGGAGAAGGTGGTTGGTTGGAAGTTAAGTAGGCTAGGATATGCCAAAATAGCCAAAAGAGGGGCACATAGGTTCAATGCATGTGCGCCTATGGTAAAACCCGGATCCATAAAACAGGGAAGAAAGGCACCTTAGGCATGCTGGTGGTAATAAATGCATGTGGGAGAGCGCCCAACAGCTAGTTTGACCACCCTTGGCCCATACTTTGGCCCATACATTGTTATCTAGTTCACACTTGCCCAAAAAAGTTCTAACCAACTTATAAAAACTTCCTAACAACCTAGGGATGTAATTATTAACCAGTTTAGCACCTAATAATCATTAATTAATTAATGACTAAGGTACTAAGGTATAATATTGTTCTAACAAAAGCGAAGGATGTTGGTCAAAATGAATTTTTTAAGGGATGTGATAAAAAACTTAAAAAAGATTTGGCTAAAGTTGTATCTGATTATGATGTTTTGTTTCAAGAACCAAAAGTATTATGTCCTAAAAGAGAAATCCAACATGAGATTCACTTACAACAGGATGCATGTCTTCCTAACATTGGCATGTACAGGTCTTTAGTAATTGAAAATGCAGAAATAAAGAAACAGGTTCAAGAATTGCTTGAAAGAGGGGACATTCGACCAAGTTCCTCTCCGTTTGGTTCACCAATTGTTTTGGTGCCAAAGAAGGATGGCACATGGTATATGTGCGTTGATTACATGGCACTGAAAAAAATCACAATCAAGAACATGCATCCTTTTCCCCGAATTGATGATCTTTTGGATCAACTCAAGAATGCAACTTTCCTCACTAAGTTAGACTTGTGAAGCGGCTATCATCAAATCTGAATCCATGACAATGACATATGGAAGACTGCTTTCAAAACTAAGCAGGGATTGTATGAATGGATGGTAATTCACCCTCAACATTTATGAGGGTGATGAATGATGTTTTTAGGCCCTTTATTGATGATTTTTTCATAGTCTACTTAGATGATATTTTGATTTTTAGTCGTACTTGGGAAGAACATGTCAAGCATGTGAAACAAGTTTTGGATGTACTTGTAAGGTAGAAATTGTACTTAAAGATGTACAAATGTGAGTTTGGGAAGACATATTTAGTGTATCTACGGTTACATTGTAGGGGGCTGTGAGCTTAGAATTGATCCCTCTAAAGTAGAGGTCGTTGTGAATTGGCCCAAGCCAAATAATGTAACCGAGGTAAGAAGCTTCTTGGGAGCAATCCAATACTGGAGGAGGTTCATTGCGAAATTCTCCTTCATAGATTCTCCATTACATGCTTTGACAGGTGTGAACAAATTGTTTCAGTGGGAAGGGAAAGCACAGAAAGCCTTCTTCACTATGAAAGAAAGGATCAGCACAACTCCAGTACTTGCACTCCTGAATCTACAACAACCATTTGAGATAGAGACTAATGCTAGTTTCTATGCCATGGGGGCAGTCTTAATGCAACATAAAAAAACCAATATGCTATCACTCTGAAACCTTCTCTAAAGAAGTAATTAACTATCCTACCTATGATAAAGAATTGTATGCATTAGTACAAAGTGTGAAGAAGTGTAAACATTACCTAATGGGTAAAGAAACAATTATACATATTGATCATCAACCACTACAATATCTTTAATCACAAACTAAGCTACAACAAACAAGGCATTTCGGGTAGATGGGTTTTTTAAAACAATTTCATTTAGTTATTAAATACAAGAAAGGGATTCAGAACAAAGTTGCAGATATGTTATCTAGACCTCCAAAAAATGCTTCTATTGTTATCCAACAAACTCCTTTGGTACATTCAAGCTATGTTGAACAATATACTAAGGATGAAGACTTTAAAGAAGTATATGATTCACTAATGCATGGCTGTCAAAATGAAGAATTGAATTATCATGTTCATGATAAGTTGTTATATCATCTTGGAAAAATTTGTATTCCACAAAGTGAAAGAGTACATGTGATAAGAGAAGCTCACACATCTCTCATTTCAGGACACTTTGGTGTAGGGAAAACTATTGCACACTTGAAAAAGTTTTGTTATTGGCCTCAAATGAATGATAATGTGTCCAAGTATGTAAAAGGATGTGGTATGTGTGCAACAAGTAAGCCAAGTAATAGAAAGTTAGGCTTGTACACTCCACTTCCCATTCTTTCTTGTCCATGGGAAAGTGTGTTAATGGAGTTTGTAGGAGGGTTACCAATGTCTAGAAAGGGACATGATTACTTATATGTTGTTGTGGATAGGTTCAAACAAATGTACATTATAATGCCTTGTAAGAAGCAGATCACAATTGAGTTGACTACTCATTTGTTCTTCCAACATGTATGGGTTCATTTTGGATTACCTACTTCTATTGTATCCGATCGAGATTTCCGCTTCCTTGGGAAATTTTGGTCATCTCTGTGGGAACTTATGGACACAAAGTTGAAGAAGAGCATAACATTCCATCCACAAATCGACGGACAAATTGAAGTGGTCAACCGAACTGTAGTACACATTCTCCGAGGATATTGTGCCAAGCATCCTAAGCTTTGGGATGAGTAGTTGCATTATGTTCAGCATGCCTACAACAGAGCCATACACTCTTCAACACAAAGGTCTCCATTGGAGACATATTTTGGATATTTTCCAAAGTATCCCTTAGACTTTGTTTATGGGAAATATTCAATGGGATATGGTCAAGTTGATGCGGATAAAGCTTTGAATTGTATTTAGCAGATCCAGTTGATTCATCAAACAATGCAGGAACAGTTGGAATTGATTCAGGCCAAGTATAAAGAAAGACATAACAAGCATTGAGTGGATCATCACTTCCAAATTTGTGATCAAGTTTGGATTCTGTATCCAAAAATACCGACTCCAAGGTGAAGGTGGAAATTTGAAACCAATCAGGTATGGCCCTTTCACAATTTTGGATCAAGTTGGTAACAATGCTTTCCAATTAGATTTGCCTCCTTATATGCAAATGTATTCTGTTGTTAATGTGGAAAACTTAAAATTGTATGAGCCTCCTATGATTATGGACCAATATGTATAGGTTCAAGTACCTTATGTTAATGAGTTTGCTCCTGAATACCTCAATGAACTTCAAGAAGATGTTATACTTGATAAGAAGGCCAGATCTTCACGAAGAGGTGATGTGGAATATCTTCGTGTGGGGTTTAAAGGAATGCATCCAAGTAAGGAACGATGGCTAGAGACTAGAAGAGTGAGGGATCTGTACCCTCAACTATTTTCTGAATGATTCTATGCTTTTGGTGGCCCAAAATATTCCTAGTGGAAAGGTTTGATCTAGGAGGATATCCAAGATCGATCAAAATAAAATTATTCAAAATGAAAAAATAAGCTTGTAGTTGCGTAGAGCTTGATGAGAGATTTTTGGTGATGTTCATTTCGCGCAAAACGACCTCCGGATGAGAAAGTTATTGAGTTTTGAAATTTCAGCAAAATAGGTAAAAAGTGGCAAAAAATGGGCCATATGGAAAACCCACAGGGTGCCACGTGGCATGTACAATAAAAAAGAATGGTGACGTGGCACAATCCGGGACTGCCACGTGGTAGGTATGTGGCATCCAGTTGACAGGTGGCATCAAGGTGGACCAATCAGAGGTCCCCACGTGGTGATCCGATTGGCCACAATTCAATTTTGTTTACCAAAAGGTTTGATGGTTAAGGGATTTGAACCTGTGACCTCTACCTCCACCAACGTCTCCACACCACCCGCCTAGCTGTGATCCCCGCGATTATTATTAACCATATAAGAGTCCACTTCTATTAAAAGTTGATACATGTTCTATTTCGAAAAAGGGGCGGACCGAGGGCTAAGCCCTCAGCCCCATGTGTAACATGTATACTATATACTATCTCAACAGAACGTGGAACTGACAACGATGGAACCAATGACCAACACCATCGTAATCCAACACATATATATTATAATATATATCGTTTCCAATTCAAAAGGGAGGAGGCCAAGGCCTACGGGTTTGACCCCGGGACCCCCGATTCCCCAATAGAACGTGGTACCAATGGGCTAGGGCCCCATCATTTGATGGGATTTGGTACCAAAACTTTAAAAGTTTGTTTAGATTTTGAAGCTCGAAAAGGGGCGCATGGCCATGGTTTCAGGCCCCAAAAACACTATTTAACCACCCTTTCCACAACCACGAAGTTTCATGGAGGTGCCAAAATTTTGCACAGTTTCAAAGTGGGTAGCAGGTACATCGGGCACAAATCCCAAGAAATGCACAGATCCCTACGTGGAATATGTACCAGTTCGTACAATGTAGTATAGGAGTTTCTCGATTTGCGTGCCAGATTGAACATAATGGTGCAATCTGTTTCGGCGTTTTACTGATAGAACTCAGAAGTATCTCTAGAATTCATGTATGTAAGATTTTGAATACTTAATAAGATTAACCTTCTCATTGGAAGTGGGCCGGTGACGTAGCCCAGGAATGGTGAACTCCGTTATCATCTATTGTTTGCAATTTTATGGTTTGCATACTTATTTATGTGCTTATGTGTTTCAATTAAGCATTTCAAATTTCCTTTTTAAATTCTTTTATAAGGTTGAGAATTCAAATTTCACATGCAATTTAAATGGTGAAAAATATCCTTTAAAAATTCAGATCACTGATGCCCCTTGACATCGGTCATTGGATCCTACACCCTCAGGCTCGTCACATTTGGAGGATGGGATTATTGGGTCCATTTCTCATTTAGGAAAGGTTCCTCCCACCACATCAATACCATTTAACATGGTACCATATAACCCATCCATGCCACCTCCGTCGTTACCCCCTGCACCAGTACCAACACCATCAGTTGGTCAATTATAGTATGGATCATACATTCCTATGTACCCAAACATTACCCAAGCAATGACATTCTCAGCACCACCAATGGTGTAAGTCGCTCCTACACCCACAACTCATGGAGCACAAGCCACATTTATCCCACCACCAGGGTATAACCCATATTACTCGTTTCCATTCCCAACTGGTCAACAACCTTCCCCCCATATGGGGGTTGACCTAGTTAAAAATACTTATGTTCAAAAAGCTCAACAACTCGAACAATTGAACGCCACAAACCACCAGGATCCACATAATCAAAGGAAGAAGAAAGGTAAGAACAAACAGATTCAACAGCTAGGGCAAGGGGGCAATCACTCTCCCCAACAAAATGAGAATATGGTTGATCCAAATGCAGGGACTAACAATCCCCCCAAACAAGGGAAGAATGATCCGTTGAGAACCAAATATTGTTGCTCCATTTGCGACAATTATGGTCATTACACACACCACTGTCCTCTAATCCCCGAATGCCAATAGTTGGTGGAAGCTAAAATTAAGATGGTGACGAACCCTCCTCAGGAAACGAATCATCCCCAACCCTAAACAACAGTGTTACAACAACCCTTCGACAATCAAGGGGCATTTACACAAGAACAAGATCCTCACCCTCCCGGTGATGGCTCTTTCCAAAATATCTATACGATGGATATAAACCTCCAAATGCGAGCCAAGGGTTATGATGGGAATTCCACCTCTAAAGTAGAAGACGTTCCTATCCCCTCTCCCCCCCCTACAAATACCACACCCAAACACCAAAAAAATCCCACGGATTCTGAAAGTACCACTCATGCATACCCCTAATAACCCCCACATGAAATCCACCCATAATTACAACATTGTGGACGACTTGGCTCAATCCCCCGTGGACATTTCCACAATAGAAGTGCTACAGTATTTCACAACACAACGGAAGGTGTTACTCAATGTACTCGGTTTTGTTGACCCTCCCTACTCGCACCTCCTGACCTTTGATGTTGACAAAGGTGATCCGCAACTACCATCATTAGTCACATTTCAGGTTCGAGTCACGGTTAAAAATGTCATGATCCATCGTTGTATCATCAACAAAGGTGTGTCCACTTGCGTTATGTCCATAAAAGTATTGAAATGATTAGGATCCCTCGAGCTGTTCCCCTCATCTTTCGCTCTCTGCGCGTATTATGGGAGACCATCCCAACCAAGAGGATTGTACTAAAATGTCCCCATAGAGCCCTAGAAAAGATGGTTATGATTGATATTGAAGTAATTGATGCTGAGCTCAATTACAACATCCTCTTGGGGCATAGTTACATGTACGTCATGAAGGAGGTAGCCTCCTCAGTCTTCCGTATCATGATGTTTCCCTTAAATGGGAAGATAGTTACCGTCAACCAGCTTAACTATTATGACCCTAATACCATAAGCAATCCGGAAAATTTCCTACCAACTATACTAGGAGATGATCAACCGTATGTTGACATCGCCCCCGGTATGTACAAGGACTCCTATTTTTTAGGTGCATATTAAGGACCATCACCAAATATCCCTACATCCATCGATGGCCTAATGTGCACAATTTTCACCACTGAAAATGGAGCCATCTCCACCTCAACACCGTCATCCGCACCATCGTTGATCCACGTCATTGAACAAACATTAAGTCCATCAGTACCACCAAACTTTCAAATCCCATTCTTGTATCCTCCCTCGGGTGTACAAGGAACACCGGTTATGGCTCAATTAACTCTACCTGGGCTAAATTTGGGAGTACTAGTATGGTACCTTACACCACCTTTCCTAGAGATAGCTTCCAAACCAGTCACCCATTATGAATTTGTCCTTGTTTCGGCTAGTACGGCCACAAGGACCATAGCACGTCCAGTTACGACAGCCCAACCTATGACATACACTACTACTCGACAATTGGTCATCACAAATACCACCAATGGCGACACTAAACAACAAAAGTTGAAAGGTCCTCTATTACCTAACCCTACATCCAATCCAGTAGAAACCGTGAATTCTAAAGTAGGGGGCATCAACCATCAAGAGTTAAAAGCCCCAGTTCTATTCAATACCCCTACTCAAAGAGTCACACCGTCATGTGCTCTTTGCGAGTAGCAAGACCATGCAACCACCCTATGTTCTACTCTACCCGATATAAGGAGTTTGATCAACACCCCTGTGAGTACAACACATGCTCTACCAATGATAAAAGGGGGCACATCACCCTCGCACATATCCAAGACATTACGTACAAATCACACATGTTCCATATGTGATCAGTAATAGAAACGGGTTCCTCCCCATGGTGGGAAACGGGTGCCTGCCCACGGTGGGCTATCTCCATACCCGACCAACAATCGTCGCAGCGCCCACAAATCCTATCCATTGTTTTAAATCATACTAATTCCACCTGACCATGTCACTCATGCAATTTAATGTCTCACCATTCATTCCAATGTCCTCTGGTCACCACATTTCGCACTTTGTGTGCAACCCAAATTTAGTTAGCCGATAACCTCACCCCTTGCAGAACCACCCTTCCCACGGTCATCAAGGAGGACACCAAGACTATAGAGTACAATGTTGACAACAAAACGTCTCATCCGTTGGATAACGAGAAAGAGTTTGATCCACCATTACCAATTTCCAGAGAGACGCTAGACCCCGTAATATTCCCTCAAAATGAGATCCTAGCAAATCCCTCGCACCCCCCCGAGTACATTGACATCTTGCATCTCGATTCAATTTCTCTTTCATCTCAGAATGAAGATCTCGTTTCTTCAGATGAAGATATGCTAGAAGAACATATCTTCACCACTAATGAAGAGATAATTGAGGCCATGAACATCTTTGAACCTACCTGGGATTCTTTTCATCATAGATCCTCAGTAACAAACATGCATGAAACATACATACTCCTCACAAAACAATAGTATACCAATGAATCAAAATATGTTTTACCCCCGAATCACATTGATTGGTTCAAAAATCATATTGCCACCCCCAATGCATTCGAAGACGGTACCTTGCCAATATTTCCCCTACCATACAGGTTGATATATTCATTACACAAGGCACCGTAAAAAACATCTCTATAGGGTCTTCCTGCTCACCACAGAAAATCATCGATTTTCCACCCTATTTAAAGAGTTCTGGGATGTATTTGCATGGTCTTATGAAGAAATTCTAGGGCTTGACCCAACAATTGTTGAACATCACATTGACACTTGTCCAAACGCCACCCCCATTCGACAAAAACAACATTCAATCCACTCTTCTAAATCCTCCGTAATCAAATCCGAGATCGAGAAACTCTTACAAGCTGGATTTATATTTCCCATTGTGTACACATCTTGGGTGTCTAACCCCATTCCGGTGAACAAAAATAGGGAACTATCTGTGTATGCACTGATTTTCATGACCTCAATTTAGCCAGCCTGAAGGATAACTTTCCCACTCCCTTCATCGACCAAATCATAGACTCATAGGCCAGTAGTGAAATATTATCCTTCATGGACGGGTTCTCCAGGTACAACCAGATACATATCCGCCCCCAATATCAGTATAAAACTGCATTTACCACCCCTTGGGGCACCTTTTCCTACAAAGTCATGCCCTTCGGTCTAAAGAATGCTCGCTCCACCTTCCAAACGTGCAATGGCATATGTTTTTAATGATTTGGCCGACTTTATTCTTACCTTTTTAGATGACCTCACCGCCAAAGTCCAAAAAATGATGCAATCACCTTGTATACCTTCGTACCATCTTCAAAAGATGCTACAAGTATAATATACGCTTAAACCCCCTCAAGTGTGTATTTTGCATTACCGTAGGCTGCCTCTTAGGGTTCATTGTTTCCAAAGATGGTATCATCGTTGACCCCTCCAAGGTTCAAGCCATATTGGAATTACCTGCACCACTCCACCTAGTCATTACGGTCGACCCATTCTGCAAATGGGCAATTGACTTTATGGAATTCCATCCCGCGTCATCCCAAGTCCATCATCATATAATCGTCGCTGCCGATTACTTTACCAAATGGGTCGAAGCCATGCCCACATTTGATTGTAAATCAATAACCACAACTCGTTTCTTCTTCAACCACGTCATTTCCCTCTTTAGGGTTCCCAAACAAATTGTATCTGACAACGGAAGACACTTCCGTGATGCAACATTCGAAGAACTATCCTGGTTGTTAGGCTTTAAACACGAAATTTCAAATGCTTACTACCCGCAGGAAAATGGCCAGGTTGAAGCGATTAACAAAGTCCTAAAAAATATGCTCCAACGCACAATGGACAAAAAAAAAAACATGCACCACATTCTCTTTCCGACCCTGTGGGAATACCGCACATCAGTCAAGACGACAATAGGTTTTACCCCATTCCACCTTGTGCATGGTGTAGAAGTCATCCTAGTAATCGAGTGTCAAATCCCCACCCTTCAATCCATCGTAGAGTTGCTTCTGGATACCCCCTCTCTAGAGCAAAAATGATTTATGTTGGAACACCTTGATGAAGAACGTCATGATTCTCTCCAAAAAAATGAAGCCATGAAGGTCCGCTCCAAGACACACTGCGATCGACAAGTACGACCTCACACTTTCAACGAAGGTGACTTTGTGTTGTTGTTTAATGCTAAGAAAGATGGTAAACCAGAACCTGATAAATTTGTGTCAAAATGGAGAGGCCCTTATATTATTAAGCATTGTCTCCCTAAGGGAGCCTATATCTTAACCAAGAATGAAGGAATAACCCTCAACAAACCAGTCAATGGGTTGTACCTCAAAAGGTTCTATCCTTAATATTCTAGTACCCTGCATGTACACAACTTTTTGGTTATGTGATTTCTACATTGTCAACACCTTGGTTATGTCTTTTACTACACTTGGTTATTTGCACCATTTATGTAGGACCGCAATTAGGACAATATGGAGTTTCTTATTTATTCCATCATAAGAACACAACTCCAAACTCTCACAATGGGGGTCAAGCACCCTACTGTAGGTGTCATTCAGAAATTGGCATTTAGACACTATTTACCCTCTGTTTATAATGCATATCCCAGTATTCCCGCTGATAACTATAGGGTCCCCAACCATGGCCTTTATGTACCATCAACATCACGCCCGTGAGTAGCATGTTCCCCCATGGGTGTGCACACCATCGCCATACCCATCATCAAATGACACCCATGATGTCGACCCCCCACAAGCCTGAGGAATCTGACCAAACTCGAAATGACCCTCCCTTAGGGCATCATCTCATCATTACGCATTGAATACACCAAGTATACACATGTCAGATTCCTCGACAGAAGTTATGATACTGATTCACAAAGCCCCCTCATACCTCCATGAGCACTTTACCATTCGCAATCCCTCTCGTATCATCGTCGACCCCAACAAAGACACCTATGCCCCCCCCACCCTCAGAAACCACCAGTTCTATTCAGTTATCTCATAGGACACATTGCATAACATTGTTTCATGGAGACACTGTCTTTGCATCTGCAATTAACCCTCTCTTCATCATTGGAAAGTGTCCCCTGATCCACTCAAAACCATGGGGACTCACTCCACCCATCATCAAATCGGTTCCCCGAAACACACAAAACTGTAGTGACCCCACCAACATTCGTTATGTACAAATAGTTCCTGCAGCACCTCACATTGAGAGAACACCATATTATTTTGGAAGTAACCCGTGATCGCATTTCATCGATGTATTTGAGTCTCCATATATTCAACAACATTTGTTTTGTCGGTTACCATCACCATCCGTTTTGTATCTCCACCAAATCCCTTTTACTTATAGTTTGTCTCCTTCCGTCTCAATCTGTGTCGTCTTGAAAGAAAAAGTTGTCATCCCCACTCCCCATGTTTACATCGCTTAAAGGAAGTTATGATCCCCATGCTTATCAACCAATCTTGTGCCAGGTCTTTCCATTCATCAGTTGGTTACAATATGATCCCAGTTCTCAGGATAGGACTCACGTCCTACCATGGACTTCACCTCTCGTTGACGCAAAAACAATACATTCTGAGAGCTGCAGATTGTACCTTGGGACCCCTTTCAATCACTAAAAGGGGTCACCTCGAACTTAGTAGGGAGAGTCATTAGTACTCCCTAACTAGGTGGTTTCCCCTATTCTCGATGTCAACACATCATTGCATCAGGGGGAGTCTTACTTTTGAAGGTAGCAATGTTCACATTTGGAAATCATGATAGCAGTATATTTGGCACAGTAAAATCCCTTAGGCATGTTTACATACCACTACAGTTCCCCACCATAGTGGGTTTATCATGGTCACCAGTTGTTCCACTTCTTCAACATTCCACAACAGTCTCTGGGGCATTTACTCAAACATGGATCGAAGCCGTCTTCATCCATGTACCAGCAGTATAGTCGAGTTGACACCTTTGTCCTCTCTTATTGTAATGTAATCTCTTTGACAACATTTCATGAGCATGGGTATACCCACCTTGTTTGTATAAAAAACTATTCTTTATTTCAACTCCAACAACCATCATCAACAATCTTCCCCCATGGGAGACCTTATTTTGTCCACACATGATTTTTCCTACAGAACAAGAGAGAAACAACAAGAAACATTATGCATTATCGGCTCTGCAATACCCTTCGAACCTCATACATCAGGGGGAATCTGTTAACACCTAAAAATAGCACACATGCAACATTTCGACAATTACTCCAATAAAGCATCACCAAAATAAATAATTCATCTCACCACAAGCATTGTCAATAGATCCAAAACACAACATGAGCCCAAAAATTCCCATAAACAATCAAAACAAAGGGTCGCACGGGTATTACACAGGTTACCTACACTATAGCACAGGTTATCTGAACAATGCATGCGCTACACCGCAAATCTTTTCCTTCAATATCTACGCTACTGTCAAAACAACGGGACCACTTCATCCTACCAGCGTATTAAAGGCTCAATCCTCCCCAAGGATAAGAATTCAGCTCCTCATACACTTGGTGGCATTAATCATCCCCCTTATGTACCTTGGAACTAGTTCATGAAGGAGGAGAGTTCACATTTCGATCTAGTTGTTTGTTGGCTACCTCTTGGACTATAAAAGAAATCCATTAGCATGGATCTTGTAGAGAGAAATTAGAGCAAGGTTATGTTGCTGGATTTGAGTTGGAGATTCCTCATAGCCCACCATTTCCTACCATTGTGAGCATTTCCAAGCTTGCTTGCCACCTACCATCAAGGGGCAAGTGTTTCTCTCCATTGTTCTCCCATTTACTTAGCATTTAGTTTGGACCTTAGCATTTAGTTTGAACCTTAAATCCTTCACCTCCTAGGTGTTGTACAAATATTCCATTGGGAAATACAAGAGTGGTTTTGCATATGTTGGTTGTGATTGGAGTTTGCATTCTCCCCCCATCTCTTTTTATTTCATTTTTATCAATATTTTCATATTTGAATGTGAGCTTCACTAACAACATCTTGTAGGATCACTTGGAGGAATACCAACCAACCATCAAAAGGGGCTCCAAGGACTAAGGCCTTGCTTCAACCTACAAGGTTTATCCCCTCACCAAGTGGAAGATTGCACTTGTGCTATTTTTCCATAACAATTATATATGTTATAATCATTAGGGTTTGGAGGTTAAGGATTATAATAACTATGTTTTATAGAAATTAAGGGTTAGGGGTTATATAGGTCATGTGTTATTTAAATGTGGGGTTAGTGTTTGAGGGGTAGGAGATAATGTTTAGAAGTGATAGGGGCTAATATTTAAATAGATGAATTATTATAGGAGCTACGGGTTATAATTCTACTGAGTAGTAATTAATAATTAAAATTGTTAGGATAAAGTTAGGGGTTATAGTGACAAAGGTTTACAATGTTTAAGGGCTATGTATGATAAGGGATTATGGGTTATGAATTATTAATGTTAATAGATAATGGTCACATTCATCCATGATTATGCGTTATATGGGTTATAATGTAAAGAGTTTAGGGGCTAAGGATTGGAGTTTGGGATTAAGGATTTTGAATGATGGAAGTTAAGGGTGATTGGAGTTAAAGGAAACAAGGGATATGATTTATGGAGGACAATGGTTAGGATTTATATTGGTTATTGGTTTAGTGTTAAGGATTAGTGGGTGGTGGATATGGGTTAGGACTCGGGGTTTAGAGATTAGGAATAAGTTGTGACATGGGTTAGGGTTTATAAGGAATAATGACTACAAGACTAGTTGATTATTTTGGCTACAATTTATGGGTTATAATGGTTATAAGATAATTGTTATATTGGTAAAAGCTCAATACAAACAAGTTAATGAAAAATATTTATTTTTGGTAGGGATTATAGTGGTCAAGGTTTGGAGTTTAAGTGTTAAAGATTACAATAATAAGAATTGATAAATATTGAGTGTTTTAGGTTATAGATGTAAGGGTGATAAGGGTTATATGCTTCAAGGATATAGTGGTTATAATTTAAGAGTTGGGGATTAAAGTGAGAATGGGTCAGGGTTAAAGGTTGATATAGAGTGATATGGGTTAAGTATTACGAGGGTTAGACGTTATATTTGTGACTAATTAGGGTTTATATTATTTAGAAGTAAGTGTTCAATTATGGAACCAAGCCCTTAACATCTGTAGCCTATAATGATAAAGTTATATATAATATCCAACATATATAACCCCTAACACCTTTCACCCTAAAAAATATAATAGCTAACTCGTATCCCATATAACCTCCCGTCCCTTTAACATTTAACTCATATAAAGTATAACCCATTAATTCTATCAACCCTAACACCTAATCCATACAGTATACAACCCTTATAACCACAACTACTATAATCCATAACCCCTAACCACTAAAACCCATATCCTATAACCACTTCCCCACTAACACCCATACATTGACCCCTAACCTTCACAAAGAAGAAACCTTACGATAACTCCTACCCACAATCACCTTGCATGAATGTCATAAAGGAGCTTTGGCCTTTGAGTGGAAATGTGGGCACCATTAGTTCCTTCGAATCATTATGGATGGGTCTTAAGTAACTGCCATTGTCATCATTGCCATCTTATAATAAAATCATTATCAATGTCATCATCATTGTCACCACGCATCATAGTTGTCATCATTGGCATCATTCATATCATTGTCACCACCACCACCACCATCATCATCATCACCATCATCACTGCTATTATTCATTTCATTCTCACAACCATCATCATTATCATCATCATAGTCATCATTATCATTATCATTATCATTATCATTATCATTATCATTATCATTATCACTATCATTGTAATCATCATCGTCCTCAACATCATCATTGTCATCAACATCGTCATCGTCAACATCATAGATGTTAGAATTATTTTCATAATTGTCATCATCATATATCATCATAAGCATTATCATTGTCATTTTCATCATCAATGTGATGATGAAAAAGGCGTTCAACTACCTTACATGAATTTTGTAAAGGAACGTTGGCCTCTTAGTGGGAATGCAGGGACCATTAGCTTTTTTTGAGCACTATAGATGGGTCTTAAGTAATTGTCACCATCATTGTCATTGTCATCATTATAATCTTATAACCGAATCATCATCAACGCCATCGCCATTGTCATCATGCACCATCATCTTCATCATCGTCATCGTCATGATCATATTCATTTGATTTAATGTCTAATTTATTGTCATTACCATCATCATGATCATTGTCATTATCATCATCATTATCATTGTGATCCTCATCATCGTCATCATCATCATCATCATAATCATCGTCATCATCGATACCATTAATAATCTCATTGTCATTGTGATCATCATCGTCTGCATCATCCTCATTGTCTTCGACATCTACATCGTACGTCATTTTAATTCTCATTGTCATCATTATCAACATAGACATCATGATCATTGTCATCATCATAGGCATTATCATCATCCTCATGGTTGTTGTCATCGTCATCATATTCATTATAATCATCGTGATCATTTTCATGAAAAATGCATCTAACTACCTTAGATGAATTTCATCAAAGAGCTTTGGCCTCTGAGTGGGGATGTAGGAAGCATTAACACGTTTAAGAAATATGGATGGGTATTAACTGTGTAATTGTTACTGTCACCATAATTTTCATTGTCACCATTATCATCTTATAATCAAATCATCATCGTTGTAGTCTGTCATCATCATCATCATCATCATTATATTTAATTAATTAATTTAATGTATGATTTAATTACATTGTCACTATCATCATCACCATAATCATCATTGTGATTGTTTCTCTCATTGTCATGATCATAATAATCAACATAATCATCATTTCCATCATCATTGTTGTCACTAGCACCATTCTTCTCATTGTCACAACCATTCTCATTATCATCATCTATGTCATGTCATTATCTGCATCATCCTTATCATCATCATTTCCATTGACATTAGCATCGCCATCGTCATTTCCATCGTCATCCTCTTCATCATAGACACTATCAAAATCGTCATTGTTCTCATTGTTGTCATCATAATCATCCTCTTCATCATAGACACCATCAACATTGTCATCATCATCATCATATTCATTGTAACATTGTCATGAAAAAGGCATCCAACAATCTCTAAAATCCTTACATTAATTATATCAAGTAGGTTATCCTTTGAGCGGGAAAGCGGGAACCATTAGCATGTCTTAAGTACTATATATGGGTCTTAATTAATTTGCATTTCCATCGTCATTGCCCTCATCATCATCATATTCATTTGATTTAATGTTTGATTTATTATCCTTGTCATAATCATCATCATTGTCATCATTACGGTCCTCATCGTAATTGTTGTCATCATCATCATCATCGTCGTCGACATCAACATCATCATCATTTCCATCATTGACATCATCATCATCGTCATTTCCGGAATCATTCATCTCATTGTCAACACCATACCCATTATCACCATAACAAGCTAGTCGTCGTCATTTTCATTCTAACTATCATTTTATACACCATCCTCAACCTCATCATCATCATCACCCTCATTTTCATCAACCCCAACGTTGTCGTCATCATCATCATCATCATCATTGTAATTCTAGGAGACTTTAAAATCAAAGCGAGATTATATATGGTAAGCTCTCTTAATAAAATCTTGGTATATTGGAGCTTGGGAGGTCTTAATAAATTCTCATTAGAACTTCTCATGGTCAAAGAAATGTTACTAGAGATTGACCAAAAACTATATTTATGCATAATTCATTACTTATACTCAAATAACTTGTACCGAGATATCAAAATTCACTTAAACGCAATACAATGTATATGGTTGTTGGGCCCTGAATCAAGGTTTGCAGAGCTACAACGTGAAGTTCCCAAAACTAAATAAACTGCAACCACTAAGTGGTTGAGAATGTTATTGCTTTAAAGTATATATATAAATATATTTTATTTAAAATTCATGTTATATATATGGCATAGCCCATTTAGCTCAATTTTGCATGGGTTTCGGTTCATGGTTGGTGAGTTGTTATCATGCTTTTTTTTTCTTTAGATTTTTTAAATAACAATAATTAATATGAAGAATTAACTAAACTATTAAGAAATTTAACATACAATGATGGTAGTCATGTATACTAAACTACATTGTGTTGAGTTATTATGGGTTCACATTCCATATCAATCTACAATTTGGAATTGATTTGTGGATATGTTGAAGAAGTTGTGACGACAAAGATATTAATAAATGAGTAAAATCCAAGAGCAAAAGTTATGCATTGAGGGATCTAGAGGGAGGATCATTGGGTGTTTGCATCACAAGTTATGCCAAATATTGTGATATGTTAATTGTGGAAAATACACCAAATAAAGATTGTGAAATGATTTTCATCACCTTTAGACTTTTATTACTTAAATCTTAAGCACAATTGTTTGAATTAGTCCATTGAAAGGATAAAGGCTATTAACTAATGAAGCATTATGATTTTTGTTTGAATTTAATGGATATCATAGTTATTGAATTTTGCGGTTATAGATCAAATGGGGTGTTTGTTACCCATATATTATTTTCAATATTTGCATGTACCTTTCCTGAAATCATATTTAGAATATTCAATCGTCATCTGTAAATGCAAATGGGTCATCATCTCCTATTCCACTTGAGCCTTTTGACTTAACTTACACTTCTAGGGTTATACATCAAGAAGGGTCCATCCTTTTTTGTATTCATCTCCAACTAAAATAGACATGTGCCTTTGTGGCATCATAAGACTAGTGAGGGAACTGAAGGACTAATTATATGGGATTACCATGTAATTTGTGTTCAACAAACCACAGGAAATGATACCCAATTTCAGTTGTGGGATTTTGATACAGTGCTTCCATTTGTGTGCCATCAATACATCACTGAATCAATCTGTTCCACAGGCTTTTCTAATTAATAGATGCTCCAATTTTCCTTTGTCATTTCACAATTGATAGAAGGCACAAGAGAAATGCAGAAGAAGAATGGGTTGCACCCCCTCCTCTACATAACTGCATTATTGTAGAGTTAAAATTTGAATTGGATAATCTCTCGCACAGTGCTCTGAATTAAGAGTCTACATACCAAAGTGATTACAAATTAAGCATCATCAAAGTATATTCATCGACATCATTAATATCCTTTGGAGGACCATGAATGTTGAATGAAGATGCATAGATGCTATAGAGAGTGTTGTTAATGCATTATCATCAAACAAATTTAGTTGAGTCGTGCATGTAATTTGTGGCAATGCTGGACAAAACCATTGAATCACTATTGATGTGGGGACGAATTTTGGTGAAGGCTTGAAGTTATTTGTGAAGATAGTCATCATTTTAAATAGGTGTGCGAGAAACCGTATCTTGTAGAGAGGAGTCGTTACGGTGGCAGTGGAGATCATTGTAGTGTGGGTGGAGATCATTGTTAACATGAAGGATCCGCTTATTAACATTTGAGCCGCCATGTGAAAGAGACTCACTGATGGATTTATTGGTCGATGGTAATCAAAGGCTAGAGTGAAATTTCTTTGTAGTTGCTAGTGTGAAGGAGTGATTAACTGTGAGCCAACATGTATGCGGAGGAAGAGAAAGAGTCCAAGCTTGAGGAAGGTTGTGGAAAGCGATGAAGGGTTGTTGAGGGAAAAATAGCCACAAGGGTGAGTAGGATTCCCTGCTATGAGAAAGCATTGAGGTTGCAGCAAGGACCCAATATTGTGAATTGTGAGCTAGTATCCCAAACTCCAAATGACAAAGAAAACTCTAAACAAGAAATAAATTAGACAAGTGCTAAGCAAAACAAATAGAACAAGAGTATGCCAAACCAAATGTTGATTTCCCAATAGTCCAACTAAA
Source organism: Larix kaempferi (assembly GCA_027924585.1). Classification (NCBI taxonomy): domain Eukaryota; kingdom Viridiplantae; phylum Streptophyta; class Pinopsida; order Pinales; family Pinaceae; genus Larix; species Larix kaempferi. Next base: position 41,004,780 of record BSBM01000055.1, on the reverse strand, counting down.
TACATTGGTGTCACCTAGGATGCGAGGGATTTAAAGGGAAGCTAACAATCTCCCTTGGGGAGGTCCTTTTTGTCCATACAATTGCACGATAACTAGTGTAGAACAATGGAGAAACACTTTGATATTAGAGGAAGAAAGCAAGGGAGCTTTTGCATGCCAACTTGAGGTAAGAAGTGGATTTAAAGATGAGCTCTCAATGCAATTCTTACAACATAAATTTGCTCTAATTTTCTCCTATAGATTGCATGCCCATGGCTTCCTTTTATAGGCCATATGGAGGCCAAGAAACATCTAGATAAAAATGTGAACACTCTTTCCATATGTGAGGAATCTCATTCAAATTTTGAAGCCAAGGGAGTTGTTTTAAGCCTTGAATGCATCATGGAAGTAACTGCTCTCGTCATTTTGACAGTCACGTTGTTTTCGAAGGAAAATCCATGCAGGTCGCTGAACAGGTAGGTCACGCTAATGGCATGGGTGTCTAGTGATTTTAGCTATGGGATTTTCCATATCGAATGCCTTTGACATTATAGGGATTACTTTATCTTTTGGATATGACAAGGATGTATTTGGTGAGTTGCATGTTATATGTTGATGACGTCTTTCTGCAAGATTAGAAAAAATGTCACATATTTGTGAAATTTAAGTGTTAATAGATGCCCCTTAATGTATGAGGTTCGGAGGGTACTATAGGGATGAAATGCATCATTGTTTCTTTCTCTCCATGTTATAATAAGTTATCAATCACTTGTGGGTAAAAAGACCTGCCCATGAGGGAAGGTTGTTTGTCATGATCGCTTAAGCTATAAAGAATGAGTGGTATTTTATACAAAAAAGACAGGAATACCCATGGTTGTGAAAATCTGTCGGAATATATTACAATAAGATGGGACCGAGGGGTTGACTCATCATACTGCTACCACAAGGATGAAGGCACCATCGATCCTTGTATGAGTAATTGAATCCTGTAAATGATGTTATTGGTGTTGAAGAAGTGGAATTGTTAATGACAATGAACATCCCACTAGGGTGGGGGACCTGAATAAAATGAATTTGTTGGAATAAATTCACTATACCAGATGTGCTTCTACCATGAATCATAAATGTGAACATTGCTACCATCAGAATTCATGACTCCTCCTGATGCGATAGAATTTTTGGTGTCGAGCATAGGGGTTATCACTAAGTTAGGGAACATTGGTGACCCTTCTTACTTAGTTCAAGGTGATCCCTTATATGGATGAGAAGCGACCCCAAGGTACAATTGTAACCACTGCAACTCTCATAATGGAGTGATCTAACATCGACAAGAGCTAAAGCATTTGATAATACAAGATTCCTATCTTAAGAACCAAGATTATTTTGTAACCAACTGGGACACTGACGAACCTGGCACAAGAAAGTGGTTGATAAGTGTGGGGCTCATGACTTCCCTTTATCGATGTAAATGACGATGAGTAGCTAATGACATCATTCCTCAAGTGGTGATACAGGGTGCAAAAAAGGGAAACTGGCTATATATGAAGGGATTTATCATAAGCATGATATTGATATGGTAAGATGAATGACAAAACTGGAAATTATGAGGTTAGGTGGACTCAAGTACATCAAGCAAGGGTGACCAAGAGGTGATGCCAAAAGAATAGTTGGATGGGGTTCCCACTGTGTGTATCAGGGAACAATTTGTACATAAAGAATTATGGATACAGTTCCCATGGTTTTGAGTGGGTTGGGGAACCAAATATTTATAAGGGTAGGATTCCCACGGTTTTGAGTGAGTAGGGGAATCATTTTGATGATGATGGGATGGTTTTTTTGCAGATGAGAAGATGGGTGCTCTATGAATCAATTCCATGCAAAATGTTCTCGTGGGAATAACTAAGTGGGATTGGTGTCTTCATAGGGTGTCCCCATTGTTGTATTATCAAAGGGTGATGATACGAAGAGGAACACATATGTCATATTGCTCATGGGGGGATGAGAGGATATCTATGAATTGTAATCGTAACAGTGCCATGTAATCTAAGGGATGATATGAGCAGAATGCAAGGCGATGAGATTTGGTTTCATCTTGAAAAACTTGGCAAGTGACTAGATTCCTCGGACTTGGGAGGGTTCGACATCATGGGTGCAAAAATTTGAAGGGGTTGTAATGGTGTGCACAACCATGGGGGGACATGCTCTTCTTGGTGACGACATTGATGGTGTGTCACGATCGAGAATTAGGAACCTATGGTTATCAACGGGAGTACTGGGTAAATGAACTATAAACAAAGGGAATATATTGCCTATATGCCAAGTCGAGATGATATACTTGTGATTGAAGTCCATGCACCATTGTTGTATGATAAGAGCTTGTTCCTTTGTGATAATACTACATATATGACACAAGTACCCAAGTGTAAACCTGATTACGACAAGAGTATTGTATTGATAAGAAACATAGCACACCTGGAGTTATGGATCTAAAAATAGGTGTCAGATGAAGTTTTGTAGAGGATGGAATGGATAGTACCATGTTGAAGATCTCGTAACACTGATTTTGATGGTGTGAATGGTTTTTCAAACTGAGCTAAGGTTTGTGTGTATGGGTCATAAAAAATTGGTTCAACTAACTATAAATAGGGGTGGGGTCCACTTTTCAAAATCATTTGTACCGGTTGACATGTCGATTCCCTAGAGTTGATTTTAGTGTTTATGGGATATTTGACCAATGGATTTTGGTAAGCCTTGACCCCATCCTCTTCATTTATGTCCGTTTAATTTTTTCGTTAGGGGTTTGATTGACCCCTATGGCCAGTCATCTAAGTTTTTAGCTAGTGGAATGGGTTTCAAAGAATATCTTGCACTACCCTCCATAGGTTTTTCTTTGATAGTCATGCACCGCATGGGAGATGGCCTATCCAACCGCGCATTGTTATCGCATAACTGTTCGTTGAACATATGTACGGGAGTGCAACCAAACCACTCAACTCCTACGTGTCTATGTAGTGCAGTTGTATGTGATACAATCACGCTAAGTGTGTCTAAGAAGTGTCGACTCCCACATGCATATGTTGTGCAAGTATGCAATGTGATGGGCATGTGATTCGTGCAACTTTTTATGAGGAAAGTCCTGTTATTACAAGTTAGTTTTTTGATTATGAGATGTTGAAACTAACTTTGAAATTGGGTTGTTTGTGCTTGTAGGCACCTCCATATTGTGACGATGGCCTTCGTATAATGGTGGGAGCGCCATCATGATGAGCTGACATAGCATTTTTCTGGGATACCAGTGGATTAGCAGGGCCTGTATGATGCAAGGTTTCTCAAGTTCTTTCTATTCCCTTATATGAGGTCTTGTGATGCTCTCTTATGGGCCATAGTGAGCATGTGGTATTCTCAACAAAGTTGTTTCCGGAAGGGTGATGAGGACCTGACTATTGAGGGACAGGAGATATATTTCTTAACAAGGTTCCCCGTCCATGGGATTAAGGAGCTTGTGCACCCCTCTTTAGCTAGTTATCGGATAATTGACCAACTTATAACTCAGTATTGTCGTGGGAACCCGGTCGCTTGGGTTTCAGAGCAAATTGGGATTTCCCATATTGAGAACCTTTTGGTCCAGGCTGTAGCAGCTACTGTGGTTAAGGTGCTTGGTGTGATGAGCACCAATCAGTTTACTGGTGGACAACTTCTATTGGTGGAGTGGGTTATGGTTGGGCATCGAGTATCCTAGGGATGTATGATGTTGAACATTTCATGAGATGTTGAACGAGATGTATATTCGGGGTACAGATGAGTTCACCTATGGGAGCGTGGTATGCTCTTATTTATTTGAGCAGTACCCATCAATGCATCCTCTAACGTTCGTACCATGAAGGGGGCCGAGGGAGACACAAATGGTGTTCTAGGGCCGATAGATGCCCAGGGATGGTAGTGGTGAGGTAGGATCGATTTTCACATAGCAATACTCATAGGTGTGGAGATAGAGGAATGGAGATACAAAAAGATATCTTTGGAGTGAGATTTATTTTCGTGGAGATCGCCAACTACATATGTTATTTTATGGGCGGGATGCTTGAGGTAAGTGTGATATTGTTTATATATGCTTTGCACGCGTTTTTTTCTTATATGCACATGTTTTGTTGTTATGTATATATGTATATCGAGCATTGACCTTGCATAGTGTTTTGATGTAAATGTTAGGCCAATGATAATGGTCGTGGTACTGACAGTTGCAGATGTGCCTCCCTCCATAGGGCCTCAACGTTGTAGGTGACAAGATGAGGGGGCTCCTAGAGCAGGGGGAGTAGCGAGACTGAAAAGTGGTGCTGCACCCATTGGGGGTGTTGTTCTAGGGCACCCGACTACTGTAGTCTTGGATGACTTGGAGAGGTAGATGTATATCCTTGTCATGGGAATGGATGAGCATTGTAGTTAGACCAGGTAGTGGGTATTTCAACTGTATGTGAGCCTAAGTGGAACCAAGTGGTATGCAAGGTTGTTGTGGTCGGTCATGTCACACAGGAAATCCAAGGAGGGTAGATTCCTCCACTAGTAGGACCAGCACCAGCCCAGGCCCGTGGCTAGCTCTAGGTCCACCAGCAGCACCGACATAGTAAATGCTCCCTTTAGAGATCGTGGGGCCTCATGATCCACTACTAGGGGAGGATCCATGAGTCTGGGGGATCATGTATTGTATTTTTGTATAGGGCCAAGAGCCCTATTTTGTATATGTCCTTGGCATATCCTTTAGGAGGAAATTTATTATGTACACCCATAAGGCGTATTGTTTTGCATGTATGGTGCATGAGACCCATGATCTATATAACATTTTGACGAGATATATATTTACACCATTTTTTTATGGCATGATGGGATCATTTATGTGTTGGATGTATACATGTGTGAAGAATGTATGTGATTATGCTCATATATGTTTTTATGTTGATGTGTAGTTTTAGGGACTAACACATAACTTGTATGGTAAAAACACATTAGGATTTATTTGCTTGCAGGATCAGATTAAATTTCAATGTAATAGGTGGAAATGTAGGACCTCATTAGCAACATGATCGACAAATTCATTGGATTTCCTAAGGACATGGGTGAACATGATGGTTTCAAATTGTCAGACCATGAGGTGTACTCACAAAAAAATTGTGAAAGAGGAGTGGATTCAGTACATGAAATACATTGTTTAACTGCAAGACAATGAGTTAGGAATCAAGTGTACATGAAGGTGTTGTATCTCGATGTGAATGACATCGTTCAATAACCCAATGACCATGTCATACTTGCTTGGTTATTAGTGACTACCCCAAGGCATACTCCACCTATTTGGTATAGAGTTTGAGTTGGGGTATAAATGGCCCAAGCAGTAGACGCCAAATTCTTTGACCAACAACTCACGCCATCGATGAAGTTGATGAAGAAATATGAGGTGGCGATCATCTACATAGCAAATACTGTTTGGTCATATTTTCAATCTTCATATTAAAAACATGAAAAAAGAAATAAAATGAGGTGCTACATTGTATTTAAATGAAAGGGACAACGTAGGGGGTGAATGGTGGTGGTCACCTAATTGACTTAGAGACTACTGGTGTTAGAAATCGGTGCAACTTATCCAGATGAAATAATTTTTGTGTGTCTGTTTGGAGGATACTCGACAAATGTTAGAGTTCTCTTGTTGTCTAAGGATTGTTTAATGGATCATGGTTATCTTCCACGTTAGAGGTTGTCCTTGGCGGTGGACCCTGATCCTCTTCTGAAGATAACGACGTCCAGTCATTGCTGGTAGATAAAATGGATAATGATGACATATTTATGATGTTAATGTGAATAGTAGTATTTGGCAGGGAGATGACTTCCTCTATTTCCAATGACGATGGGTTTTCCCTAAGGAGAGGAGGGATGTATTCTAGTTGCATTTGCTCTAAGCGGATTGCTTGTTCCATGCACAGGATGGGCCACCGAAATGAGTAATGGGTTAACAACCCACATGATCTACATGGATGATTGGTGCATGCACAATGAAGTACATGGTTCGGGATTAGTGGCGCAGTAAGGTATGGCTGTGCCAAAAGTACTTGGGATCATATGGGTATGATTCCCACATGATGAAAACCCATGGGATTGCACTGATGGTGTGGGAACCTCTTGCGTTGGTACTTCTGGTGTTGGCATTGCTTTAATGAAAACATTAATGGAAGTTGGTTCCTGATGACAATATGAGGGTCTTTCAACCACAAGGGTGTGAGAGACAAATGGTTGCTAATGCGTCTTGGAATCGAGGGAGTTCAGGACGATAATATGTATAATGTCCAAATTGAGAACATATTGTGCACGCATGATTGGTGTGCAATGCCTTAGTCTTGGTCTTAGATTTGGGTACAACCGAGATGGTTGGCGTGCCCCATATTGGAAGAGTTAGCATCGTGGGTCACACTTACAGGGGAATGAGCAAAATCCTGAGCTCCGGAAAGGTGGGGAACATGTTAGTGGCATGTCCTTGATGCCTGCACAAAGCACATAATTGGTTGACTCTAGGTGCAGGGGTAGTACTTGGTACCATGGGGGATTTCGACTTAGGTTGCTTCATGCTACCAACATTAGTTTTAGTGACAATAGGTGGTGGTTGGGTCACAGGTAGTATTGATCTGGTAAGCGGTCATGATGGTATGCCTGTGGGTGGTATCGAGATGAACTCATAGTGGAATATTGGATTTGGAGCCATTTCAGGATATGGTGGCATCAAATACCACATAGGTATTCCCAAAGTGAGCCCAGGTAATGTGATTTGGGACATTATTCGCGTTCCTTGGACTCCCATGGGGGGGAGTAAGAAGGGACTTGAAATATTGGTGGCACCGATGGAGTTATGATATGTTCAGTACCACAGTTAGTGGAGGCACCGATGTTGGTGTGGAGGGGGCTTGTGAGTTGTATTTGGAGGTGAACATAGTACACGTGAGACCATTTGTGGATGCGGGGATCTCGGGTGGAGGACCTGACCATGTCCCCAGTAAGTCTAAAAATTTGTAGATTCCCAAACGTTTATCAACATACGAAGGAGAAGTAGTTGATCCTATTGTGGGTAGGACATTATCAGGGTTTGTGTTGGTATGCCGGTCATAGTAGTTTAGTTAGTCAAGGGTGATGATCTTCCCACTATGGGGGGACATCATGATATGGAAAATCGAGGAAGCTACTGCCTTCATGGAATACATATAGCTATGTCCCAACAAAATGTTGTAGTCGAGTTACGCATCAACTACCTCAATATCCAAAAGTACCATCCCCCCCCATCTCTATGGGGACATTTTGGTACAAACCCGAAGGTTTCGATGGCCTCCCATCATAGGCGCTGAGAGAAATAGATGAGGAGACCAAGTCTGGTGAACCCAATTTTTTCTAGACATGAGTGGACATCACACAAGTGGATGCTCCTTCATCAACAATGCATCAATGGATGATGATGTTATTGATTGTGATGAGAATATGGAAATTGACTAATGAGGGTAGTCGTGGTTCGCCCTAGTCGAGATCGAAGGTCATGAGCTGCGAATCAGAAGGGTTGAATACACCTAATTCACTAAGTAATTCCATCTTTTGAGAAGGGAAAGAACAAATAACCTCTAATGTCGACATGGTGGTAGGGGATTGAACCAAATCATTTATAATGTTGTAGTTGTTGGCAAATTTCATGTGAGGGTTATGGGTAGTTCATCTAAGTGGTGCCTTTGGGATACAATGGATCTGATCACTATTTGGATGAGGTATCTGTAAAGGCCCACTAGAGGTAATGGGTATATCCTCCCCTTGTAGGGAATCAAGCATGCCATACCCTTTAATGTGAGTATGGAGGTTGACTTCCATCATATTCATGTAGATCTTTTGAAAGGTACCATCACCTGGGGGTTAGGATCTTGTTGTTGGGTCACAACCACTTAATTGGAAAAGGGTTGTTGCAACACAGCTTGTTGGGATTATGGTGCATTAGGTGCTTGAGGAGGGTTGGTTGCGGTATTCCTCCTTTCCTCAAGCAACCATTTACACTTGGGTATCAACATGTAATGATGTGTGTAGTGCCCATATTCTCCTCACACGGAGTGTAACACCTCAATTTTGACCCCATTGCATTGAACATGTAAATAATGTAATATCATTGTAAAATCATGGGGAGGAGCCCAAGGCCCCACCATCGATTTAGTTTTTTTGTATTGGAAATTAAAAATCGAAGCACGTGGATTGCGTGCTAGCATGGAACAATGGAAATTACAAATATGATGTAAATATGTATTTTAATAAAAATACCCACAACTAGTTATGCAAGGAAACAAGAGTATGGGGGCATGATTTTTACAAGGAATAGGGAGGGAAATATTCAAACCCTTGAAGCCAATAATTTTAATCCAAGTGTCAATGAGAGAACCCATGAACCATTAACTACCCATGTTGACTTATCCACCCATTCATTTAATTCTTCCAAGAAGTGGTTGAGGTAGTTATTGTTTAGGGAAATAGAGAGTATGGATGTCCAATTTTCGTGTATGGGAAAGCCACCATTTTGGAAAATCGTGTTTGGCTTCTTGGGCAAGAAAATACCCACGAATATGCTTCCCAATCTGTCATTCATCAATCATTTTTTGCTCTCTCACGCAGTTTTGGCTTGTTGGCTGTTTTTCTCCTCGTTCTTACTGTGTTTTCCTTCCTTCTCTAGCTGGGAAACCCATTTTTATTTTGGTAGAAAAATGGGGAAAAAGGGAAATCGAGTTGGGGGTCTATGAGATCCGTTTTTGTTACTCAGTTTCCCAACTCAAAATCTGTTTTTGATGTGCCACGATTTGGAACACTCATGGAAATATTGTTAGAGGCATCCTTTGTTTTGGCTTGAACTAGCATGTGAGCAACCAGGAGTAGAGAAGGATTGAGAATTGGCATGATAAACCTAGTGAAAGGTGTAACCTCACCAAAGATGATAGGGATTTGGATACTTTTCTATGCACACCCTAAAGAGCACTAGAAGGGAAGGTATGTCCTGAGGTAATGTGGAGCAATGAAGGGGATACTTCCTTGTGTTGGGTGTGTAAGTAATGTGGGTTCCAAGCTAGTTAAATATTGTAGAGGTACCAATAGCTCTATGGTTGAGCTCACTAGTATAACAATTCCTTCCTATCTATTGCCTTAACAACTTGATAAACCCAAATTTCAACTGGCTTGGTTGAGATGTGGTATATACTTGGCTATGTGTTAGTTGTTGTTCCCTTTTCGTTGTGGAAATAATGCCCATCTTAGGGGTGGCAGTTGTGTTGAGATTGATGAGCACAATTGGCCTATGGTTGGGTGGAACGTTGCAGTTGCATAGCCAGTTGCTCGAGACAACTTCATATCAAGATAAGTATTCTCTTGTATTAATTATGCAATGTCTTTAATTGATGAATATTATAATTATGCTGGAAACTTGCATTCTAGATGTGTGTAGCAGATTTTAATTCTGTTGCTTATTTGTGTTATTCATCTGCACACACGTATTTTACTTCATATGAATTTGTAAAAGATGACGGGGATAGAATTTGAAAGCTCGAAATTAGTTCATGTTCCCTCCCTTAAGTCGAATTCATGGGAGGGGACGTGACACAGAGCAAGGATAGTTCATCCTAAGTTTGGAATTCTTTCCTTGTTTAGGGGGATTGTTAGTCCCCTCATTCTGGTTACCCATGTTTTCGTTCTACTGGGGGAGGGGGATTTCCCCTTGTCCTTGTTGTTGGTTTTACCTATTCATTCCTTTCTTCTTCCCTTGATTATGATGATTCATGGGATTAGTCACGTTTAACTGTTGAAATTGCTGAGTTTGTTGTGTGAGAGAAGGTTGTACTAGATTGACCCCATTTGAGGCATGGGAGAAGGACTAGGAGGACCAGGGAACATGAAATATGGATTGTAGCCAGGTGCGGGAAGGTATGGGTTTGGTTCTTCTTATGATGTGGATGTAGGATCAAGTGGTGCCATTTGAGGTGGTGGTACCGTTGGTGCTTGGATAACATTCATGTGTGTAGGACTATAGTTTCCATAGGATAACTGCCCAAATGGAGGAGTTTGAACAATTATGGTTGTCATTGATACATGTGGTGTTGGAGGGTATTGTTGTCCCATACTGAATGGCATAGAGGTCGATGGTTGGGGAGCATTTTCCTGGTGAGAAACAGTCCCAATAGTCCCTTCAGTTGAGCGCGTGTACCTGAGGGCATTGGGTTCAGAGAATGATCCGAGGGAAAAAAGGGAGAATGGTATAAATATACCTAGATTGTGCGTAAATCAAATTGAAATGCTAGGCCTTCAAGAACGACTCTTCTGCCATATTGGGCAATGTACCAGTCACATCTTTTGCAATCAGGGAGTGGACTGATTTCCAAAACCAATCCAATAAAAAATAGGGTTGGATGTTTATTTTACATAAAGTCCTACGTCTACATCATTTATGGATGTGGTCCATGATGTGGGTTGAGGTGCTTTGTCGAAATGTAGTGAGAATTTGAGCCCTAAATCGTGGCCTATGGGTAACTAAAAGTATGTAATGAAAATAGTAGCAATTGACTCAAAGGTTATATCAGTCACATATGGTAAATTGACATACCATTTGGCTGTTGTTTTACTAAGTTTTCTTCGAAAGAGTCCAAGATGAATGGGGTCTTCGACGACGTTGTTAGATGAGCATCAAAGATGAAATGACATAACATGGTAGGGTAGGTCATCTCCCTATTTCCCTTCAAATTTTGGAATATCTGTGGGGAGCTTAGGGGGAATTTATGACCAATTTGTGTCATGACAGATGGGGTAATTGATCAATTTGGATAATTCAAGGAGATTTAGGCTCACCATGAAAGGAAGGTTTGTGTTTGTTTCCACCATGGTGTTATGTGTGATTCCCCCTCTTGGAGATGAGAGTTGCATGAACAACGGTGTATTTCCTCCTTGATATGGAGAAGATGGGGGTGTCCTTTCTCCTGAAGAAGAAGACGACGAGGGGGTATTCCCTCCAAGAGGTGGAGATGAAGTATTGCATATTCCATAGATGGAGAGGTAATGAGAGTTCTATGATCTCCAAGAGGTGGAAAAATGGAAGAGTAAGAAAGGTGCAACCTCACCGAGTTGACCCTAATAATGTTGCCTGGGAATGGCCTTGACTAGAGTATATCCCTCACGAAACATGGGGAGAGAATGTGAAAACACCTCTTTGGAGAGGAGAAAGTCTGCCAACCATAATAGATGCAATATGGTTCAAAGTGAGTGATAGGTGTTGAGTCTTCATGCAAATGGTCCCAAAAGTTGGTTCTTTTTAATTATGAGTTGGGTTATATTATAAATAAAAAGAAAGTCAATGTAAATTCTCTAAAAGATGTAATGTCCTTCCTCTTGAAATTCATTGGTCCTTCCAATAGCTTACATGTCTACAGTGATGAAATCCCTCAAAGATGGTTAGTGAAGGTATGATAGAGTCAGTTATCAAGTAATGATGTTGGGGCTATGTTCTGGAAGGGCTAGCAACATTTCCAACAACTAACAAGATCCAACTCAAGAGTCAATTGCACCCACAATTGCACCTTGGTGATGTCGTAATTTTTGGCCACTAAGTTACTCATGTCAAGTGTGGATAAGTGGTTCGGCCTCGAGTGGTAAAGTGTTGTCTCCATAAAAACCCGATTTAACCTTTGTGGCGAGCAAAAACAACCATACCTAGGCTTTAATGTCCTTGGGAACCATGCCTTCTTATCTGGGTTGTCTTTCGACACTTGTTGATATCGACATTTAAAAGTACCCTAAGTCAACAACCACCATGTTTCAAGAATGTAGAAGATTGGTGGGTATTATTTGGATGCATATCCCAATCAATCCTAAACTAACTAAAATGTAGTTTTGCGACCTCATGTGGAGGATTTAAGTTGGTTAAGAATTAGAAGTGCAATGTTGACTTTTAAAATGGTCCAAATTGATTAAGGAGTTTAAGAAACGTATTTCAAAATTCCATATCATTATGATCCATCTATATCACTAAGAATACGAGATAGAGAGCATACTAGATTTGAAAAAGTCTTTATCTCTCTTGATGTGTGCTTAAGTGGAAATCACACATGTGTTTGGAAAGCAAATGAAATTGAGATTTGCAACTAACTAAAGACCATAAAGTAAAGAAATGTGAACATTGATGGCTCTTTACTTCACTTTAATCCAACTCTAAGTATGAAATGATTGTTCACGAATAACAACTACTAAAATTCTCAATGAAAGAAATGTGTGCAAGGGAGGTATTTCAAACCTTTCACCCTTTTTTGACTTGCCAAGATCACTAAGAGTGCAAGGAAAAGAGCATACGTGGGGAAAGACGAGTCTTTAGGATCCTCACTTGTGTGAGAAAGTGAGCTAAACTATCTTGCATAAACCAAAGAAATAAGAAAGAAGCAATAAGATATCTAAATAGAGGTAGATAAATCAAATTGCTTAGACTAACAATTTCTATGAGATGATGGCAAGCATAATAATTTAGCTACTAGTGAGTACGAAGAGGTTCGTGAAAACCTCAAAGTCTTTTAGCCTAAATAGTATTCAAGAAATTACTTTTTACTTCATAACTTGACCAAATAAAACTACATGTGAGTTATTAATTTTTTGGTTAATTAAGCAACCATTGAAACTAAAAGCGATTGTGAAAAACATAAGTAAAAAGCAAAAAAAATGCAAATTTCGTGAGGGTTTTGGACCCACATATGCGTTGTGTAGCGTGAGCACAGTGCTAGAAAGATCATGCTTATTTATTGCGTGATTATAGAGAAGAACAGTTGCACGAGTAGCGTGGTTGTCGAAGAGATTCATGCACTATGATGTGCGAGGAGGACGTCGGGAACCATGCTACTAATAAAAATATGAATCCATGTTGAGGGCTTCCGAATTCCGACTGTTGAGAGACTGGAAAATAAGCTCCTACACTTGCACAACACCCAAAATAAGTTATCTATCAAAATAAAACCTATCTATAATTAAATGAACAAAAATAAGAGTGGAGCCACCATAAATACTATTGAGGGAGAAATAGCCACAAGGGCGAGTAGTCTTTCCTGCTATGAGAAATACTTGAGGTTGAAACAAGGAGCAAGTAATGTGAATTGTGAGTTAGTATCCCAAAATCCAAATGAAAAATCAAACTCCAAACAAGAAATAAAACAAAACTAACAAGAAATAAATGAGACAAGTGCTAAGCAAAACAAATAGAAAGAGAGTATACCAAACCAAATGTTGATTACCCAATAGTCCAACTAAATACAATGGTGTCACCTAGGAGGTGGGGGCTTCAAAGGAAATCCAACAATATACCTTAGGGATGTCCTTTTTGTCCACACAATTGAAATATAACTATCATAGAATAATGGAGAAGCACTTGCTTCTTAGAGGAAGATAGGAAAGGAGATTTTGCATGCCAACTTTAGGTAAGAAGAGGATTAAAAGATTAGCTATATTTCAATTCTTGCAACATAACTTTTATCTTATGTATCCTATAGAATGCATGCCCATGGATTCCTTTTATAGGCCAAATGGAGGCCAAGAAACATCTAAATCCAAATATGAACACTCTTTCCTTTGACCTGGTTCTCCAAATACATGAGGGGGGCTATTGAATGCTCCCAAGCATGTGAGGAGTCTCATTCAAATTTTGGATCCAAGAGAGCCATTTTGAGCCTTGAATGTGACGCAGAAGTAAGTGGTCCCATCTTTTTTACAGTCATGTAGTTTTCGAAGGAAAATCCACCCAGGTCGCTGAACAGGTAGGTCACGCTAATAGCACATGTGTCCAGTGATTTTAGCTACACAATTTTTAGAACCAATTACCTTTGACATTTTAGGGCTCAAGTTATCTTTTAGATCTAATGGGGATGTCTTCAGTGAGATGCATGATGTATGCCGATGATGCCTTTCTGCAACATTATCCAAAATGTCATGTGTGTGCAAAATTTTAGCGTTACAAAGAGCATACACATGGACATGGTCTCCGCGGATATGTGCAGAGCCATGCAAAGCATGAAGGGGCGACTATGCATGAACAAGCCCAAGCTGAATATATCTATACAGGTAATTTTTTAGATTCAAACTTGGATAGTCACATAGAATTTTGCTCGAATTCGCCTAATTGAGTGTTCTTTTATTCTCAACTAAAATATGCTCAATTCGGGTATCCTCTTTCCAAAAGGTCATAAGAAAAAACATGGACTATAAAAACAGTTTTTGTATTATAAAAACAACTTCTGTATTTTCGTTTCACTGCTAGTAATTATACTGGTAGGTATTTATATCACAAAGATGAAAAATAATCAAACAAAAACAAACAAATGCTTTTAGGGATTCTATCGTAGAATTAAACCAGTGAACGGTGGGAAACTCATGTTAGAGTACGATAGTTTGAATTGAAAGATATTTCAAAATCCACATGAGGATTTAATAATACCTATGAGATTGGTTTTGGAGATTCTGGGAGACTCTAAAAAGATCCTCTTGAATGGGGATCAATAGTGGCAATCAAGCCATCAATGCCTTCTCACATTCAAAGGAATAAGCGATTTTAGAATGAGACAATCATTCTTAATAGATTGCATCATTGTTGTATTGAAGCTTGAAGAATTTTGTTATGAAGTTGGAGAATAGATCCTAGTGTACGAGTTCATGAAAAATGGCAATTTAAATGATTTGCTTTGGGGAACCTCCTGTGATACATAGGGATGTCAAGCCAAGTAATATATTATTGGATGATCACTTTAATGCTAAATTGTCAGATTTTAGTATCTCTAAGAGCACAATAGAACTTGCTAAGGCCTATCATTCACACTTAAAAGTGATCCAATCAAGGATCAAATCTGGGGACATTCTGGAAGTGATCAACCCATTGTGCATAATCATCTATACTTGGTCACAATCTATGGTAACAAGGTTGTTTTGAAGTTTTTTTTTTTAGGTGTCCGATCGGGATCTTGCGGTGTCTCTGCTTAGAAAAATGTCGCTGTGTGAAAATGGGGTTGATCTTCATACGATAAGAAATCATTAGGGAAATGGAGACGAAGAGGTATTATGCTTTTGTGGCTTTCAATTCTAGTTGCAACTAAATTTACAAAAAAAAATTATACAACCGAATTAATGATTCAATGGCATTTGGATCTAAACCATACCTATGTATTACATCTATAACAAATCCACTTTTTCATTTAGATCTAAACCATATCTACATATTATATCTATAACAAATCCACATTATATTAGATCTAGTTCTAGATATATTTTTATGTAAAACGTTAATAATAGATCTATGAAATATATTATATTTCTATCTAATTTACAATAGATTTATATTTCAAATTGTAAAATTCTAGATCCAAATCAAATTTATATATAGTTTTATTCTAGATTTACAGTGAGATAATTTTTTTTGCAATAAACTCCAACTTATACTACATCTAATATAGAGCTAACATATCTAATATAATTTGCTAATTTAGCATAAATTTAATACAAATCTGGGAAAGGTCCATAAAATTTAGTATTAATCTACAAGATAGGAAATGTCCTTCTGTCCTAGGATTAGAAACCGTTGGCTTTGATACCAAATGTAAGGCCCCGATGGACCGTAAGGACAATTGTTTTTGGAAAAACAATACTTCACACAATTAACTAAAATTGAATTCATTTACATAAAAAAAATAGATATAAAACGCTACAAAGATACCATAATATCAAATGGATTAAGGAGAAAACATACATGTAATCCAGTGAGTTGTTGAAAGATTTTGTCTCTAGATCTTCAAAAGCAATGAGGTAAAAACAACATGTGGGGCACAACTCTCCACACAACCAACCCCTCAATGAGACACTAAGATCCTGCGAACCCCCAACCAAAAAATCGTAGCCAGATTTATTCTCCTACCATCCATAACCCTTCTTATCTTCCTTCAAAATCTAAGAAGAATGAATACCCTCCTCCTCCAATCCTCCTCCCTTTTATAGTTTTTTTTCTTTGGTATTTGAACCAAGTATTTTTATTAGTTTTAATTAAAAAATTAGTTTTCATTTATTTATTTATTATTTTAATATTATTAGTCATAGTTATCCTATTATTTGTGGTAACAAGTATTTCTTTGATATTAAACTTATTCTAATTAAATATTTAATTTATTTATTTATTATTTTAATATTTAATTTAGTTTTTGTATGTTTTATTATAGTATTTTGGGGTTGTTACATATTTCCCTCCTTTAAGAAACTTCGTCCCGAAGTTACATTATACTTAGGTAGTATCTAATATAGTCAAGCATCACACAATATGCATCTGAGTAACTAGTAATATTGCAGAGGTGAGAGATACTCGTGTGGCCAGTATGGGTAATTATACCCATCTTATCCATAATAATACAAAGAATAGTAAACAACTACATGTTATCTCTTGCCATCATACGATGGTAACATCATCATAAAATTGTATGATCCTCGTGGATTATCATCATTGTGAATACCATGTATGACATCCTTATCATAATAACATGATCAACATACCATAAGAATTATAATATAATTATTAATCAATTCTACCATGTTATCATGGAAATGCACATTGTGGTGACATGATCATCATTATAAGAATATATGTCATCATAAATAAACATAAAACCACATGCAATCATTGCCATTTTACATCATCAAATCCTTGTGAATTAGATAATATCCACATGCAATGTACCGCATGCTATATCATGAGATACCACATGTCGTCACAAAAATTAATTATCATGTCATGATATCATTGTGAATTATATAATATCCACATGCAATGTACCGCATGCTATATCATGAGATACCACATGTCGTCACAAAAATTAATAATCATGTCATCATATCATTGTGATACACCATATGTTCATGCATTCCAATCATAAGTTATCTTCCACAAAAAACCACATGTCACGTCAACATGAAATATCGACATAAATAATTAGATGTAGTTAGCACATGTCATGGAATTATGAAATATTATCAAAGAAAATCATTGCCTGCTAACATCATGTCATTTCAAGGATATCACATCATTATATCATCATCAACAATGATAACATGAATTATTGCATTTAATCAACATATCATGAAATATTTCAAATCACATTATTATCACTAGGTTGTTATTACTACTTCTAGGTTTCCTTATAGGTATGCCTCTCTGGTTCAAGTTAATGTACAATGATATCTACCAATTATTCAATTCAACAATGCCATATAAAGAAAAGTGTAGTTGATAAAAACTAAAGAACAAAAAAATTGTAGATTGGAGAAGAAGCTTTATTAATTAATGAGTTTTCATCACTGACAAGTAGAAGATCACAGTGAATGCTAAACCAATTAGTAGAAAAATCATAAAAATCATAAGGTTACTTCAAATAACCACTAAGTTGGGATATAATACCTATTGAAGTGAAATTTTATTAATAAAGAAAAATTTAAAAGTTAGCATATTAAATATAAGAAAATTTTTACATCACAATGAGGAACGTTGATTTTAATAATTTGAATTGATCAAAATATATAACTATATTGATAAAGATAAACCAAATACATAATTACATTTATGTTATGAGTCTCATCAAAATGTGTGTTGGGTACAACTCTAACTAAACTATAATTTTCTATAACTTATCAAATTGTTCTTGGTCTAGAATAAAGGTGTGGAAAGGATATTCATGTGTGTCTTCCATGGCTAAGACAACATAGGTTTTATAGGCACTTTTATCATATCTTACCTATCATGTTTTACAAAAATCATTGTGTTACCTTTCTTTCCATCTTAAAGAGGCGATGTCCTCAAAGCCATGCAACCAAATAAGCCTAGATTCTTAGATCTTTAATGAAAAAGAGAAGTTTGTGGAATTAGGATCCTTCTTCACCTAGACTTGTTTCTACTACATGGTGTCATCATTTATGTATGTATAGATGTGCATATGTGTTGATTAAGAACATTTCCAATCACCCATATTCATATAGCTAGGTAACCATTTTTTTAAATCTTTCTTCTAATGGTCGTGTGAACATGTATTAACCATTGCATCATTCTCTTGACTATAAGTTTTATTGATGCAAAGCAATAGTGTATCCTCAACAATTATACACATTTTTTTCATTTCAAGTCCCTATGCATTTTTTCTCTATATATCTATATAAATTGAGAAATATATATAAAATAATAAAGTTATAAACAAAAGTATTACAACAACTACATCGTAAATAATATAACACATCCCCTTAAAATCAACTATTCAAAGTGATACACACTAAGTTTTTTTTTTCTTTGATGCAATTTATAGCTATCAAAGAATATCTAATTGATTTTAAGTTTTAGTTGCATACGAGATGGCATGTGATAGAGTCACTTTCATTAATTTTTATTGTTTACAATTGCATGCATATGTACTAGTTTATGAACCATTAACTACTAACAAATGAACAATAAAATAATATTATGCATGAGAAAGGTGGTTAATGTCACACCGTACAACTCTCCATCAAGATCTCTCCATGAAAGGTGGAATGAATGGCATATGGAAGCCTGATGCCTATCCTCATCAAGTCCTAAAGTAAAACACCCCAATAAAATAGTCTTCAAATAATGTGAAAGCTCCTCATAAGATGGAATATGGACCGATAGATCTAGAGTTTAACCACCCTATATCCCTCTAATGCTAGCAGCCTCCATAAAACACATAGCAATCAAATGAACCAAGCATCAAAAGTGGGATGACCCCCCGAAAGAATCTCCTCAAATTATGGTACAAAACAGGTCCAAAGTGGAATGTTCCTCCAATAATGGCATCATAAGGATGAACGGCCTCCAAGGCATCCTCAAAAGGTTCACTGAAGGCCCTCCAAAGATGGGCGTTCCAACAAGAATGAGTAAGCCAATGTCCAATGAAGGTCCCACCTCAAAATGTACTACCAAGGTAGCATGTATATGGGTTCTAATCCCTACTCCTCGTGGAATTCCCTAACAAATAATCAAGGAAATGTGCACAAGCCATCGAGAATGAACCAAAATCCATGGGACATGGAATGTGGTTGCACTATATTGTGAAATATTCCACATGAAAAAAGCTGGAAACCATATGTTGATTCACTTAAATATTGATCTCAAACTTATTCAAATTACCATTGCTAAGGACTACTACTGGTCATATTCTATTGCATTGTAGTGTTGATGAAACCCCCATACGTCTTTATGTTAAGATAAAAAATGAAACTAGGAGATGAATGTTGATGGAAAGGGATTATAACGTTTGTTGAGACTAACAGTTAGCATCTCAAGTGACAATGCCCTGAAAATAGAGAGAAAAATGATGTATTCGATGATATAAACTGCAACAGAGTTCGAACATGTTTCTCAAGAGTCTTGATATTTTCATACTTTGGATCTAGACAATATTGTGTCTCTTTACCATCATTATCTTCTAGATCTAGTGCTTGTTCATCATACATTCTCCGTCATCACTTCCCAAAACCACATTCATCATCACCCACAATAAGAACAGAGGTTAGATTATTCTTGAGAGTGTTTTTAAAATAAATCAATATGTTTAGGATTCATCTCTGACCTCTAAATCATTCCTATGGTACTTATTCCTTGCAAAAATAGTTTCCTTTTCAAACACATGTTATTTGGGTTGTATTATATGCTATCACTAGCTTTTACCTTGTACAATGTTTACACTAGACTTACCCTTATTACTGTAGATATTGCTATGAGAGAAGACTACCACTGGCTGGTAAGGAAAGAATCATCTGTATCTTCATTGCCATGTTCATGTGTGCCCTCATTCTTTCAGTTAGTGCCAGCTTCTAATGAGCTCATTGGTTTGGCTTCCCCAAAGTGATAAAAATTACCTTTTCACCTTTTGATGTATTTGGTACATAATAAATGGATGCACCTAATACAAATGATAACTTCAACAAACAAGATTTGGCACCTCAAAATGTTTGCTTCCAAAAAAAAATTGCCATCTTACAAAAGAATTGAAAACATCATACCTTGAAAACAAAGTATCGTTGCTGCTACTTCATCATGGCTAGAGTGTCGATGTGGAAATTAATACATTTTAAAAAATAATTAAATATTATGTTACCTTTCCAAAATGTTTCCCAAACCATGTTTCGTAATTTTTTGTTATGGCTTTAGCTAACGAATAATATTTAATTAGTACGAAATCTATAACTCTTCTAAAGAGTTTAGACCTTATGTTCAGTGCTGCTATCCCTTACAGGAGCTTTCCATCTATATAGGCTCAGTGTTTACTGTACTTGATGGTTGAGGTGTAATTGAGGGTATACCTTGTGCACCAAAATGACATGTAGAAGCATCATGTCACTAATCATATTTTGAAGTGTATGTGGTTCAAATCAAATCGCCTCTTAGAAAACCAAATCACATCTTAAAATAAATTTATCTTAATGATTTAATGTATGAGCTCTTGTACCCTCAAGATTTGGATGTCTAACTTCATACATGTTTTCTTCGTTTCCATAGTAAAATGAGCGGAGGATCTTTCTAAGATTGTTGGAATGATATGATATGATATTATAGTTTTCTCATCTCATAATATCTAGTTGTCCTCCACAAACATCCACAAACACAAATGGGTCGTCATCTTTCGTTCCACTTAGCGCTCCTACTTCACTTACACTTCTAGGTTTATAAATCAAGAAGGGTCCATCCTTTTGTTGTATTCATCTCCAAAGAAAATAGACTAGTGCATTTAGGTTATCGGAAGGCCGGTGAGGGAATATAAGGACTGGTTATATGGGATTACCATGTAATATGTTTTCAACAAACCAAAAACCACAAGATTAAATTGTTAGAAATAGTAATTAACTCTCGCTTTAGCTTTAGTTCTATTATTAGAAGTCAAGTTCAGTTCAGTTAATAAAGCATGCAAAATCATAATGCATAAAGCATGAATGCATGAACTTTAGTTAGGCTAGGTTTTAGCTTTTAAATACTCCTTTATAATTTCATTGTAATGGCATCAATTTTGATCTTCCGTTTATCAATAAAGATTGAAGAATTGTAGCTCATTCTGCATAATCTTTGTGTTTAATTATGTCTCCAAACTTCATATTGGTATCAGAACTTTATTGGAAGAAGATATGTAAGCATTGGAAGAAGTTCCAAGAGCCAAATGAGAAGATCGAAGAGAGTCCCATAGTGTGGAAGAGTACTGAAGCACGAACCCCTGTTTTGAAACAGTAGAAAGCATGATTGCGGGTCTCCCCTATGCACAGGTGCGATTGGAGTAGGCAAAATTGCGAGAAAAAAAAATATTATGGGATCAGAACGAAACCTCCCCACAGAGAATGTGCGATCAAGACCCTGTTTGAACATGACCTCCCCTTAGGAAAAGTGGGATTCGATCACAAAAATTTTGTTGCAAATGCATGATCTGAAGGCCAGAATTACAACTACCTCTTTAGCAGGGTGCGGACCAGAATCGGTAAAGTCAGTGTCTGATGGCTTCTAGCAGCAACAATCAATCCCAAATTTCTCCTCTTACATGGAAAAAAGGCTATGATGTATGGCCCACAATTATGGTGGTCTACTTAAGATCCGAAGATGTATGGGAATATGTCGTGCATGGCTATTCTGAACCAACAGATGATGCATCTTATCAAGCTATATCAAACATAGAAAAGGATATCCTGAGGATTCACAGGAAGAAGGATGTGAAAGCATTGCATCATATAATGAATGCCTTGGATAACGGCGTATTTCCAAAGGTATCGAATTCATTACACACCAAAGGAGCATGGGAAATATTGGCGACCAGTTACAAGGGTGTAGGTAACGTACAAACTGCTAAACTTAAAAACTTAAGAATAAAATTTGAAGATATGAAGATGAAAGAATCAAATACAATAGATTCCTTTATAACCCAAGTCATGGGGATAGTTAACTAGTTGAATACCTATGGTGAAAATATTAACGATCAAAGGGTGGTTGAAAGGGTTTTGAGATCCCTGCACGGAAAATTTGACCCAAAAGTTGCAGCTATTGAAGAAGCAAATGATCTAAGCCAATTATCCGTAGATGAGTTGACTAGATCAATTCTATCATATGAATCCAGACTCAATAGAAACGAGGAATCATATCTGGAGAATGCTTTCAAAGCACATGTCTCATTCTCAAAAGGCAGAGGAAGAGGTAGAGGTGGATCAAGAGGAAGAGGCAAAGGCATTCAAAGCAATGGCATGGAAGATCAAGATCACGATCATGATCATGAAAGCAGAAACTGTGACAAAAAGAGGTCAGATAAATCTAATGTTAAGTGTTATTATTGTAATAAATTTGGGCATTATGCTAATGAATGTAAAAAGAAAAAGGTTGATTGGGAAAAACATAATGCAAATGTGACTAACAACTCTGAGAAGAATGAAGATTTATTATTTCTTACATGTCATGCTGCACACGAAATCCCAAAGGGTCTTTGGATTTTAGATAGTGGATGCAGTAACCATAGGAATGGTGATAAAATTATAGTAGTGGACCTAGATGAATCAGTGAAGACCGAGGTTAAATTTAGAATTGATGAGATAGTTCCAGTAGTTGGAAAAGTAGTGGTCAACATACTGACCAAACAAGGCCACCAAAAGACCATTACAGATGTATATTATGCTCCAGAATTGAACCATAATTTGCTCAGCATTGGGAAACTCACTGAAAATTAAAGAAATGCATAGTTGTATTTAATGGATCAGACTGTGCCATATATGACAAATCTTCTAACAAACAATTGATCATCAAGGTACAAGTGATTAGGAATAGAATGTATCCACTAGTCATGAATATCAACAAGCAGGTAAGCTCTTTTGTTAAAAAATCAACATGCATGGATGACTATTGGCTATGGCATTTTAGATATGGACATCTTCACTTTGATGGTCTGAAGTTGTTGCAGCAGAAAGATATGGTTAAAGGATTACCTCCTATGAAGGAGCCAACAAGCACATGTGAGTGTTGCATTCTTGCAAAGCAACACAAAGATATATTTCCTAAAGGTATGTCTCAAAGAGCACATGCACCTTTAGAACTTGTCCATACCAATCTATGTGGTTCAATGAAGAATCAGTCACTTGGTAGCAGTTATTATTTTCTTACATTCATTGATGATTTCAATAGAAAAACATGGGTGTATTTCCTTCGTCGGAAGTTGAAATTTTTTGGCAAATTCAAGGAATTTAAGGTTTTGGTTGAAAACATGAGTGGCCATCAACTCAAAGTATTGAGATCAAATAGAGGGGGAGAGTGTGATTCAAACGGTTTTCATGCTTACTACAAATATCATGGAATCAAGAGACAATTCACTACAAGACATACACCTGTTGCAGCTGCAACCTGATCCCCAATTTTTTTTATAAAATTGTAGGGCCCTCCTTTTATTTTACTCAGATTCTATTTCATCTTGGATATACTTACTTTTGACACTTAGATTTTTCTTGAAAAATGAAAGAGAAGGAAATTCCGCATGTTCGCATCCCGCCTTTCCGCATTTTGCATTTCCGATTGTGGATTGCGGACTGCATTTACGACTTTGAAATTGTCTCTCGCATTTACGCAGTTCCACCTCCCGCATTTCTAATTGTGGATTGCGGACTGCATTTTTGACCTATTGAAATTGTCTCCCGCAATTCTGCACTCCTGCATTTCTGCAGGCCCACATTTCAGATTGCGGATTGCAGAAGGATGATTTTGGTTATTTCGAAAATCCTTTTCCGACTTTCCGCTTCCACGTTAGTTATCAGTTGTCGTGGGAGTTTCAATCTTTTATTTTGTAAACAATATTGACAATCATACCTCTGCAATTTATATTATGCTCATTATCAATTTGCTTGGAATTATTATATGGACAATGAATTATTCTTCTACATTGATTTTGTTGTTTCCTCAGGACGCGGTGGAAGCTGAAAGGCTGTGAGCAGAAGAAGCGGTAGGCACAAAAGACAAATTTGGAAAGCCAAAAGATGTAGAGGAAGCCGAAATGATCAATTATTCAAGACAAATTTTCTTGTAATATAAATAGAGGGGAAAGGGTACTAGAGAAAGGAGACTTTTTTCTAGTGAAATAAGGACTGGAAACATTGTGTAAGAGAACTATTTTTCTACTAATGAAGAAGGACCTATTTGCTGGGAAAAGCTTGCACAAAATTTTGTGTGGAATGTGTGACTAACATATCAGGACTATTTATTCTTCTGTTCATGTTCAGGATGTGATATATTTCTAATTTTGTTTAACTATTTCAATGGTGATGAATGATTTTGCTTATCTATGTAAATGTATGTGTGATAACAGAGTAATAAATTGGTTTAATTATAATCAAATCTATATTTGGTAATTTTCTGTTGTGACTGTGCATACTTTATCTTAATAGCTATTTGTTGGATTTGTATAAGCATTCTCAAATTATTACTCTTATTTAAACTCGCTCCTTGCAAGGATAGATTAGTTAGTGTAGAATAGGGTTAGATATTTGATAAGGTAGAAGTGATAAGATGGGAGGTAAGAACCTACACATCACTTGTGAGGCTTTTGCTTGTCAATTTTAGGTTAGATGCATTAGTTATAATAGAAGCACTTGCATAATCATACTTTAAACATAAAATATAAACGGTGGGCCGGGCCGCAACTGGTACATAAATAAAAAAACATACCTACAGTAGCCATACCGTTAACCAGACGGATTCCCTATACCAAACAGTGAATGATCTAATTGGGATTATTCATTGGGGAGAATCCCTATTGTCGATGCTAGGATTTTTCGGGCATCAACAACAACTCAGCAGAATGGTGTAGCAGAAAGACATAACAAAACCATCACGAATATGGCAAGGAGAATGCTAAAGGGAAGGAATTTGTCCAATGATTTTGGGGAGAAGAAGTGGCTTGTACTATTCATGTGTTGAACAGATCTACAACCAAAATTGTGAAGAATAGAGTCCACAAGAAGCATGGATAGGTATGCCTTGTAATGTTTCTCTTCTTGGAATATTCAGTTGCATTGCTTATGCTCATGTACCTAAACAACTTAGAAAAAATCTTGATGACAGGAGTGAGAAATGTAATTTTATTGGATATGGTGAAAACTCTAAAGCCTACAAGCTATATAATCCTATGACCAAAAAGGTTATCATCATCAGATATTTTTTGTTCAAAGAGGAAGAGTCATGGGGTGGAACCATAGATAAGGTTGTGGGAGCTGCAATACCCCAACCAGAAGATGAAGAAGAAGAAGAGTAGATTGGACAACTGGTTCCAGTAGCATCATCACCAACAAGAAGTACTCCAACAAGGACAATGATAAATTTAGTTCGAGGTGATGCATCTAGATCAACATATCGATATACTCCTAGTCCACAATCAGGTAATGAATCTGATCACAATAATATAAAGATTAGAAGATTAGAATATATTTATGATGAATTGGATACAAATACCAATTTTGCTTTTATTGCTAGTCAACCTATTTTTTTGAATAGGTGGTAAAAGAAGAGCACTGGGTAAAAGCTATGGATGAAAAGATAGATTCCATTGAAAGAAATGGCACATGGGATCTTGTCGACTTTCCTAAAGATAAGAAACATATTGGTGTGAAGTGAGTCTATAAGACAAAACTCAATGAAAAATATGAAATTGATAGGTACAAGGCAAGGTCAGTAGCAAAAGGTTTCTTGTAGCAACCAGGAATTGATTTTAGAGAAAATTTTGCACCAATGGCCAGATTGGACACTGTGAGAGCAGTCTTAGTAATAACAACTTAGAACATATGGAAAGTGTATCAAAAGGATGTCAAGTTAGCATTCTTGAATGGGATTACTGAAGAATAAATTTATGTGCAGAAACCACAAGGGTATGAAATCAAAGATAATGAAGATAACGTTTACAAAATGAAGAAAGCTCTATATGGGCTCAAGCAACCTCCAAGAGCTTGGTACAACAGAATTGATTCTTATCTGGTAAGCAATGGTTTTAGCATAACCAATGGAAAACCAACACTTTACACAAAGGTAAATCAACATGGACATATTTTGATAGTTATATGTTGATGATATGATTTTTACAGGTAATTTGTCAGTAGATGAATTCAAGGCAGCAATGAAGAAAGAGTTTGAGATGATATCTTGGTTTGATGAAATTATTTCTCGGCATAGAGGTAGAACAATCAAAAAAGGGTATATTTATTTCTCAAAGTAAATATGCTAATGATGTGCTTAAGCAATTCAGAATGCTTAATTGCAAACTGACACCTACACCAATGGCAATAGGTACAAAGTTGAGCAAAGAAGATAATAGTCCTAAAGTAGATCCAACATGAAGAGCATTTCTTGTCATGTCTTTCATCTTGGATCAGGGGTGATTTCATGGGAATCCAAGAAGCATCCCATTGTCACTATTTCATCAGTAGAAGGAAAATATGTTACAGTGACATTATCGGCATGTCAAGCAGTTTGGTTACGTAGAGTTTTGGAAGGACTTCAGTAGAAACAAGAAGGACCAACAACAATCTATTGTGACAACAATTCAGTGATCACCTTGTCCAAGAACATTATTTCACCAAAGGAGCAAGCACATTGATACCAGATATCACTTCATAAGAGAACTTGTGAACAATGGTGAAGTTCATATAGAGCATTGTAAATCGATTGATAAATTGCCTGACATATTCACAAAGCCATTGACAAAAGATATTTTTGAAACTCATAGAGATAATTTAGGCATTGTAAAAGATGCAGTAGTCAGTGGTCATAAGCAAGAGGGAGTGTTAGAAATAGTAATTAACTCATGCTTTAGATTTAGTTCTATTATTAAAATTCAAGTTCAGTTAAGTTAATAAAGCATGCAAAAGCATAAGGCATAAAGCATGCATGCATGAGCTTTAGTTAGGTTAGGTTTTTAGCTTTTAAATACTCCTTTAGAATTTCATTGTAATGGAATCAATTTTGATCTTCCGTTTATCATTAAAGATTGAAGAGTCGTAGCTCATTCTCCATAATATTTGTGTTTAATTCTATCTTTGACCTTCATAAATGATACCCAATTTCAGTTGTGGTATTTTGATACAGTGCCTCCATTTTTGTGCCATCAATACATCACTGAAGCAATCTGTTTCACAGGCTTTTCTGTTTAATACATGCTCCATTTTTCCTCTACTATTTTGCATCTAATAGAAGGCACATGAGAAATACAGAAGGAAAATGGATTGCACCCCCTCCTCTACAGAACTACATTATTGCAGAGGTAAAATTTGAATTGGATAATCTCTCTCTCACAATGCCTCTGAATTAAGAGTCTACATTAGAGGAAATTTGGGTAAAAAATGGGCCTCTTAAGGAAAATAATAAGAAAATAATAAAATAATAGTAGAGAGAGAGAGTAAAAAAACTACTTTTTTTGGATCGTATTTTCAACTTATCTCCTTGTAGGTTTACTCAAATTTCAAGCGGGAGGACTCGTTGGATGCATAATTAAATTATTCATCCAACGAGTACCCATGTTGCATACTTTTAACAACAGCCACGCCATTAAAAATTGAAAATACATTAAAAAAACGTGTTTCTAGTGAGAGAAAACACGTTTTTAATGTATTTTTGTTGAGAAACATAAAGCCTTAATGAAGAGCAAATAATTTTTAAGTTGAGAAACATGATTTGGTTCAATACCCTCCCAGAGTTCAAATGGGATAGTTGAATACTCTCGGTCCAACCCAACACCTCTGAAAATTATGAAAGGAGACAAATTTTTGAATTCCACCCAGGACCATTGATGATAACCACTATCAACCCGATTACACACTGAGGGAATTGGTCAATTATGTTATATTTCACACTTATAAAATCCAAGTTCTATGTTCCAAAGAAACAAGAGAAGACAAAGAGCTTGTAAGGTCCATACATAATTCAACAGATTAACTAGGAGTTCATCGCAAATGCCTTTTGGAGTTTTGCTAGTTGTGAACCAATGAGTCATGACAAGAGTTGTGGATGTGGATCTTGTTGTTTCTTATATTCTCCCTTCCTGCACACCATGCCAACCGAGGGAAAGGAATGTCCAATATCGACTATGAGAATTGATGAGACCCATTTTTAAAATTGAGGAGGAGTTAAGGCTGTAAATGTGGAGCTTGTGTGAAGGGATTACATCTCCCATCAATCTATAACAGTGGTACTTTTCCATGTGCGTGATGTGCTTGTGATGCCACTTGTTTATTTAGAGCTTGTACATTTCATATGTTAGGGGATGTGGGTTGTTGTTATAGCTCTAGACTTTTTTTAATTCCCTTCATGGTATTGGAGGCATTGTTTTTCCTGACATCTACTGCTTGGTTGTGGTGTCAATGGACCTAATAAAATTGAATTCTTCCAAATTATCCTACTTCTCTAGTTATTCTTATCATCCAACGATTCATGATGATATCCTTGGGTGGAAATGAGCTGCGAGGTAGCTTAATTATTATGGTGGGGTCCCCTATTACATTGAGGGAATGTATGATGAGTGAGTGAATTTACAAGAGGTCTTGGTATAGAGCTATCGCTTTTTCTTGGTTGTTTATTGCACTTCCTAGACCCCATTCGTAGTACCCTTATTGATTTCCATTGGGATAAAAAATGATCCCCTCCCCGTGCCTACCACCCCTCAAATTGTTAGAGTTCATTGCTAAAATGTTAACATAATAAATCAAAATATTTTAGCCATAAAATGATAAGACTAAGAGTTAAATGGTGTAAATACCTTCATAAAATTATGAAAATAACTTGTTTTAAAACTTGTGATATGTCCATTAGTTGTAAAAGATTTAATTAATGATGGCATAATACTAAATATTTTGCTTTCCTCGTTTGGCCATAATTTCCTTCTATCAAATTTAGCAAGTGAAAGAGAAGCCTCTCTCCTGATAAAATTGAATTCTTCCAAATTATCCTGCTTCTCTAGTTCTTCTTGTCATCCAACGATTCATGATGATATCCTTGGGTGGCAATGAGCTGCGAGGTAGCTAAATTATTATGGTGGAGTCCCCTATTACATTGAGGGAATGTATGATGCGTGAGTGAACTTACAATAGGTCTTGGTATAGAGCTATCACTTTTACTTGGTTGTTTGTTGCGCTTCCTAGACCCCATTTGTAGTACCCTTCTTGATTTCCATTGGGATAAAAAATGATCCCCTCTCCATGCCTACCACCCCTCAAATTATTAGATTTCATTGCTACAATATTAACATAATAAATCAAAATATTTTAGCCATAAAATGATAAGACTAAGAGTTAAATGGTGTAAATACCTTCATAAAATTATGAAGATCACTTGTTTTAAAACTTGTGATATGTCCATTAGTTGTAAAAGATTTAAATAATGATGACATAATACTAAATGTTTTGCTTTCCTTGTTTGGCCATAATTTCCTTCTATCAAATTTAGCAAGTGAAAGAGAAGCATCTCTCCTTGCAAATTAGGTGTCCTTATATTTGCTTGACATATGTTGAAATATAGAATCTGAATCATTTTTTAAAATGGCTATTAGTAGAGCCTTCTAGCAAGGGAGCTCATAAAATATGGATTTCCTCTTCATTCCGTTTGGCATATCAACTACAGCTTGTTTTGGTTCTTCAATTGGATGATTCCCCCTCCACCCCCACCCCACCCAACCAAAGTAAAATAAAAAATCCAAGCTTTTGATTCAACATTTTCATACTGCTTTAGTCAACCACTTGAAACCACAATCTTAGGAGGACTTTTATTTTCAATTTTTCCATCAATTTAATTCGTAAGTCAATTCCTAAACTTATGATTTTGTGGTAGAAAATCCCTTTTGTTTAAATAATTAATGTAGATACTTATAACATCACCTCTCAAATTGGTCTACGTGTCTGGGACATGCAAATATCCCCATTGGTTTGAGGCCCTGCAATTATATAAGAAACTCATGTTTATCATTACAAATATAATAGTAAATTAGTTCTATAGAGGTCAAAATACAAATAATTTATGAAATGCAAATACATAGACAAATTTCTTACTTGAACAAACTCCAAGTCAAGGGAAATTGTTATGTCAATTGGGTGTAGCTTTAGTGGTTACGAGGAAAAATTGTTACCCTCCCCACCTGGGTTCGAATCTCACTTTCTAACATGTTTTTTCTCAGTGAGTCAATTATTGACGAGCTATATGTGTTAAGATATTCCTATACTCCATCCTAGTCCTACCAGTACTTCCATTATTTGCATTTTCAGTCTTGCATGCATTTATGCATGCAGCATGCAATTGCATGCATCCCAGTCATCAGTCCCAGCACCTAGCCCTCAGTTAGTTAGCCCCCGGAGCTTCCTTCCACTCAGTTTCAGCCCTCCTAGTGCTTAGTGTGCCCTCCTTTCACCTACTACATGAGAAAGGCGCCCTTCTTCACCTACCATTCGGTTATCTTCAGTTCTTTCCTTGATTTAAGGCTAGACTGACTCTCAACTGACTGTATCACTCCGATGGACCTACAGTGAGACTTGACTGCCCATTCTGACTCCAGTTAGCTCCTCATGCACCCTCCACTGAGCCTCCTTCATTCAATTAGTGCTAGTTACACTCAGTTACACCTACCACACTTAGTTAGACTCAATTGGACTGATGGTTGACAGTTACTTGAGCATTGATGACTCCACTGATGATGCGATAGACTACTAGTTGTGCTCCGATGACACTCCAGTGATCTTTTGATCACTCCACGAAGGCTAATTCGAATTGCCACCTTGGCATTTGAATCCTCATGCATTGTACTACTTATTTGTCCATATTGTGATTAATTAATTAGTGTGTGTGAATATTTTTGCTTCTATCCGAGTTCTACTGTATTATTATTATGTTTCTCATCTTACTGCATTGACCACTCTTAATCTTATTCCTAAATTCTTTCTTGTGAGGTATACATCATCTCTTAGATCTGCTGTGAGGATTTTCACATGGTATCAGAGCATGTTGAGAGTATTGTTTATCTCCATTCCTGAGAGTTTTTTGCAAGTTATTATCAAGATTTCGAGTGCAGCAATTGCAGCAGTTTTTGCATCTTTTGCAGCAGTAGCAGTTGCAGATATTTCTATTGTTTTTGCAGGTCCTCTACAGCTTCCATGTATTAAGAAGAAATCCCTCCTCTTTCTCCATTCAACTATGATATTCTTTCTCCATTCAACTATGATGAATGGAAACCGAAAATGATAACATATTTGAAGAAAAATTATCTCTTTGATAATTGTTTTGAAAGAGAGTTCGAATCCTCTGAAGAAGAGATTGACTGGTTAAATAAAGGTGACAAAGTCTATGATGATGATGTTGAAACTCCAAAAGATCTATGGTCCCACCTGGATGAAAGATTTGGCAGACAGAATGAAGGGATTGGTCCAAACCCATTCGAGAGCAAGCAAAGTGATGCATTCGCCCTCGTTGATGATCTCATCGTTCATGAATCAGTATCAAACATATCTCATATTTAAGTTAGCCACAAAGAAGAAGAACTTGCAGATTCTACACTCATGCTCCAAATTTCTTCTATTTCAAATTATGTGCCAGCTCACACTCTAGAAATTGCAGAAGGTCCTAAATCCTCTCTTGCACCAGAGTCTGTTGGTTTGCATCATGATCACATGAATGTTTCAAAGGTAAAATCAGCCATTGCAAGTAATGCATTCGCTCTCCCTGATCAATCACCTCTTATTTACTACTATATGATCATTATTTCGTGCTTTCAGAAGGTTATTGAAGACTATGGCCATTGCCATTTGCTTGGGATAATTTCTCGTGCATATCATGGTTTTGATATCACCCCTCCTGGTTCAAAGGAGATCTCAAGAAACCATTGCCATTCGCTTGGGATAATTTCTCATGCACTTACTGGTTTTGATATCACCTCTAATGGTTCAAAGGAGATCTCAAGAAACCATGATTCAAGTCTTGGATCTAATTTGGATTCCAAGCATTCACTACTTGGGATAATTTCTCATGCATATTATGGTTTTGATCTCACCCCTTTTGGTTCAAAGGAGATCTCAAGAAACTATTCTTCAAGTCTTAAATATGATTTGGATTTCAAGCAATCATGTGATGGTTCTTTTTGGCATAATCTCACCCATGATGGTTCAAAGGAGAAGACAAAAGACTATCTGCACATTCATAGATTTGATCCTACCTCAGCTAATTCGAATCACAGGTTCAAGGATCATCCTCATACTTTTGGATTTGTTCTCATCACATTCGATTTGAAGAGCAAGTACAAGCACATGCTTTCTAAGCATGATCCACTTCTTTCCAAGAAGAAGATACCTCCAGACATATGACCAATCATCACACCTGCTTGAGTTTGGAGCATTTATTTTTGTGTGTGCCTTACAGTGTATTTTGAGGGGGGGTATTTTTCCCATGAGGTTTTCCCCATTTCCTCGGTTTATTGACTGTTATTATTATTCATTGTATTGGGTGACCTTTGGTATCAGTTACCAGGGCCCGGGATAGATTAAGGGGGGGTGTTAGGATATTCCTATACTCCATCCTAGTCCTACCAGTACTTCCATTATTTGCATTTTCAGTCTTGCATGCATTTATGCATGCAGCATGCAATTGCATGCATCCCAGTCATCAGTCCCAGCACCTAGCCCTCAGTTAGCTAGCCCCCGGAGCTTCCTTCCACTCAGTTTCAGCCCTCCTAGTGCTTAGTGCGCCCTCCTTTCACCTACTACATGAGAAAGGCGCCCTTCTTCACCTACCATTCGGTTATCTTCAGTTCTTTCCTTGATTTAAGGCTAGACTGACTCTCAACTGACTGTATCACTCCGATGGACCTACAGTGAGACTTGACTGCCCATTCTGACTCCAGTTAGCTCCTCATGCACCCTCCACTGAGCCTCCTTCATTCAGTTAGTGCTAGTTACACTCAGTTACACCTACCACACTTAGTTAGACTCAGTTGGACTGATGGTTGACAGTTACTTGAGCATTGATGACTCCACTGATGATGAGATAGACTACTAGTTGTGCTCCGATGACACTCCAGTGATCTTTTGATCACTCCACGAAGGCTAATTCGAATTGCCACCTTGGCATTTGAATCCTCATGCATTGTACTACTTATTTGTCCATATTGTGATTAATTAATTAGTGTGTGTGAAGTATTTTTGCTTCTATCCGAGTTCTACTGTATTATTATTATGTTGCTCATCTTACTGCATTGACCACTCTTAATCTTATTCCTAAATTCTTTCTTGTGAGGTATACATAATCTCTTAGATCTGCTGTGAGGATTTTCACATGGTATCAGAGCATGTTGAGAGTATTGTTTATCTCCATTCCTGAGAGTTTTTTGCAAGTTATTATCAATATTTCGAGTGCAGCAGTTGCAGCAGTTTGTGCATCTTTTGCAGCAGTAGCAGTTGCAGATATTTCTATTGTTTTTGCAGGTCCTCTACAGCTTCCATGTATTAAGAAGAAATCCCTCCTCTTTCTCCATTCAACTATGATCTTCTTTCTCCATTCAACTATGATGAATGGAAACCGAAAATGATAACATATTTGAAGAAAAATTATCTCTTTGATAATTGTTTTGAAAGAGAGTTTGAATCCTCTGAAGAAGAGATTGACTGGTTAAATAAAGGTGACAAAGTCTATGATGATGATGTTGAAACTCCAAAAGATCTATGGGCCCACCTGGATGAAAGATTTGGCAGACAGAATGAAGGGATTGGTCCAAACCCATTCGAGAGCAAGCAAAGTGATGCATTCGCCCTCGTTGATGATCTCATCGTTCATGAATCAGTATCAAACATATCTCATATTTAAGTTAGCCACAAAGAAGAAGAACTTGCAGATTCTACACTCATGCTCCAAATTTCTTCTATTTCAAATTATGTGCCAGCTCACACTCTAGAAATTGCAGAAGGTCCTAAATCCTCTCTTGCACCAGAGTCTGTTGGTTTGCATCATGATCACATGAATGTTTCAAAGGTAAAATCAGCCATTGCAAGTAATGCATTCGCTCTCCCTGATCAATCACCTCTTATTTACTACTATATGATCATTATTTCGTGCTTTCAGAAGGGTATTGAAGACTATGGCCATTGCCATTTGCTTGGGATAATTTCTCGTGCATATCATGGTTTTGATATCACCCCTCCTGGTTCAAAGGAGATCTCAAGAAACCATTGCCATTCGCTTGGGATAATTTCTCATGCACTTACTGGTTTTGATCTCACCTCTAATGGTTCAAAGGAGATCTCAAGAAACCATGATTCAAGTCTTGGATCTAATTTGGATTCCAAGCATTCACTACTTGGGATAATTTCTCATGCATATTATGGTTTTGATCTCACCCCTTTTGGTTCAAAGGAGATCTCAAGAAACTATTCTTCAAGTCTTAAATATGATTTGGATTTCAGGCAATCATGTGATGGTTCTTTTTGGCATACTCTCACCCATGATGGTTCAAAGGAGAAGACAAAAGACTATCTGCACATTCATAGATTTGATCCTACCTCAGCTAATTCGAATCACAGGTTCAAGGATCATCCTCATACTTTTGGATTTGTTCTCATCACATTCGATCTGAAGAGCAAGTACAAGCACATGCTTTCTAAGCATGATCCACTTCTTTCCAAGAAGAAGATACCTCCAGACATATGACCAAGCATCACACCTGCTTGAGTTTGGAGCATATTTTTGTGTGTGCCTTACAGTGTATTTTGAGGGGGGGTATTTTTCCCATGAGGTTTTCCCCATTTCCTCGGTTTATTGACTGTTATTATTATTCATTGTATTGGGTGACCTTTGGTATCAGTTACCAGGGCCCGGGATAGATTAAGGGGGGGTGTTAGGATATTCCTATACTCCATCCTAGTCCTACCAGCACTTCCGTTATTTGCATTTTCATTCTTGCATGCATTTCTGCATGCATGCATCCCAATCATCAGTCCCAGCACCTAGCCCTCAGTTAGCTAGCCCCCAGAGCTTCCTTCCACTCAGTTTCAGCCCTCCTAGTGCTTAGTGTGCCCTCCTTTCACCTACTGCATGAGAAAGGCGCCCTTCCTTACCTACCATTCAGTTATCTTCAATTATTTCCTTGATTTAAGGCTAGACTGACTCTCAACTGACTGTATCACTCCGATGGACCTCCAGTGAGACTTGACTGCCCATTCTGACTCCAGTTAGCTCCTCATGTGCCCTCCACTGAGCCTCCTTCATTCTGTTAGTGCCAGTTACACTCAGTTACACCTACCACACTCATTTAGACTCAGTTTGACTGATGGTTGACAATTACTTGAGCATTGATGACTCCACTGATGAAAAGATAGACTACTAGTTGTGCTCCGATGACACTCTAGTGATCTTTTGATCACTCCATGAAGGCTAATTCGAATTGCCACCTTGGCATTCGAATCATCATGCATTGTACTACGTATTTGTCCATATTGTGATTAATTAATTAGTGTGTGTGAAGTATTTTTGCTTCTATCCGATTTCTACTGTATTATTATTCTGTTGCTCATCTTACTGCATTGACCACTCTTAATCTTATTCCTAAATTCTTTCTTGTGAGGTATACATCATCTCTTAGATTTGCTGTGAGGATTTTCACAATATGTGATCTATTCATGATTTAATTACTTGACCTTGTGCCTTGAAGAATCTAAGGTTTACCTTTGGTACCATCTTGAAAATGAGGGGAAGTGCTCAACTATCTGTGTGTGAAGAATGGAACAGATAAGGAAGATTCGAGGTGGATCTCCTAACAACTATGGTAGCATGTATGCTTCATTGGATAAAACGTAGACATGATCTAAACTAGTCACATTGAAACCAACGTCTCATAAATTTTAGAGTCAATATTTTTTAGCATTTTAGTGAGGCCTCGACATACCCCAAGTCAACCCACATTGAGACCCCTTTAAAATTTTTAAAATCAAGCCTTCAAACCTAGGGGTTGGTTTCTTAGACTTCATTCTTTTGGATTTGAATATTGATTTTGCATTTCTTGTTAGGATTATCATTTATTTATGGATGTGTGATTTTCTTGTCTTAATGCACAACCAAGAGAGCTTATTTCATCTGCATTGTTAGATTGCACATTGGCTTATAAATTCCTATTCTCACGTTCGTCATACTTCATGTATCACAATTTGATGATGTGTCTCTTAGATATAACCAAATATGACTTATGTAGGAGTATATGTAGCCTTATCTAGGTCCAATGAACTTGTTTTGCATCATTAGTTGACTCAAAATTGTGTTTCGGCAAGAATCAACAACTTCACCTAGTTTTTGGTACTATTAGGGTTCCATATGCCAATGGACCATTTTCACAGATTACAATCTTGCAAATGTTGTTAAATAATTCCAATGTCAATTAATGTCTTACAAACCTACATAACACACAAGTATGACAAGCCGACATAATTCAATTGGGCAAAAATAATATTTAAATGGGACTCAAAAATTTATTAAAAAAATGTATTTGCATAGTTTTTTCTCCTGACTAAATATAATATTTTGACCTCTAGGTTAAGCTACTTATATGTTTTCATGGATTGCAAACCCAATTCAACCTTTAAAATCCAATTATGGTGTATGCAATTGTGAAAGCATGAGGTTTGAATTTCTCACCAGGGAGGTAGGTTGTACTTATGTGATTATAAATACTGTAGAATTCACATTGAAGTTGGGGTTGCAACCACTCATTTGGAAGTCCTTTTCACCCTATTTTCTTTGCAAAAATCAGTTCATTGATTTGAGTTTGTATGAGGAACTTATTGTCTTCCAAATGCATATAGCTTCAAGGTCTTCGCCTAAGCTTGTGGTTAGCTCCCTAGAATCTAAGGGTGATTAACTCATTGGGACTCATTTTATAAGGTTGCAAGATGTTAAATGTCAAATTTTCTCTATTTTAAAGCAAATATCCTATATACAAAGTCCACACATTCTTCACCAAGTTAGTTTTAAAATCTCATAGCAATGTCTTTGGAAAATTTTTCAAAGTAAGTTTCAATATTGTCCCAAAATGTATTCAGAAGGTTCCATGAATCAATTTCAAAATTACGTTGAGTATTTCTATCATTTTTCACAAACTTAATGTTTAAAGATTGTTGAAGACCTTCTCAACCCCTTCTCAAAACCCCTATTATATTATTTTTAAAAGACAATAGTTTTGAGTAAGGGAAATGGCCCGAAGCTCTCTTGGCTCATTTACCAAAGTCAATTTCATTTTTACCTCAAATGTTTTTTTGTCCCATTTACAAAATTCAAAGGGTCAAGTTTTACTACCTCACCGAAATCCTTTTTGATCCAGGTGGATATTGGTGGCCACCCACCTATTCCACTGATTTGGAATGGTTCGACATCTTAGTAATTTTTTTATAGTTTTTTAGGTCCCAAACTTACAGAGCATTTTTTAGGCCCTAAACAAAAATTTCCATCCAATGAAAATTTAAGGTTGTTCTAGGCTCGCCTAAACCTTTATAAAAATTGTTCTTCTCATTAGGATCTTCCAACAGGATATCATGTACCCCACACAGAATTTGTATGTGGAATTTTTGGCCTTAGGAAGTTGACATATCAACTAGACTCCTCAAGTCCCACATTCCTTTTAAGCTTCATCTCCTAGGGTTAGCGTTTTTGGATCTAATGTTTTTGCCTCTTAGGTTTCACAATTTATGTTAGAAAGACACTTTTAGCCTCTTGTAATATCATTAGAGGAAATTTCAATTTAAAATGGGCCTTCCAAAAATAATACAAATTCCATGTTATCATGTATTAGCCAATCAAAATGCTTTAAAATTAAAAAAATGGAGCACCTAAAAAAATTAGAGGGAAAAAATAAAAACTATTTTTTTGGATCGTATTTTCAACTTATCTTCTTGTAGGTTTACTCACATTTCAAGTGGGAGGACTCGTTGGATGCATAATTAAATTATGCATCCAACAAGTGCCCATGTTGCATACTTTTAACAACATCCACACAATGAAAAATCTAAAATACATTAAAAAATGTGTTTTCTCTCACTACAAACATGTTTTTTAATGTATTTTCAATTTTTCATGGTGTGGATGTTGTTAAAAGTATACAACATGGGTACTCATTAGATGCATAATTTAATTATGCATCCAACGAGTCCTCCCGCTTGAAGTTTGAGTAAACCTACAAGGAGATAAGTTGAAAATATGATCAAAAAAAGTAGTTTTTTTACTCTCTCTCTACTATTATGTGATTAAGCTACCACCATTCTAGCTAGTTTGTATTCCTTTGTAATTTAATGTGTTTTCCATTTCATTCATTAATACACTTTGGGTTTTGTTGTACTATCATGGTATTTGCATTATCTTTGTGTGTGTGTTTCCATTTTATATTTCTACCTTCATTTCATTGTATATATCATCCAAATCAATGGCATCAAAGAAATATTCTCTTTGTTGTCTCCCAGTGCAAGTCTCGACGAGATTTGTGTATAGAACGTTGGGTCTCAAACTAATTAAGCATGGGAAAAATCACTCTTGTCAACACAAATAGGCTCACATGGAAAAATAAAAGAGATATGACATAGAAATATATCTACATTAAGTCCCTCCCCAATGTCAAATATTGTTTTCACATGTTATAGGGTTGTTATTCCATTATAAAAGAATCAACTATGAAAATATCTACATTAAGTCCCTCCCCAATGTCAAATATTGGTGGGAGAGTTACTGGGAGAGACATGCAAGGGACGAGTATACAACATACATGACATAAATCACTTGTGAAACTTTGATTGATATCCTCATGGAGGAATTCTACCATGTTGGAAACTATGACGACCAGTACACAAGATGGACAACTTTAGGCTAGGAGAGAAACCAGAAGGCACCATAATTCACCAATATATTGCATACCTTTGTAATCAAAGTTGCATATCAGAGACTCCAAATGGAACTCAGTCCCATAGTATTGTAGTATCCTACACAAGTACATACAAAGATATGTGGATTTCCTAGGGATCTCCTCACTGAGAGTTGCTTATCGATATGTTGTTAAAATTGACCAAAAAACTAAGCAGAATAATAAGCTAGAGTTTGGGTCTACAAATCAACCACAACATAAGCATAATAAAAGTGGCCTTAACTCACAAAACAAAGGACAGAGAAATGATATCCAAGATCAAGACAATCGGTTTAAGAAACTTGCAAACAAGGGTAACTTGGAGTCGAAGAAGGACACTGGAAAGTGGTGCGAGTCCCACAAAAAACCTTGGCACAACATTGATGAATGTCCCTAGAAGTAGTCATTGTTGGTCGAGTTGAAAGCCTTGAAGTTGAAACCGAGATCCAATTCTAATTTGAAATCAAATAAGAGAAATGAAATCGTCAACACATAAACTAACACTACAATCACAACTGAAAATTTCCAACCAAAATAATGAGAGGAGTTGGAGGAAGGTGAGCACCTCTTCCATTCACAGATGTGGGTAAAGGGGACTCCACTAATTTAATTGTTGATAGCAGTAGATAAAAGAACCTAATCTTAGCCAAGTTCATCAAGAGAGTATAACTATCAAGAATACCACAACCCAATTGTACACCATATGTTGGTTGACCCATCGATGAGATGTTTGCATCAATCGATAATTCTTTATGCCCTATGACATCAATACCTCTAGAGACAAGGTACAATGTGATGTTTCCCCACTTCAAGTTTGAGATTTTATTCTGAGGAAACCTTATATGTGGATGTCATGTTGTTTATGAGTCTAGTCCATGTAGCGTTATTGTTTCTTTTGGAGGTCAACTATATAGGATACAGGAGGTAGTTCCAACTACTACAGATTCTTTGATCTTAGAAAAATAATGCAGGGAGGTGATCTCTCAAACTACAAAGTTTGTCCTCTTCATGATTCGATCGGAAGGTGAACAAAATATAACTACAATTGCCATACCCTCTGCCTAGGGTCCCTCCACACAACAAAAGCAAGTGGACAAGGTAGTGGAAGAATACAAAGATATATTTGCTTCACCTGCGGAGGTGCCCATACATTGGCATGTAAAGCATTCAATTTATTCAATACCTAGAGATTCTCTTCATAATGGACCAGTATACATATGTATTTTCTTGAGAAATAAGAAATGAAACTCTAGATTTAGGAGCTCATCCAAAAGTGTCACATTCGACCAAGGTCCTCACCTTGCAGGAGCATAATTGTGTTGGTGCACAAGAAGGATGGAACATGGAGACTTTATATTGATTACAAATATCTGAACTAAATAAAAAATGTCAAGCTACCACCAGGGACCCATTGAGAAAACTAATGTATGGAAGACATCATTCAAGTCTAAATAAAGGCTTTTCAAGTGGTTGGTCATGCCTTTTGAATTGGATAACAATACAACAACATTCACGAGGACATCGTTATTGAAAATGAATATAGTAGGTTCCTAAGTATGTTATGGTCCAACTTATGATCGATGATGGACACCAAGTTGACCAAATCAACTATCTTCCACCCCTAACCCAATCGAGAGACTGAAATAGTCAACGGGATTATTTTGCATATCCAAAGAATGTATAACTTCAAACATCTATGCGCATGGGATGAGATCCTTGGTTTTGTTCAAAATAGATACAATAAAGCCCTTAATATCTCTATCAGCCACAACCTTGGGGTTCCAACCATTAGCATCAATTGACATAGCACTGCCCATTCCATATACACAAGAATCATCCCTTGCTCAAGCATTGGTTGGTCGGGAAAATATATTTTTTAAATGAGTCCAACAAATCCAACAACAAGTTCATGATATTTTGCAAAAATCCAATGCCAAGTGCAAGCAACGTTATGTTCAACATCCGGTTGTAGACAAGTTTCAAGTGAGAGACAAGGTATGGTTGCATTTGCATAAAAATCACCTCAGAGGACCCCATTGGAAGCTCTGCCCACTTCAATATGGGACTTGTACTATAACCAAGGCTCAGGGTGAGAATTCTCTTGAATTAAGTATTTCCCCTTTCTCGTGATTGCACCTTGTATTTAATGTGGAGTTGCTTCAACCATTTTCCACTACTTTGACAACTCAGAGGTGGTCATGCAGTTGGACCCATAGAACTCAATATTGACTACATCAAGGTAGTGACAATAGACTAGAACATGGACATTGAGATGAAGTGCACTCTCTAGTAGAACATCCAACTATATTAGCTTGTTAAAATAGGGCAATTCCTTCACTTGGGCAAGTGGCTCACAAGGAGTTAGATTCAACACATTTGATGGAGTACTTGATCCAATGGGGACCATTTCTCCCAAAAGGGTGATGATTGATATAGGTGGATACTAGTGTCCACCCACCTATTCCATTAATTTAGAATGGTTCCACATCTTGGTAGTTTTTCTATAGTTTTTCAGGCCCTAAATTTTCAAAGAATTTATGAGGCCTAAAAAATGTTTTTTGGCCCTCTGACAACTTAGGTCTATTGAAGGATTGCCTAGGCCTTGATTAAAAATTTTATTCTCATGAAAATATTTCCAATTGGTTATCGTTTGCACCAAATAGAATTTGTACGTTGAAATTGCAGCCCCATGTAGTCAATGTATCAACTAGACTCCTCAGGGACCACATTTATTTTGCCACTTGATCTCCCAGTGTTAGGATTTTGGTTCTTTAGGGGTTTTTCCTCTTGGGGTTCCAAACTTTATCCTAAAAAGGCACTTTTTTCCTATTGTAGTTTCTTCTTACGAATGATCCTAGCCAACACATCTCTCTTTAGAGATAAGCTACAACCATTCTAGCTAGTTTGTATTGCTTTGCAGTTTACAATCTTTTTCCATTGCATTCATTAATAGAATTTGGGTGTTACTATGTTATGTTGTATAGAAAAATCTTTGTGTAGGTGTTTCCATTTAATATTTCTACCTTCATTTTGTACTATAGATAATCCATATCAATGGTATAAGAGCAATCTACTCTTTGTTATTTTCTTGGTGCATGTCCTCGACCAGATATGAGTATTGAGAGTTGAGTCTCAAACTATTTGAGCTTGGGGAAAACCATTGTCAACATCCCAAGAAACCTCATATGGTAGAAGAAAGTAAAGATGATGGTGCAAGGGATCCTATAAATTTGTTTCTCGAGGAAGCCATCACACAATAGATGGATGAGATGATGGATAATTTTTCCCAAATATTATGATGATTGTTGATGGTGGCAAAGGCACCTTCAACCAATAGCCATTTTGGAGGTGAAACACCCTTCAAGGTACAAATTGACTTTGAAATTCCTTTATTTGAAGGCCAAATATGTTCAAATGCTTTGGATAAATGGTTAAATTTTTCATAGGGTTATTACTCGACTCAGTGATTCTAGTAGCAAAAATATTACCTTCACGTTATTTATGTCCCTCCCCTATGTCAAAGATTTGTGGGAGGGTTATTAGGAGAGACATAACGGGGATTAGTCTAGAACATATAGGAAATAACCCACTTAGGTAGGTTTTGCCAATGATTTCAATGAGGAATTCTACCATGTACTGAACTATGAATATTAGTACATGAGATGGACAACTTTGTGCTAAGAAGGAGACCAAACAATGTTAGAGTTCACCAATATCTTCCATACCTTATGCTCAAAGTTGGAAATTAAAGATTCCAAATGACACTTGGTATTAAATTACCATAGTAGCCTACATAGGTGCATCTAAACATAGATGGATTTCCTATACATCTCATTGTTGGGAGTTTCTTATTGATATGTCATTAAAATCAAGCAAAATAATAAGCAGGAAATTGGACCTGCAAATCAATCACAATAGAAGCGTGGTAAAGGTGGCCCTAACTCATAGGGAAAAGGATAGAGCAAGGATAACCAACTTCAAGAAAATCATTCCAAGTCACGGGAAAAGAAGGGTAACAGGTAGTTAACAAAGGACACTAGAAAGTGGTGTGAGTTCCACAAAAACCCCTGGCACAACATTGATGAATGGTGCTCGAATTAGTCATTCTTGGTCGAGTTGAAATCCATAGAGTCAAACCCTGCCTTGGACTATGACTTGAAACCAAAAAAGGCTAAGTGATTTGTTGATGCAAAATCCGGTGCTACCATTGCAACTGCAAATATCAAACCATAAGATATAGAGGAATTGGAGGAAGGTAAGCACATATTCCATTCATGTATGTCGGTGAAGGGGACTTTGCTACATTTCATTATTTACAATAGTAGCTAGAAGAAATTGATCTCAACCAACCTCATCAGTAGACTGCAACCACCAATAATGCAACACCCCCAATATTACACTATCGATTGGTTGAGCCATGGACAAGATGTTGGCATCAAACAACAATGATGCCTACCCTGTGACATCAAGCCCTTCAAAGATGAGGTACTATGTGTTGTTGCTCCACTTGAATTTTGTGATGTTATTTTAGGACAACCTTATATGTGGAAACATGATGTTGTTTATGAGTTTAGGCCCCATAACCTCATTGTTGCTTTGGGAGGTTATCTCTCCAAGACACTAGAGGTAGTTCCAACTAATCCAGTTTCTTTAATCTCAACAAAATAGTGTAGGAAGGTGATATTTCAAATCGAGAAATTTATCCTTGACGTTGTTAGGTTAATCTCGACATGTTAAAAAGTGATTTAAGATAACCTAGATTCGGTCAATAATGGGTTTACCTTTAGTGGTTTATGGGCCCATGGTTTGGGGTAACCCGTGGCATTTTTGCATGGTTTTAGCATGTGATGAAGCATTTAAAGGTTTGAGTAACTCCACTGTAAGATTCCAAAATTGGTTGATGTCGATCGTAGTTCCCAAGACTAATAGATATCTAAGTGGTGGTGGTTTTCCCTTTATAGGGTTTTCACGGCAAAAACACTTGATCCTCTTATGTGCTTGCTTTTGCGACATTATTATTATTATTTCCTAACATTCATGATTTGGTCAAAATTTGAACAAAGGATCACTACTACTGCAACAACCTCTACCTAAGTTCCATGTACATAACAAAATCAAGTGGACAAGATAGTGAAAGAATACAAAGATATCTTTGCTTCACCTATAGGGGTGCCGCTACACTGCCAAGTTAAGCATTTAATTGATTTCATACCTATAGCTCATCTTTCTAATGGATGGGTATATAGACACTCTCTTCTCAAGAATGAATAAATCAATTGTAATATTTAGGGGCTCAATAAAAAAAGCCACATTCGACCAAGCTCCTTTCCCTGTGGGAGCCCAATTGTGTTGTTGCAGAAGAAGGATTGAACATGGAGGCTTTGTGTTAATTACAAATATTTGAAAAAAATCACACTTGAGAACTAATATTCAATCCCTTAGATTGATGATCTTTTTAATCTACTTAAGGCTACCAAGTTTTTTTGGGTAAATGATATTAAGTCAGGTTACTACTAGGTAGACATTGAGAAAACTGATGTACGGAAGACAATTTTCAAGTCTAAAGAAGGCCTTTTTGAGTGGTTGGTCATTCCTTTTGGCTTGAATAATAGTCCACCAATGTTCTTGAGGATGATGGATGATATCTTGCATCCATTCACAAATTCTCT
This sequence comes from Larix kaempferi, assembly GCA_027924585.1. Classification (NCBI taxonomy): domain Eukaryota; kingdom Viridiplantae; phylum Streptophyta; class Pinopsida; order Pinales; family Pinaceae; genus Larix; species Larix kaempferi. The sequence continues at coordinate 40,960,139 of BSBM01000055.1, read as the reverse complement.
TTGGATATATATTTGGATGATATCCTCATCTTCAATAAAATTTGGGTAGAACATTTGTAGCAATTCAGCAGATCTTAAGCACCTTACGACAACACAAGTTATATGTCAATTTAGAGAAATTATCATTTGACATGCATAAAATTCAGTATCTAGGATAAATCATGGATGTACACGGTGTGCATGTGGATCCAACCAAGATCCAAGTCATTTGCAACTTGTTGGCCCTAACAAATCTCATAGAGCTCTATGGTTTCTTGGGCCTTGTTAACTTCTATCACAGGTTCATGTTGACATTCTCTTGTATGAATTGATCCCTAAGGAAAGTGACCAAGGGTGGGGCAAATCCAATTTCATTTGGTCCAATTCATAATATAAAGCATTCAATGCTCTAAAACATTTCCTTTGTTTGAAACTAGTACTCACCGTACCAGACCTACAACAACCCTTGGAGATTGATACCTTTAGGCCAACCACATTACATGATGCCATTATGAGGGCCCAGGACATGGAGGATTTCATGTACAAGAAGGAACCAGTGAGACCCTTTATTCAGCAAAAGGGTAAGGAGATGAACCCTCCCCAGAGGCAATGGATAGGGAAGGACAGGATGGATGAAGAGACTTAAAGAGAATTGAGGAGGAAGAAGCTTTTCTATGAATTCAAAGAAATTTGGGAGCCAGTCCATAGGTGCATGGGAAAAGGCAATGTGCACTACATTTAGATACTTCCCAATGATGAGGCTAGTGGTGAGGATGAGACACTTAGCATACATGACGATGACCTATGCAGGGAAGAGCCATCACACCTTGAGACTAAAGAGGATGCACAGTTACGAGATGGTTTCAAAATGATAGCCATCACTACACTTTTAGCAGTTGCTTGGTACTATACTTTTAGGATTAGGGGCAGAGATTTACAACATTGATTGATGGTGGGGCTACCCACAAATTCATAGATGCAACACTTGTCTCTAGGAGTCACATCCCCATAGAAGAATTTGAGTTATTTGATGTAGTCACTACAACAAATTACCCTTTTGGTGGTAGTTTTAGCTTGTGTCGGTTTTGCTAAACCCCCCCCAAAAGTATTTTCGGGTCTTTGGGTGCAGTCCTAACAAATCCCCCCAAAATTCCTGAAAATTGGACTTTTGGGGGTGGTTTTAAAAAAACCGACCCAACCACCCCCAAAAGTCCAATTCTTAGGACTTTTGGGGGGGATTTTGGAAAGACCCCCTAAGGTCCTTTTCAAGGTGGTTGTTAGAAACTCCCCCTAAAAAAAAAGTCTTGAGAATTGGACTTTTGGGGGCGATTGAATGAAAGTTGCCCCCAAATATCATGTTAAATTGGCATTTAGAGGCGGTTGGTTTAAGGTCACGCCCAAAAATGTTGAGAATTTGGACTTGTGCAGGCGGTTGTGACAAAGCCTCCCTCAAAAATCCAATTTCATGAATTTTGGGGGGGGGGCTTGAAAGACCCCCCCTAAAGGTCCTTTTCAAGACGGCTGTGAAAAAAAAACCCCTTAAAAGTCATAAGAATTTGGACATTTGGGGGCGGTGGTTATAAAGCTGCCCTCAAAAGTCTATTTGTCAAGACTTTTGGGGGGGGATTGAAATACCCCCCCTAAATGTCTTTTTCAAGGTGGTTGTTAAAAACCCCCCCTTAAAATTCATGACAATTTGGACGTTTGGGGGTGGTGGTTAGAAATCCACCCTCAAAAGTAGTGGGTTTCCCTTGGGTTCCATATGTCCCCATCAATTTCATAGTGAACCCATATGGCCTAAGACATGCGCTATTTTCCTTATATCATGGCCTAGGAATTCGCCACTATATGGGGATTGTTATACCTTAAAAAATATCTCCCTTACATGAGAAATATTATGTATGCAAGGATTAGTTGTGTTTTTGGGGCTTATGCATGACCCTTCAACCTTGCAAACTAATGTTATGATTTAAGACCCGAAATTTTGTCCATGTACCATGGCTTATTTTTGAAGAGCCATCCATGGTATTCTAGTCTTGACTTTAGTCCATAGTTGGATGACTATGGTTCCCTCATGGTTGATGTTGGTTGATTTTAATTAATAGTTGAAGGCCATGTTGACTTTAATCCATAGTTCAGATGCTCCCATTCATTTGACCTCTGATGTCCTCTTCACCACCCTGACCTCGACCCCCAACATCCTCTTCACAGCTCCAATCTTTCCCCCCTCCAAAGCATTCCTTGTTGCACCTACGGACTCCACCGTGTCACAACCCTCCGTTCTCATGTCTATCTCTATCTACCCTTGTTGTCCAAAACCAAAATCCTGCAAGCAATCAGTCAAAGAGAAATCAACTAACCGAGAAAAAAAAAATAGACCCAACAAGTATGGAATGAAATAATGGTCAGTACTGATGGTTAGAATGGGTTTGGCCGAAGGCTGGGGGCCACGAGATTGTCTTCAGGCTTGCTCATCTCTCCCCTAGAACATCCAAAGAATTGTTTTCTTGAGCGAAAGGATTTCTGAATGATTTGAGACCAATATTGATGTTCTAGAGTAGGAAGCACGAGAGTACTTCTTACAAGACCTAGTGTCTTTTACAGATGATAGAAAAATATGTGTGGATGCATTGTTAAGTTGGAAATTTGTGACGTTTATAATGTGTGGAACATGGAATGGCATGATTTTTTTTTCATCTTGTTAAAAAAAAAAATTGGCGGCTTAAACCTTTGTGGAGTTATTGCATTCCCATGTGAAGAGGTTCTCAACATAAGCTCCAAATATGTATATAAACAAGAGCCACAAAGTGGCAATGTCCTTGACTAATTTGCTAAATATAGTTATTGCTATAAGCTAAATGCTAGACAAACAAGAACAACATAGATACCTAAGACCAACTTATTGGTTAATGTGACTAAGTAAACTCAAATTTCTAAGGGGTAATCTTCAATTTTTTTGTTTGCTTAGCATTTATTGAATAAAAGAAATAATCATTGTTTTTTATGAGTGGTTCATGCACTAACGAGGAGGCCAGTTTGGTCATTTGGGGAGAAGGTACTAATGATATAATAATGATATGGCCAATTAATATTGATGTAGCATGATAGTTTGGGTGAGATATTCATTATTCATGGGCATATTTTCCTTCATCAACATAATCATATGTTATCATTAACACCCATATGTGTAGTGATTGATTGATAATTGAAGGGACCACTTATATGTAAATCATTTGTTTCAATACGAGGGGAAATTTATAGATTATTTGTAGAATGTGATGAGGAAGACGACTATCCCTGCTGGCCTACGCAAACTCTCTCATTGCAATTGTCAAAATTAACCCTTTAACCTTTCCATTTTTTTAATCTAGTCGATCATCATCAATGTCAATTAAAAGATGTATAAGTTACATTCAGTAATTTGCGTTTTTGTTTCTTTTTGTTTGTGGATACATTATAATACATGATGTAATCACTCAACCACACTCAAACTCAACAAAGTATAACGAATAGAATTAATTCATCACTAAACATATATTTATTCCCTAGTATACAAAAATGAAGAATTTATTTAACAATGTGGGCTTCCTTAGCTCCAAATCAACTTTTAATGTGTTTATAAGTGAACTTAATGAAACGTAAATTAAATTATTGCATTCCTATATTATAAACTTAAAATATTTCATTCCCACGTTGTTCTCTTAATAACAAGTATTGTGGCAATGCTACGTGATATGTTGATTGCAGTATATTTTAATGGAGCACATGGAATAATATATTCCAATATACATTGGATTAATATTGATGAGCCCTTATTTTGATATAATTTTGGCAATATTTCACCTATCTTTTTTCTCCATGAAAGCCTATATATCCTTCCAAACTTTATCATATCACAAAATACACATATCAAACCTGCATTCCTAAGCATGACAAGGTAAATGTTGGTTAATTTTTATATTTCATTTGATTTCAATATTTCAAGAAGGTTTAAATAAGATTTTGTTAATGTTGGTGAATGTTGAGAATAGTTCTTGTTCCAGATGAAGAGTTCATGCTAACATAATGCAGTTCCCGATCCGATTTTGAAGGTTGTCATACTTATGAGCACTTTGATGGAAAATGGAAAACCTACAAGTAACAAATTTTGAAGAGCCTACTCCTGCAATATAAGTCATTCATACTTGTAAGTATCCATGGTACATCAAGTTCAATTGAAGGTATGGAACTTTTATTGTTTCTTATTATAAGTAATTATATGATAAAGCCTAAAAACCAATTTGTTAAGAAAATAGCTTCCTAGTAGGATACAACGCTTCACCGAAATGCCTTTAAGCACTTAAAAAATCTACCATGCATGCTTATAAGTAAATGAAAGCAAAATAATAAGAATAAAATGTATATTTGAATCCATGCTCAATATCCCTTCAAAATATTTAGCCTTTAAACCAAAATACTCTCTCAATCTTTATTAAAATCCTCTCTTGATCTTTAATAACTCAATAATTGAAACCAATTTCCTCTTCGTGATATATTTTTAACCAAATAAAAATAAGATAAAAGATTTATTTCTTACTCTCCAACTTAGAATAATATCTCGCCTAGTATGGAATTCTTGATATTTGTCTTGTAATGGTTTTCTTGCTAAATTGAAATATAAAACAAAGTAAATATGAAAATTATATAATATTTTATATATTTTTATAAATGAAACATGCTTGAGAAGTGGTTGATCAAGACATTTTATATTAGCCGTGCTTACTAAAGCAAGCAAATAAGCTTATATGAAACATCATAAAATCAAGGCTTAGTTTTTCTTTTCAACGTGTAAATTTTGACAACATAGCCTTTCATTTGATTTCATCACTAATGTAATCTTTCATTGGTAATATGTCCAACCAATCTAAAAAGAGATTCATTTCAACAACTTATTCAAGTAACACATGAAGCATGCAACCCTTATCAGAAGTAGACTAAGTAAAAATTTGGCCAAAATATATGCAAATATCAAACATGAGGCTAAAATCTCATTAAGGAATGTCTCAAAGACATATATAATCAATCCTAAGGAAATTGGCATAGCTTACTTACATGCTAATTATGGTCTTACCCTATCTAATCTAGCCACCTCATAATATGATTTCACCCAGCCTTCTAGTTTTCATCATCGTTTATTCTTGTATCTTCGTATCTTTATAATTATCCATACCACTGCCTATAAAGGCTATCATTGCCATCCTCGTCCCTTTAACCTGATCTAAATTTGATCAATGAATGTGCAGTCATTGATTTAAGCCATTTCGTATCATCATTTCATACAACACATGATAGTTTGTTTTTTGTCATTCATAATAAACCAACTCATTCGAATCACTGGAAGGATTATAATAAGGTCTATCTATTTGTGTTCATCATTAGCCTCATATCCATTGAAGTTGATAAACTTTTGATTAATTACCTCTGTGCAATCATGTGATACACTGCTAAGTAATTACCTCTGTGCAATCTCTGTGAGGGATCTTTGTGATCAATGGGAAAACATAAGTATAATCACCATGAACAAGTGTCCATTGATGAGTTAGAAGAATTCCCTAAATATAATTTGTGCAAGCACAGGTTAGTGGTAGAAGGGTGGCATATTTTATTTGCCAAGTTTCATGGTTTTCATGACTAGGTCGCTCTGCAATTTGCACAGGGTTTTGATGGAAAAGTGGCACGATTTGGGGATCTGTTAATATCGGTAAATGAATGGACTATAGCACAAGCTACCGGGTTACCACTTGAAGGGACAAAATGGTATAAAAACAAGACCATGGACAAGGAACTTTGCATAGAGTTACTCAAGCCAGAGCACCAAGTCACATAATGGGAAAAGGGAGTGCCACACGCGTGGATCAGAGATGAATGGTGTAGTCTTTTATTTATCCTCCAGAAGTACATAACATGTGAAGGCAGGTATGTAACATTTTTATATCATATCAGGTTGCTACTTCATTTTTCCTAAGACCAGAAGATCAATTTTCCCTATTTCTTATGGAATAGTATATAGAAGATGTCAAATAAGGTTAAAAAGACCTCTGTAAACCCTCATTCCAGTCTTTATCATTACGGTCTTATGAAATTGTTAATTGAATCTGAATTGGCTATTAGGAATGATAATTGGGTTGATTTCTTGGGTCGCAGTGGGTTTACTACAACCAGTGTAGTTCCTGTAGAACCTGGCATTGACCACGATCCTGAAATAAGGGGTGTCGGGAGTGTTAAGGGTAGTGAACCACTAGATTTCCTTTATTCACACCCTTAAAGACCACTAAAAAGGGAAAATAATGAAACTCTTGTAGCTCAGACGCCTGTTGTTATTCGACATATTACACGAAGTATGGTAAAAAGGAAAAAAGTTGGTCAACTTCATTTAGAACAACATCCTACCATCAATTTAGATCGAGATGATCAAGAGGAAGTAGCAGTACCAAACCCCTCAATTTCAGATGAGCAAAGAAGTATTAAATCCCCTATAGCTAAATTTCATGATGTTCATTCTCCACTTGTAACACCTATTGAGCAAATTCATTCCAGTACTAATGTCCATTCTATTTTGAGGAGGAAAGATGAGATTATTACAAAGTTGAAGAAATATGTTCAAGAATATGTTATCCTTGACAGACATGTGAAAGACGAGAATGAAAAATTAAAGCAACAAAATAAAACATTACTCCTTGAGAATAAGAAATTAGTTTCTCATAACAAGAAACTACACAAGTTGGTGAAGAAATGGTTTAAGGTTGTTGAAGAGCATGGTGTGTCTGCTGCTCACACTAAAATTTATAAGGCATTATCTGAGCTAAATACACGACAGGGATGCCTTCATGTTTTGGCTAGTGTAGCAGGACTTTAGTGAAAGGTTGCGGTCCCACAATTTTGATAAAATTTTGGAATCTATTTAGAGGTTTTTGTTTGCACGAGGATATGCAAAATGGCCAGCATGGGTGGATGATGAGCCCTTATTTTGACATGATTTCACCTACCTTTTTGCTCCATGAAATCCTATATTTCCATCTAACCATTATCATATCAGCAACTACATATATCAAACCTGTAGTCACAAGCATGATAAGGTAAATGTTAGTTAATTTTTATATTTCCTTTGATTTCAATAATTAACAAAGGTTTAAGTACGATTTTGATAATGTTGGGTTCATGTTCCAGATGAAGAGACCTTGTTCACACAGAAGAGTTCCTGCTAATGGAATGCACTTCTGGATCTGATTTTGAAGGTTTTCATACTTCCGGGTTTAGACTACTGCTTATGATTGAAATTTTAGACTACTACTTATTATTGAAATCTCTACAATTGTGTTAATTAGAACAGGGAAATATGCAATTATTAGACTCTTGTAAGAATCATCCAACTCTTATATAATATTTTATACAAATGAAAACATTACATAATGTTGTAATTTGTAGATCTTTGTGAGTGCTCGTGGGACACTTTAAATGTCTATAGTTCAATATTATATATGGATCAATAATGATAATGAGATTGTTCAGTTCAACATTCGCTAGGGATAAGTAATGAGAACAACCCCAAGTAATGAGAATTAGATCGTTCATGTGGCTTGATTATTATTAAATTGAAAACGTTTGATGTGTAACCTTGTCTACCCCAATGCCTCCTCTACCAAAAGATGCAATGAAGATGTTTCTTTGTTCACTATTCTACTATATGGGCTTAGTTCTCGAAAGCTAGAAAGCAAATAAATATGTGAACCTTAATCAATTTTTTGGTGACCTGGGAGAATGAAATAACAATAGAAACATATAATTTCTGTCAATTTTTCATGTAAAGGCAAAATTAGGCAATGGACTTTACTTGGGGCCAGATAAAAATGTCATACATTTCCTTCACTATGATCATATATATCTAACACCATTCCCTTACTATGCCTAGAAACTCAGGCTTTATCACAATTGACTTTAGAACTACGGTCATGCAAAGCCATGGATCTGTATCGAAGATGGAGGAAACAAGGTATTGTGGAATTGATCATATTTACAAGTTTGAAAGATGTACTTCTCTATGGAATGGTAACCAAAGTAGCCTTCTGATGCAAGCCTTAACCATAGACCTGCTCTATGATCCTTCTGCAGGTTCCATCTCAGTTAGCAAATTTATTTTAATGCATTCAAAATTCCCTTACAAATTTGAAAACAATACAAGGATTTCTTTTTGAACTGACATTCAACCAAATCTCGGTTATTGACTCTCCCATGTACACTCTGACCAATGTATTCATACTCAATGTAGTACAGAGTATTCATGTATTATATATCATGTGCTAGAATCAAGAATCAAACCTCTTTTGTAAGTTTAAAACTCATTTTGCCAGGGTTTATTCACATTAACCCCAATCTAACATAGATATTGAACCTCGTAATTCTCAGTTTATACATACATGGGAATTCCTTATGTATAGAGATAATATAAAAAGAATTAAACTCCCATTTATTTAATTAAAGTCTCTACATATGTTTATGTGTAGAAACATCTCATGTTATGATCTAATCTTTCCATGTCTGATTTTTCATTCGTTTTGTCCATCTCTATCTCCAAACATGCCCGTAGGCTTACATTAATATTCCCAAGGGAAGTAGATACTTCTATATTTCAAACCTAACAAACCCCTAAATCAAAGGTAATTAATTCCAAAATAACTATTTGACTCTATCCTTTTTAATGACTCATTACTTCAAGTAGGATAAGACCGAACTCATTACTTCAGGTAGGATGCCTGTCTGAACACGAAACACATTTATATATTATAACAAGCAGAAAATTGAACAATAATGAACTATTATTTTGGTGCGACCTATGTGTTTCCTCCCCTGATCTACTTGAAGCAAATTACGTAGGATATTAACCAACAGTTAATAATTCGAACAAACTGTGTTTTTTTTCTTTCACTGGGATGACAGGGTGAAAAATTAACTCCTTGATATGGCATGGGAGTAGGTCCCCACTAACTCCTTATACGGTGCAACCACAAGATACCATAGCCTGTGTCCAAATTTGGAAGTTCATAAAACTATTTGGCAGCTTGATGAAGGGTTCAAATCCCAGTAAGTGGAAGTGTATATTTTGTTAGGATATTTAGACACTTAGGAGTTAGTTAAGATCAACTTGTGTAACATATCCGTTAGGGATAGTGTGTTTCTCTAGTATGCATTAATATGCATTTGTAAATACTTAATCTGACGGTCATGATATGTTCCCGACATAGAGTGATCCGACAGCTCAACTTCTCTTAGATCAAACCTAACCTTGATCCGTGGCTTAACACCCGATTGGTCCATGATCTCTATTTAAAGAGCATGGAGGTTCATTGTTTAGTTGATCGATTATGAGAAGCTCATTTGTAACTTTCTTTCTTTGCATAATAAATTGTCCCGTAGAAGCTATTTGGCCGGGGCCGTGGAGTGTTTCCCTCAAGAGGGTTTAAACCACGTCAAAACATCGGTGTGTTGATCTGTGATCTATTTGTGTGAAGTGGTTGCTCTTGGTGTTCGGTCGTTTGGTAGTACCCTGTGTACCCGAACATGGTATCAGAGCATTTTATGAAGTGCCGCTTCCGGTTATGATCTAGATCTTGAACTGTTGTTGCCGAAACTCGAAAGGGTTTCTAGTTCTGGTATTTCTGTGAATTTCTGTGAATTTCTGGGATATGGGAGGTGTTTCGTTGCGTCCGGAGTGTCGTTTCCATTGGGAAATAGTTTTCATTTGATCGAAAACGGTTCCCGATTGCTCCAGAAACGCGTATTTCATCAGATCTGAAGGTATAACGTTACAGTGACGCATTTTTTTTTATTTCGTTTTTTAAAAAGAAAAAATCTCATATTTCATCTTTTTTTACTGTTAGATTTTTTTGGGCTCGAATTGTTGCTTTCCCGTCTGCGTATGCTCTTTGCCGTGCACCTTGAGCGATCTCGGCAAATCAGAAACAGAAAGGGAAAGGGTTTTTCTCGGCTGCGTATGCTCTTTGCCGTGCACCTTGCGCGATCTCGGCAAATCAGAAACAGAGAGAAAAGTAGACTTTCTGGGCAAGCTAACAAGATCTAACTCCACAAGTGTGGAAATTTTTTTTTGTTTCGATTTGTGGTTTGTTTTGCAGGAAAAAGGGCAAGCACGCAAACCGAGCAAGAAGAGTAAAAAAAAAAAAAACCCATCCTCATTACCATATTTTACATACCTTTTAATCTAGCTCACTTGATTCAAAGTTGCTTTATTCCTTAATAGGTCTTGAGTTCAAGTCTTAGGAAGTTACTTTTAAAAGAAAAAGTGCATGCAATTTCTATTTTCAAGTTATTTTATTGTAAAAGTGCATCTCACTTCAATAATAAAAAATAAAAATACAAGTGAGTCACTTAAGTTTTTTTTATTGTTGCACTATTTAAAAGTAATATCATTGTAAAAGTGAAATCACTTATTTTACAAAAGTGGTTCACTTAAAGCAACTTTCTTGTAAAGTGATTGTCAAAAGGTTCATCTTGGGACGAGGGGGATTCTTTTTTGCTGGACATTCTCTAGCTGCCACGTCACTATTGGGGACATCTTCAACAGTTTCTTTGTCCAAGCATAACTTCATCATACAGAGTCAGTTTTCAGTGCCTTTTTTTTTAAACCGCTATTTTTTCGAGCTCTTCACATCCAGACTATTGGTTTCTGCTTTTACAGCCATTAATTTACAAATATGGCCGCCCCTTGTGGTATTCTACTTAACAGTTCCAACTATTTCTCATGGAAATCTCGTATGGAGGATGTTCTACGAAGTAGGGGACTTTTCAGAATTACCTCAAGGAAAGAAAAAGAACCCATTGATGATGATAAGAAAATAAAATGGGCAAATAGATGTGATGAAGCTCGTGGATTGATTGGGATGTCAATCTCTAATGATTTGCGATTCCACATATCTAGAATTGATGAACCTAATGCTGCTTGGGACAAGTTGGAATCTATGTTTGGTAAACACAATGAAATTCGAGGTCACCAACTCAAAAATGAGTTGATTTCTTTAAATCCAAGTGACTTTTCATGCATTCAAGATTATTTATCTAAGTACAAAACTCTTAAACTCTTATGTGCAGAATGTAAGATTGAGAGGGAAGACAAACAATGCATTTATCATATTCTTTCCAAACTTGGACCTACATATTATGTTCTTGTATCTACATTTTACTCCATGAAAGCATCCTTGAATGCAGCTAGCTATCAAGAGCCTAGTCTTGAATCCTTTTGTGATTCCTTGATTAGAAAACAAGATAAACTCATTCATCTTGGAATAATCAACAATGCAGATACATCTGGGAAAGCCTTATTGTCCCAACAGAAAGAAAAGTCCAAGCCTCCCAAGAAACAAAATTTTCGCAATAATAAGTCAAACAAGGGTCCAAAACCCTCTCAGTCAGCTCCTTCTTTAAAAAATGACAAAGGATCCAAGCCAAAAGGAAAGAAGACTAAGCGTCATTGCAACTATTGCGGGAAAGATAATCATGATGAATCTAAGTGTTTCAAGAAGATGGCATCCTTGGAAGCAGCAATGAAGAAGAACCACATCAGCCTAGATTCATCTTCAGAATCTGCCTCTCATGGACATGCACTTTGTGCTTCTGGTTATTCTTATAATGCATCTTCTTCTTCTACTTCAAATGAATGGCTCATTGATTCTGGAGCATCTTATCATATGTCTAAGGATCAAGCCATCTTTTCTACTATGCATGAATGTAACACCAAACAAATATTTGTTGGCGATGATAGATCTCTAAATGTTGTAGGAGCTGGAACAGTTCCAGTAGATAATGGTCATTTTAGTGATGTACCAAGAATTTCCTGCAATTTGTTATCAGTCTATCAGATCACTCATTCTGGTGAAGGTAAAACTGTGACCTTTACACCTCACCAAGTTGTAATCAAGGATTTTAAAGATCCTCAACAGGTCCTAGCTACCGGAATTGTTGATGATATTACCAGGTTGTACAAGTTTAACAACTTTGGGTCATCACCTTTCCCTTCAGTTTTTGTTGCTCATAGTGATAACTTGAGCAAACTTTGGCATGAGCGATTTGGTCACTTAAATTATCGCTCATTGCAACAACTATGTAAAGAAAATATGGTGACAGGTCTTCCGATGGTATCTTGCAAGGATGGTGTTTGCTCCGGTTGTGTACTCGAAAAACATCATCGGGACAGTTTTGACAAACGTGCCTCTTGGCACACCTCGGTTCCCTTGGAGCTTGTGCATAGTGACTTGTGTGGTCCTCTTCCATCTGCTTCCTTTTCTGGTTTCAAATATTTCTTAACTTTCATTGATGATTACACCAGACGCACTTGGGTTTATTTCCTAAAACTTAAGAGCGAATTATTTAACATGTTCTTGGCCTACAAGGCCCTTGTGGAAAAACAATCTGGTCATCAAATTATTAAGTTAAGATCTGACAATGGAGAAGAATATGTTAACAATGAGTTCACTACTTTCTGCACTGAACAAGGCATCCAACAACAGCACACTGTTCCATATACACCACAACAAAATGGTGTAGCTGAGCGGAAGAACCCCACTTTAAAAGAAATGGCTAATTGTATGATCCAATCTAAGGGACTAAGTCTTCAATTTTGGGCTGAAACCATTAATTGTGCAAATTACATAGTTAATCGCACCCCCACTAAAGCATTACAAAGTATAACACCAGAAGAAGCATGGAGTAAAACTAAACCTGATGTAAGTCACTTCCGTGTGTTTGGTAGTGAAGCATGGGCTCACATTCCGGATGAAAAACGGAAAGCATTGCAGCCTAAAAGTGAAAAGTGCATATTTGTTGGATATTCTGAAGATGTAAAAGGTTATAGACTTCTTCAACCACATTCTCATGATATAATCATTAGAAGAGATGTTAAATATGATGAAAATCTCTTGGAGTGCGAGCCTAACTCGGTGATTGTGCCATCTTTGGCCTGCGAGCCTGATTCGGCATTTGTGCCTTCTTCTTCTTCTTCCAACTTCCTTGACAGGTTTCCAACTCCAGTTTCTGATGATGACAGTGAGGATGAAAACCCACCTCCGCCTGCTCATGTTCCTCCAGTTGCACCAGCACAAGTGCTTCCTCGATGGGTTCGTTCAACATGTGAAGCAACTGGTGATCTTGCCGGTGATCCTAGAGATCAACGTCGAACACGTTTCAGTTTCAGCGAGCCTATTCTCTTTTGGCTCAAGTTTTCGAGAATCATGATCCAGAAACTTTTGCAGAAGCTTCAGGGAATCCAGATTGGGATGCAGCCATGGATGAAGAATATCGTTCCTTAATGGTGAACGATACTTGGGATCTTGTACCTCTTCCAAAAGGAAGAAAACTTGTCAGATGTAAATGGGTCTACAGAACTAAGTATGCATCAGATGGAAATGTTGAAAGACTTAAGGCAAGGTTAGTTGCTAAAGGTTTTTTCCAAGTTGAAGGGATTTACTACAATGAAACCTTTGCTCCCGTCGCAAAAATGAACTCCATCCGCCTTGTTCTTTCTCTTGCAGCCTTACACAACTGGGAAGTCCATCAAATGGATGTCAAGTCTGCCTTCTTACATGGTGATTTACAGGAGGAAATTTACATGGAACAACCTCCTGGCTATGTTCAGAATAACTCTAGCCTTGTCTGCCGCCTTAAGAAATCCTTATATGGCCTTAAGCAAGCTCCTAGAGCTTGGTATGCCAAAATGGATAACTTTCTCCTTGACACTGGTTTTTCTAGATGCCATTCTGACCCCAATGTCTATACCAAGAAAGTAGGAAACCATCTCATCATACTTGTTCGATATGTTGATGACCTTATTCTTACTGGTAGTGACCCTAAGCTTATAACCCATCTGAAATCCATTCTTAAACAAAACTTTGAAATGTCAGACTTAGGACATTTGCATTATTTTCTTGGTCTCCAAGTCCTGCAAACCAAAGAAGGAATCTTTCTTTCTCAGTCTAAGTATGCTTCTGACCTTCTTCATCGCTTTCACATGGAAGATTGTACACCAACCCCTTCTCCCTTCCAGTCTGGAGTCAAACTTTCTGCCACTTGTACTTCACCTGAAGTCGATGCCACCTTATATCGTCAGCTTGTTGGTAGTCTCTTATACTTGACTCATTCCCATCCTGACCTTTCCTTTGTCATTGATCATGTTTCCCATTATATGCAGACACCTCATGAAAGTCACTGGAAAGCAGCTAAAAGAATACTTTGATATATTCGAGGTACAGTTCAGTTTGGGATTCATTACAGTACAGGGGGGAAACCTTTGTTGGTTGGTTTCACTGATTCAGATTGGGCCGACGATCCCGATGATCGAAAGTCTACTGCAGGTTATGTTTTCATTCTGGGATCTAGACCTATTACTTGGGCTTGTAAGAAACAACAAGCTCTAGCTCTTTCTTCAGCAGAGGCAGAATATCGAGCAGCAGTTAATGCCAGTCAGGAAGCTTTATGGCTTCGACATATCCTTTTAGAGTTTGGATTTGAGCAGCAGCAGCCTACTCCACTTTGGTGCGACAATCAAAGTGCCATCAAGCTTGCCAAAGATCCAGTTCTACATCAACGCAACAAACACATTGAGCTACATATGCACTTCATCAGAAATCTTGTTCATGATCGTGTTCTTGAAGTGCTCTTTTGCCCTACAGATGATCAAGTTGCAAACATCTTCACCAAGTCTCTTACAGAAGCGAAGTTTTCTAAACTTCGATCTATGTTAGGAGTTCAGGAACTTGTCATTAAGGGGGGATAGGCTCTAATGCCTCCTTCCTTCTCCTAATAGTGTCACTTTTGTAAATCCTTCAATCCTATCCCAAGTTGTTCTTAAGGGGGGATGTTAGGATATTTAGACACTTAGGAGTTAGTTAAGATCAACTTGTGTAATATATCCGTTAGGGATAGTGTGTTTCTTTAGTATGCATTTGTAAATACTTAATCCGACGGTCACGATATGTTCCCGACATAGAGTGATCCGACGGCTCAACTTCTCTTAGATCAAACCTAACCTTGATCCATGGATTAACACCCGATTGGTCCATGATCTCTATTTAAAGAGCATGGAGGGTCATTGTTTAGTTGATCTATTATGAGAAGCTCATTTGTAACTTTCTTTCTTTGCATAATAAATTGTCCCGTAGAAGCTATTTGGTCGGGGCCGTGGAGTGTTTCCCTCAAGAGGGTTTAAACCACGTCAAAACATCGGTGTGTTGATCTGTGATCTGTTTGTGTGAAGTGGTTTCTCTTGGTGTTCGGTCCTTTGGTAGTACCCTGTGTACCCGAACATATTTGAATTCCATCAGCAAAAGAAAAACACTAAAAATAGATTGATGCTTTCTTTCACGTCCTACAAGCAGTCTCGTATTGATCACTGAAAACAGTCGATTCAGAGATGAATTCTCTAGAATTTTATCTTCTTAATGAACTAAGGCATTCTGGAGATGTATAAATACAACCCTGGCACATCCATTTTCACAAGAACATTACAGCCTTAATTATACATTATAGCCTTCATAGTCATGGAAACGTGAAGGTTTTCTATACAATTCCCAAATATCAAAATGTACAGGTTGGAGTCTGAGGGACTAAATGTATTGATAAAGATTTTGTTGTTCTATATTAGTTCAAATGCGAAGAAAACTATGACAAGTCTGCTATCAAGGATACATTTAATTTTCTCTTGCCAAGGTTTTGAACTTAATGAAAATACAAGCTTTACACATCTATACTCAGCCAAGGTTTTGAACTTAATGAAAATATGATAGACAAATTGTTCAATCCATATATTCACAACATAACATCTCATTTCAAGTGCAAGGAAGAATGTATTTCAAAATGGAACATTATGCCCATAACATATAATGGCAATTAGTGCCCAAATTTTTAAATCACTGTAAATATTAATCTCGAACTACAAAAAATTTATAAACTATGTCCCAATCTGATTACAGATATTCAATAAATCAACTATTCTCAGTTGATACAACATCACTGGAATCACTAGTCACATAGTATAACCACTAGTTACATAATTCAATGTCATCCTTATGCCAAGGAATGTAGCTACACAAAGCATCTTGTAGATTAGATAATGTGCTATTGGGACGTGGTAGAGATATATTTCCAAATAGGGGATCTAAAATTTGTGTGGGATTCACAACATAATAGCCTTTCCCAACAGGAACACAGTGTACCATTGAATTTGGTTCAGTCTTGTGTATTGTCGCCCTTGTAAATTTCACCCTTGAATTTAATGTTTAGATAGAATTTCTTTCCTTCCAACTCCAATTGGGAAGTTGGTGTCAACTCATTAGTAATATCTTGACTCTGCAAATAAATGGGACAAAGTAAGATGCATGGTAATAAGAAGTTAAACATTTGTGATCCTAGAATAAAGAATTACAAACTTACCAAGATTGGGGTTTTCATTTTGTCAATTTACAGTTTAGTTGGAGCCATTGGGGTTTTCTGTACCAAATATTGATCATATTTTGATGCACAACTCTGCACCCTATAGACAATGATTTGTAATAAATTGATAAAATAAAATAAAACTGATCTAAATTACAAAATTTTATAATATTTGCTATGGATGATGGAGTCCGCATTGAAGTCAATTTTTTTTTTATTAGTCCATTCATAGAGGTTGTTTTGTCCCATGTATTACTCTGCCAAGACAACAAAATATAATACATCCATTCAAAGATGAAAATAAAACTTTCATTAAAATAATGTTAAACAACTAACCTCCACCATAGGCGTGATTTCAGCCTCAACATTTTGTATTGTAGGACCCTGTTCATATCAGCAATGATATATTATAATTCAATTCATTAGTGTAAAATTTTGTATACTGAAACAAGTGAAAAGAATTGGACACTAAAACTTTCACTTTTGGCTACATTCTCTATCTCCATATCTTCCACTCTTTTCAGTAGTTCAGTTATTGCTTTTTTTAGAGATGAGATTTCCTGTGTTTTTTTCTTTCACAATAGTTTGGCCTGTAGCTAGTGCCTCCTTGTATGGATTTTTTCCAAACAAGTTAGTTGGTGTAAATCCTAAGCCAACCCCATGACATCGTCCTCTGTTGGTAGTACGGGCTGTCGTTACACCAAAACCCACAGGTGATTGATAAACTCACCACCGCCAGATTTCAAGGATCCACAAGAGGCGATTAGTTCCTTGTCACGATACACCGAGGAGCGTTGTCTACTTGAAATTTCATGCAACAATCTCCCCCTCAGTGTAAGCCGAGTGTGTATCGAACTCGTGACCTCTAGCTCTAATACCAATTGTTGGTAGTACGGCTGTCGTTCCACCAAAACCCGCAGGTGATCGATAAACTCACCACCGCCAGATTTCAAGGATCCACGAGAGGCGATTAGTCCCTTGTCACAATACACCGGGGAGCGCTGACTACTTGCAATTTCTTGCAACATCCTCTTGCATCATCCCCTAGTACCTTAGCAAGGGCATCATACCTAGTTGTAAACTCTTCAGATGCAACTTCTAATTGTGTTTCTTGAATTTTTTGCTGGCATTTTCATGCAATTAAATTAGAGCATGCAAGAAAACATTTCCAACATGTAAAATGAAATTCTAATCAATATCTAAATTAGAATTTTGAGAACATACTATTGCTTCTCCTACAGCTGGTGTGATTGGATAGCCATCCTTATTTTGATGGCACTTCTTCCATAAGTCATCCCTAGTAATGCTTGTAGTTGTATCTTCAGAGGCTAAAGGGTTTTTCTAGTTGCAACAAGTAAAATAGTATGGTTAAGTTGTGATATTACAATGAATGTTAGATATGGTAATATTTATAATATTGAATAAAATATAATGCATCACAATTTCTTACCAAATCATCTTCAACCCGTTGATAACCTCGGCGTCCATAGGTGTGCAAGTCCCTCTCCTTTTCTCTATTTTCCTTGTTTTTTTTTCCTTATATCCTATAAATCAATTGAAAATAAAATATACAATTCAACATTGCAAGGCAATAGACATTCTAGATAAATTTATTATATAGTATGTGAACTTATTGCTTACATGGAATTTAGTGGTGCTTCGTGATAGGACAAACTCTCTCCAAGCTGTCTCAGTTATCCTAATTGGAGGAACATTTTTAAATCTTTCCTCTATTGATTCATAAGGGTCACAAAATATTTTGGTCGATCGATACCTATGACTATTTGCCTTATGGCCAATGGATTTCATACAATAATCTTTAACGAGTGGAGGGATTATGAATTTTGACTGCAACATACAAGAATTGCATTATTAGATGCCATAAATGGTTTGAAAATAAACTTTGAAATCACGCAAAAATAGAAATGTTGAGAACAAATACACATAATGTCTAATACTCACATTAATAATGTTCCACAAGTCCTCCTTTAATTGATCTAAAACCTTCCTCCAATCAGAATAAGTGATTGGAACCATTTCCCTCACGAGCACACCTAGCAATGAAGCTAGCTTCACAGAGTTTGGACCAATGGGTTGGTTCCTTTTATAGATTTGAATTTCAAGCTTTTCCTCCAAGTTATTGATATCTGCACATTTGGTTGGTCCTATACCTTTCTTCTTGACTTTCTCAGTTGACGCTTTTGTAGAGGGATCTTCCCCTTCTACACTAATATCTTGATGACATGGTTGTTTTTGAACATCTTCTGTAAAACATGGGCATGCAAAGGTGTTATGGATTTCTTAATCATAACACTTATAGTTATGAAGAACTACAAAATTATAAATCAATGGGTTTAGCTTGTTGTTCATGTTGCTCGTTCTCTTTTTGTGTAGAGGGATCTTCCCCTTCCACACTAATATCTTGATGGCGTAGTTGTTTTTGAACATATTTTGTAAAATAAGGGCATGTACAAGTGTTAAGGATTTATAAATCATAAGATTTATAGTTATGAATAACTACAAAATTATGAATTAATGGGATTATCGTGTTCTTCATGTTGCTCCTCCTGAAAAGAGGAAAATGTATCTTTGTCATTTCCTTCTTTGGTGGTACTAATAGAGTCATTCAACGGCGCGGAAGGTGTAATCTTCTTTGCACTAGTTTGGCTTTTCCTCTTCTTTGTCACTATAGCCAAGAATGTTAGTAAACATGTGCATAACATTGTCATATAATAAAAATAAGCATTATATTGCATAAGGAAAATGCATTGTTCTATTTATAAATATTTACCTTCCGAGATGCATGTTCCTTTCTTTCCCACTTTATCATTTCGACGCGTTCTTTTTGAAAATTTCATAATCAATTTTTTTTTCGTGTCATAATTTGCTTTCTTTGTTTTTCGCAAATGGATTAGAGTATTGATTAGCCATAGCCTATTAGACTGTTATTAAAATACAAGATAATATGTGCTAACAATCTAAATATGATAAAAATAATGATATACTTCCATCACAAACAATCACTTACCTCCATGTATCCACTTGTATAAAGCCTGCATAACCAAAAAAAATTATATCATCACTGAAGGTACTATCTATACAAAGCAGTTTAAATGACTAATCGATCCAACAAGTTTTAGAAGTATAAGGCAAATGCACTGTATAAAGGGTATAACAACAATGCCAAAATAATAACTCTACTATATATCATCAACAATAGCTCTCTTCATCAAAATAAATTTTGAGAAATTTTATGATCATGTGGAATGAAATTATTCTTTAACAATGTAAAAGGGATCAAGATTTGGTTCCTTCTTCATGGGAGAGGTCTATGACCATAATGATATGTTATATTTCCCAAGATCATGGTCACCCCTAATAGCAACTTATTCTAAATCAGCAAACAACATTTTCTCACATCATTGGAATTTATGGGCACTTTAACAACTTCAGGCAGATTAATCATCAAACCTGGGCATATGTTATGCTCTTAAAAGCAACGAATATGATATTTGGGCTATTCTTTGCCACTTTCTAGGTAGACATGTGCAATAAAACAACATCATGTTCATCAAACAGTGGTAAAAGGCACTCGAAATCCAATTGTGGCTTGTTTTTTAGTTCATTGCAGTAGTAAACCTAATTCTGGGTTGACCTGTGCACTCCTACAGCAGAAAATAAACAAATCTGGGCACATTCTTTGAGGTCTTGGGAATTTTTTAGCATCATCACAACATACTTAGTTTGGGGTTTCCAACTTTAAGAATAAAATTCATAACACATTTGTTACAAATGCCCCTCGATATGGAAAAGAGCATGTATAAAAAAAACCTAGTATGGAAGGTTATTTGTGAAGATGCAATCAATGAAATACAACACAACAATAATCATTGACAGTTGTGTTGACGTAAGAATTATGACTAGCTTGTGATGAAGTTTAGAACTTTGATCTTGAAGGTTGAAAGAGCCCAAAAGGACAACCCAAAAATCCACTATCACAGACCAAAGACTCAGGCTAGATTTGATTCCTAGCAGCTATGGCAATCAAAGACAATTTACAATGGGATGGATATTGTTGTTGTTCAATAATATGCCTTGAGCCATCTCCATATAACTTCATTCCTTTTTAATATACCAACATACTTGTAGAATGGCACATGGAATATGAGGATATGAGGTGGTTGTTGACTTGGGCATTTTTGTTGTAGATAAGGCTTATTTACATAAATAATCTTAGATGTACAAAAGATTAGGCCAGGAAGTTCAAACAGGCATAACTTGTGTGGCTAGCATTGAATAATGGTTGTCATTCCTTTTTCATTATTCGATAAGAATCTATGGCATTGAATATACAATATCAATGGCATTTAAATGCCATTTTCATGTCTGCTATTAAATGAGCTCATACCATGTATATGAAGAAATCATTGTTGTCGTCCCGCTTATGGTAAGAAGGCTGTAAAATGCATCTACGGGGAATATCTTACCTATGTTAAACCATCAACAACAAGTAAACCTGTCCCATTTGATTTGTAGGCATAGCTTTGACATAAAACAACCCTAAACTTAAAATTTGGATAATTTATACAGAAACATAGCCAACTGGAGCATAATTCGATATAGAACAGAATGAAAATGGTAATAATATTAAATAGATCTGAGTTGAAATTATCTTGGATTTCAATGGCTATTTTTTAGCCACAACGTTCTCCCCCAATCCTTTACCCATATTTGAAAAAAAAAAAATCGAACAGAGAATCAAATCGTAGTAATGGGATTTACTAACTCTATCGGTGAAACCATCGATTCTTTCCCATATTTGCAACTCCTTCGTTATAAAAATATCTAACAGGGTACCAGATCGTAGTAATTGGGTTTACTAATTCGATTGGTGAATCCATTCCAAATGTGGTCCAGGTGATGTAGGGAATATGAGGGTTTTATTTAGTCACAACTTGACCAGAGGAATTTGGAATGGTTTTTTCTGAACTATATTGAGAAGTAGGGTTAAACATTCACAAAATGAAGCTCAGTGTTGAATAAATTGTTTTATATGCTACTAGATGAGGGCAATGGTGAAAGCTGATCTGGAGGTATAGTGTTTTTTCTTTACCACGTGGAGTCAAGATAAGTACCCTGATGGAGATCTCTATATGATATGCCACATTTTTTCGTTTGAAAATACATTGGAAAAAAAATATTAGTAAAATGCTCCCATTAAATAGACTTTATACACATTTCAAACCGTACCTCAGGAAGATTGTTAGGAGCAATAGACTTTATACACATTTCAAACCATACCTCAGGAAGATTGTTAGGAGCAGTTATGTTGGCTTTTATGCATGCAATTGACTACGAGAACTACACATCCACCTAGGATCTTCTAGCTAAATTCATAATATAGTTTGATTCTTGACAAATAATAAGTTATTTATAGTTTTTTTCGAAAAAAAAAGAGGGAGAAGAGAAGATTTAACTAGAGCATTGAACATGGACTAAACTAAATAGTAAACCTTCCAAACTGTTTGGCGGGAAAGAAAAACCTTCCAAATTAGTTGGCGGTAAAAAACAAAGTATGGTGGGAAAGTAGATAAAACCCAAAATATCCCATCACTCAAGTTTTCAAGAAAAATGATGCCTTATTTGCCACTACAAAGTATTTGTTTTTTCTATAAAAGTAAATGTTTTGATAAATATTTAAATTGATTTGTTACAAAGTTTAAGTTGAAATTATTTTGAAACACTTGGTTTTAAGGGTTTTTGCATATATATATATATATATATATATATTTTCAAAGCGAAAAAATTGTAACTTGTTAAAATAATTATAATAATAATCTATTTTTAAGATCATCGCCTAGTGAGACACTAATTTGGTGTATGAGACCCCCTTGTTTGTGGGACAAGGGACCCCCTCTGCATAGCGAGTTAACTGCTAAAGTATGCAGAGGTATACATATCCTACCCCCCTCTGGATTTGAACTTGTGACCTCCTAGGAGGAAACAAATGCTCTTAATTATTATGGCCACTCAAGTTGTTATTCAATAGGGAATCAAAGGTACATAGTCCTTTGTCAAACAAAAACAAGAAATTTCAGAGTACACCTTCCTCCAGTTACTCAAAAAACTATCCTCTAGATTTTACAAATGTTATCCTTCTTCACATAGAAATCTATGTATCAAAACCCCATCTAAAAAGTTCGATGACAGCTGACCTTTTATAAACATAAAAACACAGTCCCAAAAAGCTGGGCATATTATAAACTGAGTATAGAGAAGATACTTCCAAAAATGGAGTCTGCACTCCCCTAAAATAACATCACTGACCCATAATCAATGGCATTGTTATCAATGAACTCCTCATAATTCAAATATCCATCCATTCCACCCGGTTTTTTATTTACTTATTTAAATATACAAGAGAAAGAGATCTATGAGAATTTTTTTATCAAAGCAACAATTCTATTTTTCCTTTGTTCCAACTGAAGATTAACCTGTAAATCTGAAACTCCCTTTACCCAATTTATATCGCTACTTTGGGAAAACCATAGAAGCAATCATACCTTACTAAAAAGTATTCACTTTAAAGTAGTGCTAGCAGAACCATGTTTAACAAAACAATTACCAATCTATCTCGTGTTTTGAAATTTACCTCTTGCAAACTGAAGACTGCCACTTGTGTCCCAAAATATGCCTTACAAGTTACTGAAAGTTTAAAGTGGAAAACAACAACAGTAGATAATAGAAGTCACCCTTCCACAACTCTTTGATACCGATAATAGAAGTCTACTATACATCTATCTCTGTATCCCCGCTATGATAATAGAAACCTACTATATAACTATCTCTATAGCCCCACCTGCTTCAGCAACTAGTTGTACTTTTTCTTTAGGGTGTGACAGAGTCGTTGCATACTTCACCTCATGCTAAGTTGAAACCCTTGAAATATTAGTAATGAGTTTGAGCCTCATCATAGATATGGACTAGAATTATGATTGAGGTTGTATTTCTCTCATACTCTTAAGAATAGTACAAAGTTTCCTCAATTGAGGACAACCCTTTCTTATTTAAAAAATTAGTGATCCAGAATACAACACTTCACCTTAGAGTCCTACAGTTGAAAAGACCACCGAATAGTGGAACTTGTCAAAGCATAGGTTACATGAATTGTACCTAAAGGTTCAAACATGATAGACCATGATGCAAGGTATGAGACTACCCTACTAAGGGGCTTAAAGACCTTATCCTCTGTCATTCTAAGATTCATATTATTTCATCAATCAAACCAAGATGATCTCCAAAACACAAACTCATCAGCAAATTCTAAATGAATTCAACTATATCACAATAAAATGGCTTCTCAATACCCAAAAATCAAGTAGTATTTCAAGTACTTACTAAAATTATGATCTGCTACAGGGTAATCCTTGGTTTTGTACTCTTTATGCTTAACCTTCAGCCTATGTTTCCATCATACTTATGTATGCTTCTTCGTTCCTTTTTTTTTCAGTCCATCATATGTAACATTGAATTTGACATTAACACTAACTTAAGTTTATCCTAGCTACAAACAACTTTTGAGCACCTCAAAAAATGCATTGGTCACTGGTTGAATCAATATTCGACAGAAATTAACTTTAACATTAAACTGTAATTATCCTTAAAGTTTACTTTCTTCATGTAATCGTATATTTCTAGGAAGTTGAAAGGTGAACTCTCGAGGAGCAAGGTGAAGCATTTGGGTTAATTTTATTTTCAAATGGCCAATAAAATGCATTGGACAGATTTGAAGACGAGGTATAATTGTTATGTTTGATTCTTCAACATGATATTTTATAAAATATGTCTTCATTGTAATTTGTAGCGATTTGTTCTTACGTGATGTGCAATTTGGTTGTATGTAGAATGTCAAAGGAATATCAATATGGGGTTGATGAATTATGTGAAGAACCTGCAACAATTAATTAATGAAAATACACGAGATAGCAGTAATAAATGAACTCAGAATCACTTTTATTGATCACAGGCCACTTCGAGGGGGCAACCTCCTTTGAGCAAGCT
Source organism: Larix kaempferi (assembly GCA_027924585.1). NCBI lineage: Eukaryota > Viridiplantae > Streptophyta > Pinopsida > Pinales > Pinaceae > Larix > Larix kaempferi. The sequence goes on along the minus strand of BSBM01000055.1, from coordinate 40,935,629 downwards.
CAATACAAATAACTTCACCTTACCTTCATTGGTCTCAACAAAAACTTATATACGAATTCTAGGCGCCAATACCATGGGTCAATACCATGGGCCAATACAAACTATGGATCAACAATTAGTACGGGACGACTTACAAAGCATATGCGTCCAACAACAATAAGACAAACTATGGATCAACAAATACTATGGGACGCCTTACAAAGCATATGCATCCAACAACAATATACTAACAAAGTTAATAGAAGGGTTGACATGGGTTCCTAACATCCCCTCTCCCTTAGAAAAAGCTTTGTCCTCAAAGCTTTAGATGTGGAAATTGATGCAGAATCTGAAGGAGTGGTTCCCCTGTAGCATCCTCGGGTTGCATTCCGGGCCACTGACGCCTTGTGAGTTTCAAGGAGGGTTGCTTGAAAGGCTGTAGACGAAGAAGAACCATATCAGCTGCGTGAAAAGTGCGCTCAGAATGGTGTTGATCGGCTTGTTGTTTCAGTCGAATTCTTGCCATGTGCAGATTGTCCTGCAGAATGAGAAGAATCTGATCGCAGTTTCGAAGAACCGAGTCCATTGCCTGAACTGGGGAGTTGCTGAGGGTGTATGGAAGAAGAATTGGCAATGCCTGTCCATAGAATGCTTCATATGGTGTCCTTTTAGATGTGGTATTGTACCACTGCAGCTCTTCTAGGAAATCCATAGAAATAGTTGTCCAAATCGGTGTAGGGATGGACAAGGGTTCGAGCAGTACCGAAAGGAGTGTCGTTTCATTCTTGTTGACCTGGCAAGTATCATAGTCAGCCACCATCTGTTGAATTTTCATTTTCAGTCCCGGCCAAAAGAAGTTACATTGTTCCCGATCATACATTTTGAAGAACCCAGGGTGCCCTGCTGATGAAGAAGCATGGAGTTCATAGAAGAGATAGCCCTGTTGAATAGATTGCAACCAATTTGGAAGAAGCAGAGAAATAGTTGTAAGAGAAAATGGGTCATCGAATGTGCGAGAAGGAGCATCTGCCACCATATTTTCCTTACCCTTCTTGTAAGTGATCGCATAGGCATAACCCATGAGTTGGATAACCAATTTCAGGTGTGCTAGGGAGGAGACCCATTGTTCTAGGAAATTTTCCAGACTCTGGAGATCAGTCTTGATGCAGAAATAATTCCCTAATAGGTATGGTTGCCACTTCTTTACTGCATGAAAAATAGCCATCATTTCCTGCTGAGATGTAGATGCGGCTAAATTCTTACCGGAAAGGTCTCTTGAAGGAGACAAGCCCACTGGTTCAGCAAGGACACCTACATATCTATCCAAGGAAGTAGGGGAGACCGTTGATGGGTGCATCTGAATGGAATGGAGTTGAGCGATGACACCATGTGAATTCTTCTTAGGGATCTTTTCCAAGCAATGTGAATTGATGATGCGGAGAGACCCTTGTTGTAAGCCCTTAAATTTGTGTTGTTTCCCATTGATTTAAAACTGCATCCAAAGTTCAGCAAAATCCCATAATATGGGGCCAAGTGTGCGTAACCATTGAACGCCCAAAACCACATCCCATCTACCTAGGGACAAGGAAAACATGTCAGAGCACACGTTATAATATTCCAGAGAGATACGCACATTGTGACACTTCCCCTTGTAAGGTAAGGTGACCCATTGGCAACCATGACTTCAAAGTTGGAGCAAGAATGGACAAAACAATCAACATGTATGGCGATCCGAGGGTCAATGAAGTTATGAGTGCTACCAGAATCAATGAGTATTGTAAGAGGAAGCTTCTTGAAGTAACCCCTGACCCGCATTGTTTGGGGGGTGGTGACGTCGGATAAAGCATGGAGAGATATCTTTGGTTATTCATCCTGCGATGGGGGGTCAATAGGTGGCTCCTGAATGTCGACCTGATCATCCATTGTATCTGGAGTTTCTTCACCAATTGTAGAGGAAGGAGAAGAATCCATATCCAAGAGATAAAGCTTTTGTTGAACACATCTATGTCCCCGAGTGAATTTCTCATCACAATTATAACAAAGCCCTTTTTCTCTGCGTGTCTGCATCTCTGTTTCAGACAAATGCTTGATAGGAGTTGGTCGAGGAGCTGGTGGTATGGGAGGTCATTGAGAACCCATATTTCAAAAGGGAACAAAAGTGGGTTTGGAGCATTGTTGGGCTGGAATCTTGTCTTCTGCCAACTTAGCCAACCCTAGGACTTCCATCATTGTGTTGGGACAGAACATTTTAACCTCTGACCGGATTTCATCCTTAAGACCATTGATAAAACAACTCCTGTAGAATTCATCAAACAATCCTTCTGTGTGATTGGCTAGTTTCTCAAATTCTGTCTGATACTCTCTCACAGTGCCACTTTGACGAAGTTTAGTGAGTGCTCCGGTGAAGTCATTAAAAGCACTAGGACCAATTCATTGCAAAAGGAGTTGGAAAAAATCTGTCCATTTTGGCTCGTCATGAGCCTTGATGTACCAACAGTACCATTGAAGGGCTTCTTGTTCCAAATGAAAGGATGCAAGTGGAACTTTTTGGACATCAATAGTATTATGCAGACTGAAATACTGTTCTACACGATAGATCCATCCAGTCGGATCAGTACCATTGAAGCAAGGAAATTCAAGCTTCGGACCACGAAAATTGCTGGAAGAAGAGAACCCATTGGCTACAGAAGATTCTTGCTGTCGGTTATTGTTCATGGCTGAATGCTGAAAATGGAGGTTGAGAAATTTTTCATCTAGATCTTGGATTTTGGTTTGGATGGCTGCAAGTGCTTCCTCCATGGTTTTTGCTCCTGCGCGGGTGACAACCATAACAAGGATATTTTTTTATTTTTTTTCTAGAATGGATCTGAAACGGATTTCAGAATGGATCAGAAATGGCGGGATCTGGAACGGCTCAGAATGGATCGAAAACGACTGGATCTGAAACGAATTTTAGAATGGATCTGAACCGGCTTTCAGAATGGATATGCAATAGCGCGGAAGTGATCGGAAACAGATGGATCTGCAATGGCGCGGAAGTCATCGACAACAGTTCAGTTGAAAATAGATATGGACCCCAGGTATGTTCGTCTTTTTATCGATTCAGGGGATTCACTCGGCCACCAATGTTGTATGAGGGCTTGCGTATTGGGGCAGTACCCCTCACTCCATGGCTCAGGTAAAACTGATAACCGCTTTTCCACAAATGACAGCTCTTGGTTTACCTCACGGGTGGGAACTAGTCAATCAGGTAGGGGTCATTGCCCTTTTCGCTCGCAGGTCCTCTCAATGGGACAGCTACTTTGGGGTTCCCGTGGTACTCCTCACAATGAGGTTTAGGGCTTATTCCCGAGTACTTCACACAGTTAAGTGGATAGGTATTATTCCCAGATCCGAAGCTGCAACATATGCGGAAAAAAAATTGGCAGAAATTTCACCCAGCGAGCTTAAGAAAGTGCTCTGATACTAGATGTGAAGAACCTGCAACAATTAATTAATGAAAATACATGAGATAACAGTAATAATATAACTCATAATCACTTTTATTGATCACAGACCACTTCGAGGGGGCAACCTCCTTTGAGCAAGCTCAATACAAATAACTTCACCGTACCTTCATTGGTCTCAACACAAACTTATATACTAAGTCTAGGCGCCAATACCATGTTTCAATACAAACCATGGGCCAATACAAACTATGGATCAACAATTACCATGGGATGACTTACAAAGCATATGCGTCCAACAACAATAAGACAAACTATGGATGAACAAATACTACGGGACGACTTACAAAGCATATGCGTCCAACAATAATATACTAACAAAGTAAATAGAAGGGTTGACATGGGTTCCTAACAAATTCATAGAGTTTTCTATGAAGCATTCAGAGGATAAGAAGACCACGAGATGCCCTTGTAAAAAATGTTGCAATTTTGTAGCATTGACGTTGGAGGAAGTACAAGACCACTTTATGATTCATGGTATAATTAATTCATATAAAACTTGGTTTTTCCATGGAGAGAGAGATCCTAGTCAGGACTATATATTTGATAAGAGCAAGGAAAGACACATAACAAAGATGAATGATTTGCCTCCATAAATTATACAGGGTGATGAACACATAGTCGAACGTCAATATGATAATCATAATGATGAGTTTGCAACATTGATTACAAATGATACTGATTTTCTTGAGAATGAAAATGATAATTATGTAGCCATGGTTGACGACCATATGGTTCAAATGGTGAATGATGCTTATCAATATTATAATGAAAATCCAGATGTGAATTGTGAAAATGGCCAAGCAACATCAACGGAAGAAACAAATGATATCAATCAATATTTAAAGTTAATTGAAGATTCCAAGACACCATTGTACCCAGGTTGCACTAGTTTCACTAAGTTATCGGCCACTGTGAAATTGTACAACCTTAAAGTGAGAAATGAATGGTTTGATGCAAGTTTCACCCAGTTGTTGAAGTTGCAATGAGAAATGCTTCCTGTAGGAAATACACTTCCAGAATCTACATATGTTGCAAAAATTTTGGTTAAATCATTGGGTTTGGACTATGAAATGATACATACATGCCACAATGATTTCATTTTATATTGGGGAAAATATGAAATAAAAAATTAATGCCCAACATGTGGCAAATCAAGATGGAAGGTTGATGTTCATTCAGGAAAGGTGCGTATAGGTATCCCAACCAAAGTGATGAGGTATTTCCCTATAGTTCCAAGGTTGAAGAGAATGTACATGTATGATTTTGAACTCTTATAATTCCATCATAGCATGCACCTTCTTGTACTACCAACCTACTCAAAAAATCATCTTATTTAATCTTCTAAGAATTGCAATGTATATATGATACTTTCATTTTTTTGTTACAGCTCTACATATATTTCACAGAAAATGAGGTGGCATCATGAGAACGCAAGTAAGGATGGAAAAATGCGCCACCTAGTTAATAGTCCAACATGGAAAACTATAGATTCTAAATCTCCTTGTTTTTCCAATGATCCTCGCAATGTACGACTTGCAATGGAAGTGGATGGATTTAATCCTTTTGGAAACTTGAGTAGTGCTTACAATGTATGTCCAGTAGTATTAATCACATATAACCTTCCGCCATGGTTATGCATGAAAAGGAGCTTTTGTCTATTGTCATTGTTAATATATGGTCCCAAGCAACCGGGAAATAACATAGATGTATATTTAGAACCATTGGTAAATGAACTAAAGGTAACATGGGATGAAGGGGCGAGGACATACAATGCTCATTCAAGGTCATTATTTAATATGAAGGCTATATTGACGTGAGTAATCCATGACTTTCCTGCTTATGGAAATATGGTTGGTTGCACGACTAAAGGGTTTTGTGCGTGCCCTATATGTGGAAGGAACACAGATTCAGAATATATCAAATGTAGTAGAAGTGTATGTACATGTGACATAGGAGATATCTTCCAATAAATCATAAGTATCGTTCTCAAAAAGCACCATTAAATGGGAAGGAAGAGCATCGCATTGCACCTAAAATTGTACAAGTTTCAGATATTTTTACAGAAATGGGAGGAAAGGAAGAGATTTGGGGAAAGAGTAAAAGTACAAAAAGAAAGAGAAATTTACAAAAAGGTGAAAATTCGAAGATTGACGTGTGGAATAAAAGGTCAATTCTATTCAATTTCCCTTATTGGGAGGTATGTGCGCACATTAACTTAAGGCCTAAAATGTATGATTCTTGAAGCATCTCACTGTGTTTAATTTGAATATATTGTTTAATTTTTCTTCCATATTATCATTCATTCATTTTGATACGGTTGGATGTAGAAACTCCTAGTTCATCACATTTTAGATGTAATGCATGTAGAAAAGAAGGTATGCGAAAGTATTTTTGGAACCCTTTTGGATATAAAAGGAAAATCGAAGGATGGAAAAAAATCTCGTGATGAATTACAACAGTTGGGTATAAGGAGGTCACTATGGCCACAAGAACAAGGCAAAAAAATATTTCTTCCACCCGCACCACACACTCTTTCAAAAAAGGAGAAAGAGAGTCTTTGTGGTGTTTTGTTCACATTCAAAGTACTTGATGGATACCGTTCAAACCCTAGAAATCATATATCTATGGAAGAGCTCAAGTTTCATAGTATGAAAGCACATGATTGCCATGTTCTCATGTAGCAAATCCTTCCAGTAGCAGTGTGCCATGTGCTACCAAAAGCAGTTTGAAACACTATTTGTAGGCTTTGCTTCATTTATAGGCGAATTTGTGCAAAAATGGTGGATCCAACAGATCTTGATAACTTATAGGATTATGTTGTAGAAACATTGTGCTTACTCGAAAAATATTTCCCCCCTTCATTCTTTGATATAATGATACATTTGACTATACACCTGGTGCGAGAGATACATTATTGTGGACCCATTGCATATCGATGGATGTACCCTTTTGAAAGGTCAGTGAAATTTCACTAAGTGTACAAATCTACATAAATTCCAACATTTTATGTGCATATACTACATTGCTAGAAAATCTTTATTCATACTTTTGATTTCACTATAAATTGTGTTTTTCTTCTAGGAACATGAAAGTTTTCAAAAGTTACGTGAAGAATAGGAATAGGCCCGAAGGTTGCATAGCTGAAAACTACACTGTGGAGGAATCCATCAAATTTTGTGTTGATTATGTTAAAGGTATGGACTATATTGAAAGAATGCCTAGTAGAAATGAAACTTGGTATGATGAAGAAGGAGAGGTTGATCAATATGGGAAGGCCTTATCTAGTGTAACTTCTATTGAATTGGATAATACTAGTTTGTTACAAGCCCACAGATGGGTCTTGCACAACATAGATGAAATTGAACCTTGGATAGAGTAAGTAATAGGCACAACTTTATGAAATTATTTTTTATTATAGTCTATCAAAATATTTTGAAAAAAAAATTATTGACATTACTTGAAATTATGATGAACTTGACTGAAATTGCCAATAGAAACATCCAAGCCCAAAAAGACGAAGTCTTATTACAAAATATCCACAACCAACAATTTAATGATTGGTTAAGAGAACAGGTAATGATATGTTTTTCATATTAGAATTAATTAAACTTCATTGTTCAAGACTATTATGATGTATGAAAGTGACATTATTTTTATATAGTTTGAAATTGCATGGTTTTCTAACGACATTTAAAACTTTACAGGTGGAAGGAAAAGAAAATATTTATGATACTCTTAAATGGTTGGCACGTGGCCCAAGGAAATATGCAACTAAGTATGACGGCTACTTAATCAATGGGTGTAGATTTCATGTTAAAAGAATAGAAAATTCCAGGTCCACCCAAAATAATGGTGTGTGCATTGATGCACAAACATTAATGAGATCAAGTGCAAAAGATAAAAATCCCATACAACAAACGACAACCTATTATGGAGTGATCCAAGAAATAATCATATTGGACTACTATTTGGTGCAGTGTCCACTATTCAAATGTGATTGGATAGATGTACACAAGAAGAATTGAATGAAAGTTGATGAAATTGGTTTCAACCTGGTGAATCTAAAGAGATGCTTGAGTAAGGATAGAGTGCAAGATTATCCATTTATTCTAGCATCACAAGCGAAACAAGTATTTTATGTACAAGATTCATTAGAGGATGATTGGTATGTAGTTTTGACATGCCCTCCAAAGGGGCCGAGAAATTGTAACAAAAATGAATTGGAGTATGCAGATTTATCAAGTGTTGCAGATTTTGAAGGGACAAAATGCAAAGATGATGAAGCTATAGGTGATGGTGGCATGGATTATGTTCGACAAGATTGTGAAGGCTCATGGTTGGATGTTGATCGATAAGTACCATGCATGATTTATTTATCTGTTCTCATTTTAGTTGTATCTATGAAATTTAATATCTTAGATTCTTACTTGCATTTACCTTTCATGCAATTATAGTGTATTTTGCTACTTTTTAATGCATGGATCTTATATGTTTTATTATGTTATGTCACTTTCATTTATTTTGCAGTAGATATATTGGGTGTTGGGAATTGAGAGTGATGTGAGAGGGGGGAGGGGCCATATGAGCTTCAACCTTCACGTGGTTGGCCCTGTTTAGTAGAGAATAAGTTATTATGGAAACCAAGAGAAGCTCATTCAGGTATTTCCATTTAGTTTTTTTAGAACTTCATGCATGTTGTTATGCCTGTTTATTTACATATTTATCATTCGATCATATTAACATATTATTTTGTCACGATTTATGTAGGTCTTCGAAGTGACAAGGAATCCAATGAGGGTTTGTATCATTCTCTTATGCATATTTATAAGTTATCCCCATAAATAATTATCCAATTAGATATCTTATTGTTGTTTCATTGATTATAATATGTTGATTTCATCATTTTAACAGTTGTACTTGTCTATTTTATCAACAGTTTTTATTGCACATTTGTTGAAGGAAAAATGTTGATTGTGGGATAGCTATTGACCACGGGCAAGTAGTGTAATGAACAAACCTAAAAGTATTTAATTACAACATATTTAATTACAACAGATTTATTACAACCATAAGTATACCCGATTGATGGTGTAACAACTGATTTCCGTGGAAAATTTGTGTAAAGCATAGTGGACGCCAAGATCATCCGACCTTATTGGCACATGAGCTGAACTTTGAGGTAGAGATCCTTATTATCAATCAGCGAGGAATATTTCTCGAGATTCGTAGGCTCAGATTGTCAAGGGTACGTATAAACACTAATATTTCTTGTAATTACTCATATCTCTCGTGTATTCCATTTGGGTTGTGTGAGAGCTTGTTTCTATTTGATTAATGAAATCAATTTTTTTAGGAGATCCGATTGATATAACCTCTTTGTATATCATCTTTTTTGTTTAATTTTTGCAGTCATATTTTTTCATATTGGATGTGAATAAAAAGTTTAAACTGACCTGCACAAAATCAAGAGAGTAAGAGGCCCTCTAACAACATATATATATATATAGCATGCCATCCATTTTACCTAACATAGAATGCCAACAGCCTTCCAAGCAACTATGAGACACTCTATACCATTTTGGTGTGAGCCAAAAATGGTCAGAACACCACAGTTGGGGGCACTTGGGCTAGAGTAGTACTAGGATGGTGATCTCTTGGGAGGTCTTGGTGTTGCATCAACATTGTTAAATGGATGACATTGGAGCTTTATATAATGATCCACAAATAATGCGTGCAACTTGACTTTCTTAGAAAAAAAATGTGTGCAACTTTAGAGGTTGCATGTAGCAATTAGAATTTATTATGACCTAAAAACTACAACAATGAACCAATTAGACAATTAGAAAATTCAAAATATAAATTATGCATATTATCTCAGAATAATTGCCAATGATACACCCTCAAAATAATTATAAAGGCATCCCACCAATTCCAAACAAAGACAATTAGGATCTAAAAGTTAGTGCTCTTAAGGAAGTAGTACAAAGAGTTTGCTTTACAAAAAGTATTGTGCCACGGTAAACGAGGTGCTAAGTCCAAGATGTGTTCTAGTGTACAGCAATTACCCACCCTACTGTGGCATGACCCCTACTAGAGGTTGGACTGACAGTAGGTGGCTTCCTCCACCTATACCACAACACATCTATACTATGTATCAATCAACGACATTTACATTGCATGAAGCTACTTCGTTTGGGGGCACCTAAGTGACTATAAAAATGGCATTTCCCCTAGAGATGTCAAACTAGTCACATGGTATAACTCCATCACCACCTTTTCAGCTTGATCTTGAAATTTAGAAAGCTACCATGCATACCCACAAATAATGCCTGAGTGGATTGTAAAATTTACCGGAGAGCATCCACGACACAAATTGGAAACATGTGTGGCTCCTGACATTGTTACAATTTTGGATCCAATAGGAAACTTTCATTTCACAAGGAGAGATTTAACATTAGATCAAAGTTGAAAATTGTAGCTAGGGTTTTCATCCTAGCTTGTGCAAATGAGCACCTACTAAGGAGAAGGGCCTCCTTAGTAGCAGTTCAATAAACAGTAAATAAAAGCAGTAAAACAGTATGAAATTTAACCTAGCATGAGCATTAGCATAAATAACAAAACATGAAAATATGGCAAAGATTTCTCTTTTTTGTATTAAAAATTACCTCAGGTGTAGAGGTTGATGAAGCCCTTGCAGCAGTCCAAGAGGGTTGCTTCCAAGCTCCAGTGTTGTTCCTTCTCTTTCTCCAAAGGGTTTTGGAAATGGGCCAAAGGGGCACTCAAATGTGAAAATAGCTCAAAAGGGTGAGCTAGGGTTTCAGGAGTGATTTTGGCAAAGGATAGGAATGATTGTGGATCTGAAATGGGGAGCCTCCATCACCTATTTATAGGTTTTTAGTGGTGGAGTGCTGACCCATGGTTTTGGGCACCATATGGTTTAGGTCAGCTGTATAGGGTTTTTGCTTCCTTTTTTCCCTCTTTTTCCTCTTTTTTGTATTTTTTTATTCCCTTTTTAGAGGGTTTTTGCTATTTTTGAAGGAATTTACTTTATTTTGGGGGAAAAGGGGGGGGTTTTGGCCTTTTGGAGGCTTTTTAATGGTTTTTTGGTCTTTTGGAGGGTTTTTAATGGGTTTTTAAGGTTTTGGAGGGAAATATGGTGGGAAATATGGACAAATGAGTCATGTAATGAGGGAGATGAGGTAGTGAGCACTTTTGGGGTGTTAACAAATTGCCCCCTGATGTGTGAGGGCAGGAGCTCATCGTATGGCCGATAGACATCATAAGTCTTTTATGGTTTTCCTGGGAGGTGGAGAGGAGAAGAAACGAACTAGATCCCGGAACAACGATCCCGAACAAACTGCAAAAACTGAAAGTACATGACCTCAATAATGAATGAGAAATAATCTGAACATATGGACGAGGCGGGCATTCCCATGCTCGTATTAAGATATAGAATAATAACAAGGGGGTCCAAAAAATGGGGACCTGAAATATACATGGCCTCAAATGAGGAAGAATCTCAATATATGGACAAGGCGGGCATACCCATGCTCGTATCTAGATATATATATATAAAATAACAATGAGGCCCAAAAATGGGGGCCTGAAGGATATATGGAGAACCACTGTGTACATCATAAGGGTCCAGAGGGGACACAAATCTGGGACATACTGCTGGGATGACCATGTCTGAGCTGAAGAACTGATACACTGGAATAACAATAGTGCTGCTGAGTGTGGTACCAGAGGAACTGATGAGCTGTGGGATCATAGTGACAGGGAGTCATACCCTCAATGGTACACTAAACTGGAACTGAACTGGGTACTCAAGGAATCATATAACTGGATGGATTCCGAATACAATCGCCTACACAACCCGGACATACACGGGAACATATAACTGGGCGTTCCGAAGTGACTCACCAATGTGCTAGAGTCGGGGGAAATCCGGGGTCTTCGACCAATAACTGAAGGGATATATACCCTGCGCGATTCTCAACGATGTGATCAAGGTGTTGAAGTCGAGCATGTGAGAAACAACCATGCGGAGAGGCACTGATGACTCCTCTCAAAATGGTCCGTAGGAACTCACCACAAATGGTGATGAGTCCAAGGCGCAGGGACCTCTGGGTCTATCCTCTGGAATAGATGGGCTGTCATCGACAGAGGGAGACCTGCAACTAGCAAGGAAATGATGTTTCCTTGATAGGAGCACAAGGTGGAGAACCGAAGTGTGAGAGTACTAATGGTAGGACTGACATACTGTGGGGGTAGGGAATAACTGGGCAAGTAGAGTGGGTGGACTCAAACTTCCTTTGTTCAGAGTATGATGGCGGGGATGATCGGATAGCATATGAAACTGACTGGTGGGAAAGGGATCATAGCTGTAATGGACCAGGGATGGTGACTGGGATGAGTGATACTCAAGTTGGTTTAAGATGGCAGGAGACTGCAGAATACTCTGAACAAAGGCGACCTTATTGGGGGTGATTTCGAGATGATCGATCATGGTGCCAGGAGGCACGGGGGGAACTTCTTCATGGGTTAAGGAACTAGAAGAAGTGTGGTCATAATGGTACTGTTGTGTGGATTTATACGAGCCCAGGACAGTTCATGCTCGTGATTGCTTTCAATTTTAAGGAGTCTAAAAGCGATAAGAAGACTTTGAAATAATGGAATGGTACTGTCGTGTGTATTTGTACGAGCCCAGGACAGTTCATGCTCGTGGTTGCTTTCAATTTTAGAGAATCTGAAAGCGATAAGAAGACTCCAGGGGGTTGATTTTTTGTGCGTTAGTATCCAAGGCCTGAAGAAGCATGCAATGAAGAACTCTTCTAGCCGGTGTGACTAGAGTATTCCTTTTTCGTAATTAGTCTACCAGGTCCGGAAAATGGTTAAACTTATACTAGATAGATGCCCTTTTAGGTACTTTAACGAGCATGAAAGGAAGCAAGATTCCTCGACGATCTTTTCATTTTTTTAGGAGTCAGAAAAGAGCTTAACAGAAACTCCCTAAGTGCCTTTTTCGTAAAGGACTTGTCCGACCCAAAAAAGGGCTAAAATTATACTGAGCAAAAGGAATGGTCAGGCAAGGAGGAAGTGCTTAATCAAGGAACATTGATGATGACCAAGAACGAGGGTAGGGGGGAACACTAGTGGGCCTCCTTGCGGGATAATGAATGGTGGCAAAATAACGAAATAATTGCAATATGAAAGGAGTGAATGGCTCATGTAAAAATGTGGAACAATCCGAGGGTGGTCGATGTGGTGCGCAAACCGAGGCAACAAGGTGTCGAGACACAATGTTGAAATTGTACCTGGTGAGAGTGATAAATGATCTCAAGCATCATCACGAGCTCGAAAAAATGGATCTGGCGATATAAAAAGTGTCAAAAATAGATAACGATCGATGTGGCACGCAAACCGAGGCAACGGGGGGGCATTTTGGAAAAAATACCCAAAAAATATGGGGGTGAGAGTGAGAAATGATCTCAAGCATCATCACGGGCTTGAAAAATTGAATCCGATGATATAAAATATATCAAAAATGGAGAGCAGCCGAAGTGGCACGCAAACCGAGGCGACTAGTGGTGTCTAGAAAAATGCTCAAAAAATGATGTGAAAAAATAAGAAAATGAGTCGACCATCATGACGGCCTCGTCGTGTTGATTCCAATGGTGGAAACGGTTCAAAAAATGGACTCCGTATGGGTTCAGAATGGTCAAAACAAGAAAAATTCAACGGACTATAAATAGTAAGTGGGTCCAACATGACAAGTGTCATTTGGACTTGTTGACTTTGACTAGAGATCAGAGGGGACCAGAGATTAGTTGGTGTTTCTGGACGATCCGACCGACCGTTTTCAGATCCGGGAGTTGCAGGTATTCCGATAAACTCATATCTGCATTTTTCATTGGGTTCAGGGGGGTAGTGGGTCCCAGGGGGTTTTCTGTACGATCCACGTGGGGTGGATTGCGGGGTTGTGGGGTGGAACCACGGTCGGGGACCACGGGTTCCGGGTCTGAGCATGCGACCGAGGACCGCAAGTTCTAGGTCGGAATACGCGGTCCTAGACCACGAGTTCCGAGGCTGGACTTGCGGTTCGGGGCCGCGAGTTCGGCTTCTACAGGCGCAGTACCGGACCATGACTGTAGCCCTGACAGCCGTGATCTGAGATCGTGGCAAAGGGGCCCTAAAGATGCGATTGGGATCGAGCTTTAGGGTTTTCTCGAGGGGGGGGGGTTATTTCCGTGACATGGGTCTGATGAGTGTGCATTGTGTGATTGACAAGATGCCGTTAGTACTGTGGCGAGAGTGGGAGCTCCCGGACGACATAATGGATATCATCCAGAGGGATCGGCATATGCGGTCTACTTTGGGGTTGTGCGGGTTGCTGAAGTTTGCACAGGTGCCCATGATGCATTCAGCAGGGCTACTGCTGAACAGGTTAGTGAGCTTTTGGTAGCCTGACATACATGCGTTCAGGTTGCAAGGAGAGAGGGTGGATCTCACCCTTGTAGATGTATATTTCTTGATGGGGTTGCCCTGTCTAAGTAGGGTGGCTGATACGCAGCCACGAGTATCCGCAGACGTGGATATTAAGGATATGTTGGAGCGTTACTGCGTTTCGGAGGCTAGAGTGCAGAGGAATGCGCTCTGGATTGTGGACCTGAGGGAGGCCTCAGTACGGGCGATCGCGGCGTGTGTGGTTCAGGTTTTGGGGTCCCAGTCGCCCGAGCAGGTGTCAGGGGGCCAGATGCAGCTAGTGGAGCGGGTGCTGGATGGCGTATACTATGCCTGGGCCAGATGTTCCTCACTTGTGTTCAACGGTAGCTGACCTCGGTGAAGGAATCTAGCAAAGGATTCTGTTATGGATCCTTTCTTTGTGCCTTCTTCATGGAGAGGGTACCTACACTGCGGCCGCGGGTGCCGATCAGGGCAGCAGGACCTATGGAGCCGCGCATGGTGCGATGGGGAGAGATGATGCACCGACGGGGTGGTGGTGAGGTTGGCAGGTACTTCACCCAGGAGCTCTACCTATAGTGGTTGCAGATGCCACCAACTCTGGATGATTATCCATACAGAGAGATGGACTACATAGGGGATCCGGAGGCACCACGGCAGCCAGGGAAGGTGTGGGGACCAGATGGTATGTATTGATTTGCTTGATTGTTTGTTGATGTCAGGTTTTGTGTATGATAGGTTTGAGATATTGATATGCTGTTACTGACTGATGTATGATCTGCAAATGTTGGCCCGAGACCACCATCGGGACACATAGACCGTAGGGGGCATGTGGCGATACTGGCCCTGCCAGGCCTAGGGGAGGTGCGTCGACAGGACGCTGAGGGGACTCTGGAGTCTGTACGAGTGATTCTCGATCATTTGCTGGTTGGAGTGACTGATGATGGGTGGCGGGACTTGGATCCGGAGGTGATTCAGGACTGTCTGAGGGCGCCACGAGATTTCCGATCGATCGCGATCTAGGTGGCCATTTTGGCGGATAGGGGTCGGTCACAGGAGCTTGCAGGGAATGAGGAGCTGCCGGAGGAGGAGCGGGGTGAGGACTTGGAGGTAGCTTATGCAGGCAGTGACGAAGGGTATGACTCTCAGTAGGGAGTACAGAGGACTCCCCCCCGATTTTGTAGCTACGGCATGTATTCTATGAGGCTTATTGATGTATAGATATTTTTTATATAGCTGAGTACAGAGGTACTCAGGACATGTGTAGCACATTGACGTTTATTTTTTGATATATATATATGAACATGGATGCAACTTTTTGCGATGATGATTTAGTGTACGCACATGGATGCGCTTATGGTTTGTTATATGTTTGTACTGCACGTGGATGCAAGTAGTGTAGGATGATGGGTACGTGGATGCCCCTTGTGTATTTTATGTTATGTATTGCACATGGATGCAACATTATGTATGTAGGATAGGCACGTGGATGCCCCTATATAGTAATGTGTTTATGTTATTGCACATGGATGCAAATAGTTATGTGATGATATGCACGTGGATGCCCCTAGTTGGAAATGCAATCTTTTTGGGTTTTTATATATTTTTGATGAGATGATATGGAATGATGATGCATTATGGATGTTTTACATGGTGTGATTGATATGCCAATATAGGATGTTGTTAGCCATTTGATCTACGACACTATTCTGAGCTCTTGGGACATGGGTGAATGTTATGGATTCAAATTGTTGGCTGAGTTGTTTTGTGCACAGGAATTTTCTAAAGAGGCAGGGATCACACACCTGGTAGCAGTTGTTGAGCTGGGAGACAAGTAGCTGGGAGTCAAGGAACACATGAAGGTGACATATGCCCATCTGAAGGGCAGCAGTCAGGAGAACGGTCACAGCATCATACTCCGCCTGGTTATTGATAGAAGCGCCTATACACATTTCGTCAAGGTGAATCAACTCATGTGAAGGGGAATATAAGACCCATGCTGCAGAAGCCAGGTTTGGAGACCAGCGGCTTGCTCCATCAGTTAATCCAATGTAATGAGGTGGAAGATGGTCCATCTGTGATCATGCAAAAAATGATGAATGTAAGATTGCAGTAAAAAAGGTGAAAAACAAAAAGAAAGCAAATTGTACAATATGGACCAAGGGGGCCGCGGGTTTGTTTAAGGATAAAAGCGTTTAAGATACAACCCATTACGAGGGTTGCACAAAGGGTGACCTTATGAGTTAGTTAAAATGTATGCCCCGTTTCCGAGGCAAGTCTGCACGATGTAAGGGCCTTGCCACATGGATTCAAACTTTCCTTTACCAGTCTTGTCATGGGCTTGGTCATAGGCGAGGACAAGGTCCCCTTCACGGAAAGTTCGAGGGTGGACATGTTTGTCGTAACCAACTTTGGAACGGTTCTTGGTAGCTTCAATGGTTTGGAGGGTGGCACGATGGTCCTCGTCAGCTTGCTCCAATGATAGCAGACGTTGCTCAAGTGGGGAGGTGTCTGGGAGAAGCTCGACGGCAATGTGTAAGGCAAGTATCTGACTCTCGATGGGGAGGACAGACTCTACACCGTGAACTAAATGAAACGGGGTAAAACCGATGGCAATCTTAGTTGATGTTCGGTAAGCCCATAATGCAGGGAAAAGCATGTGATGCCAATTGGACTTATGCCGGTCAACAATGCGTTGGAGGATGGTTTTTAAAATTTTGTTAATGGCCTCTACTTGGTCGTTCCCTTGGGGGTAGTAAGCAGAGGAATATTGATGTTCGAACTTCAGTAGGTTGGATAACTCACGCCAAATGGAATCTTCAAAATGTGAACCATGGTCTGAGACCAGCTGTTTGGGGACCCCGAATTGTGTGATAACATAGTTAAAAAAGAAACGGGCAGCGGTGTCAGCTTTACAATTGAAGGTGGGCATGGCTTCAGCCCATTTGGTGAAGTAGTCGACGGCGACAATGATGTACTTATGGCCGTTGGTGAATGAGGGTTTACATTCCATGAAGTCGATGGCCCATTTACAAAAGGGACCAACGGTGACGACTGGGTGTAACGGAGCGGGTGGTGTCCGAGCCTTAGGGGCAAAAAGTTGGCAATTATGGAAATGTTTGACTGCTGTGATGCAGTCTGTAAAGAGGGTGGGCCAGAAGTATCCGGCGCGGATGACCTTTTGGGCGGTGGCCATTCCAGAGAAATGTCCGTCGCAGGCACCACTATGACAGTCATTGAGGACTTGTTTGGCTTCCTCGTGTGTAAGACAACGACGGAGAATCGTGTCAACCCCTCGCCGGTAAAGGACATCGCCCAAGAGGAGATATCAAGAGGCCTGGTGACGGATACGATGGCGTCCATCATGATTTATGTTGGGTCGAAACTTCTTCGTATGAAGGTATAGCAAAATATCACCGTACCATGGGTCATCGGACGAGATGATGAACAAGTGATTGTCGGGTAACTCATCGGAGATTTATGGGGACGGCAAAAGGGATGGCAGATCGGTGATGAGCTAGGCAAGCGCGAGGGCTTTAGTGCTCTTAGGGGTTGTGAAAGTGAGGTCATATTCTTGGAGGATAATTACCCATTTAGCAACATGACCTTGCAGGAGGCGCCGGTTCAAGAGATAGACCATGGGTTGGAGTCGGCAACAATTGTGGTATGACTGAGTAAAATGTAATGTCGCAATTTTTGGACGGAAAAGACCACAGCAAGGGTTAGTCTTTCCTCATACGGGTAACGTAGGGGTGGTCCAGACAAGGTCTGGCTGACGTAATAAATGACATGCTCCTGGCGAGCAACGTCTTCTTGAACAAGGACTCCGGACACAGCATGATTGGATGCCGAGACGTACAGGATGAATTCTTGAGAGAAATTCGGAGGGGAGATCAGAGGGGCTTGCGTGAGAGCCTTTTTAAGAGCTTCGAATGCAGCTTGTGCCTTTTCATCCCAAACAAAGGGTATGTGGGTACGAAGCAGGCGTAAGAAACCATGAATGGTGGTGGCATAATCAGGAACGAAGCGACGGTGGAAATTAGATTTCCCCTGCAAACTCTGGAGTTGTCGGAGCGTGCGAGGTGCAGGAAGGTCTAAGATGGCTTGGACTTTCAGGTGATCAACAGCGATTCCTTTATGGGAAACAATGAAACCCAACAACCAACCTACCGGAACGCAAAAGACACACTTTAGTGGGTTCAAGCGGATTTGATATTTGCAACAATGCAGAAAGACTTGCCGGAGGTCGTTAAGGTGGTCTGATCATTTCCGGGAACGAGCTGTAAGGTCGTTGAGATAGACTAACAGGATATGAACCAATTCATGAAAACAGTAGTTCATGGCCCGCTGGAAAGTGGCACCAACATTTTTGAGGCCAAAAGGCATGACGCGATAGGCAAAGGTGCCCCGGGGGGTGGTAAAGGTAGTCTTACTGATCCTCCTTGTGGATCTGAATCTGGTTGTATCCAGAAAAACCGCCCATAAAAGATAGGACTTCATGCCCCGCACACGCATCGATGAGTTGGTCAAAAAATGGCGTGGGGAAGTTGTCTTTGGGACAGGCTCGGTTTAAATCGCGAAAGTCAATACATACTTTGATGGTGCCTTGTTTCTTGTTAACAGGGACCGGGTTAGAAACCCAAGTGGTATATGCAATAGGATAAATGAATCCTGCTTTACGAAGTTTCTCTATCTCGGCCTTAACGGCGGGGAGCGTCGAGGGATGAATGGGGCGCTATTTCTGGCAAACGGCAGGTACATCTGGCCATGTGTCAATGTGGTGTTCTATAATAGCGGGGTCAAGACCAGGCATTTCGGTATAGGACCAGGCAAATACATCACGAAAATCTTGGAAAAGTTTTTGTTTTCTCTGATCTCATACTCACTGCAGGAGGCACCTAATGTAATGATTTCAAGAGCACTGGGTGGGTCAGAGATATCGATGTGGATGATGGCTGAGATGTTGGCCATGTTACCTTCCTCAAAGGCATCAGGGGCGGGAATGCGATCCTTAAACTAGTCGACTTTGGTGGGGAGGAAATCTTTGGACTCAACCGAAAATTGGGTGGCTATGGTGGAGGAGGACTCTTCTGGGAGGAAGTAGGAACGATGGTGCATGTCTTCCCAGGGGTAATCCGGGGCAGTAAGAGCCTCTAGAATCTCCTCATCATTGCGGAAACTTTGAGTTGTCAAATCGGTTGACGAGGGAGTGGTAGTAGAAGAGATCATATAGATGGTATTAATCTCACTAGATGAGGGTGATACTGGGGGGTGGATCTCCTCAATTGTGGGGGCCGCCGTCTCAAGGTCCAAATTATTCATCTCATAGAGAGATGCTCTGTAATCTGGGAGATCGGGACAGTGATGTGAGTAATGGCCGTAAATACTGCATATTGCACAAGGGTGGTTGGTACGCAGTGAAAATGGTACCGCATTTTCCATGATTTTATATAAATTATCATACATATTCCTTGATTCTCTACTATATCTAGCATACATTTGATGAATAAAATATAGCAATGTAGAAAATGACGTTGATTTTCTTAAAGAAAATTCCAACTTTGATATTGGCAAGCAACAATTGCAAGGGTTACCTTAACCTTCCATACAGATTTATGAAATGTAACTAGGTCTGAATAATACTATTCTATACCCCAAATTTTGCTATCTTGTACGTTTACCATAGTTCAACATCCTTCATGGATGTGCCTTTTAATATGTTGTGAATTTCCATCTATCAAAAGGTATTTGCAATGGACTGCCACTAAAAGTCACGTGCTTCTTTGACTCTCTTCTCCAAATTTCCAATGTGTATGTAGGAAGCTTCATTGTACCGACTGGAAATATTTCATTGATACAGAGAGATCCAAACAATGTACAAGTGTGAAACTGCACTATGAATTGTCATAATATCTTACCTCCAAAGCAAGGACAAAAGTCCTATACAGAAATAAAAGTAGCCATCCAATGCAAATTTACAATTTTCCCTTATCCATGGAACATGTCGTCTTCTTCCTCTATAACGGTTATACCCATTAACCCCACTAAAATGTCACTTTGTTGGAATTCCATTGCAAATGCTTTGTCATGAGGGAGAGCTCTATAGTGTAATGAATATAAACCCACAAAGAAGATCATAGTGTGATAAATTGTGAAGAGTAAATTTGGGTAAAAGTGGTCCATGATTGCAGAGAATGGTACACAAGTTCAAGGAAACTAGTGCACGTTCAAGTAGTCCTTTCATAAAAATGTCATCATGCATGCTACTGCACACATCCAAACACACTTATAGAATTTTACAATTTATATTTCCACATTTCAATATTAAATTGATATAAAATCACTGATAGGTATGTTCCATTGGTTTTGATTGGACTTTAACAAATTGACTTCATGCTCTTGTTTTCCACAGCAAGGTCCCCAAACGTGGGTAGCATTAGCGACATTTTGACTCGACTATTCATGTCTACTATAATTTGAACCGTGCTTTGCATCAGGTAAATCTAGTTGTGATATCTTCTTTTTTCCCAACATATCAATATTGTGTAGTTTGACAATCATCATATTGTGTAGTTTGACCTTATGTATTTCTAATTTGCAGAGATCATTTGGATTTGTTCAAATTTGTCTCTCTAACATGGAATGCCTAGCTCCATTCTCATATTTGTCTTCAGCAATCATGAACTTCTATATACAATATGTACTAAGGGCTAGTTCTATTTTTTTATAACTTGTATATTGTCTCTCCTACTTTTGTATTTAGTGGCCTTGTTGTTGTTTGTAGAATACTTCATTATACAACAATATTCAAGAGTGCAAATGATGGGAAGGACCTGTGTTAAGGCTTTCTATTTTTAAGTTTTACAAATAAAATTAGTACTGGAGCTAGATGATTTGGTCTGATTTTATGCAGACAATTCTATTCACTCATTTACATAATCTTAATTGTAGATGAATTTGTTTCTATCTATATATTGGTTTTTGGGATAAAATTGCAAATAATGAAAGTAAAATAGTATCAAAGTTAGAAATGAATTGGCCATAGTAATAATGTATCTAGGCTCAAGGCATCCGACTAATATTTTGACTTACTTTTCTCAAGGTATATGGAAAATAGGAAGGATTTTTTTTTTCCCATTGTGGGATATAAGCATTTGTCTTAGGAAGAATAGGCCATGGGAAGGTATATCCATGGTTAAAAAATGGTGAGAAGTTTATATTTGAAAATGTTCTCTACATTCCTGGTCCAAGCAGAAGTCTTGTTCGAGTAAAAGTCTTGTTCATAATGTGTAACTAATTGCATGGTGTTAGGATCTGATTGGGAGGGAATAGGCCATTTATTTTTCATACAATGGTATTTTTAAAGGAAGAATAGGCCATTTATTTTTCATACAATATAGTACTACATTGGCCTGGACGGCTTTGACTTCAAGTACACTAGTTATTCCCATGGGCTGATGCCATACTTATGACTGCTTGTTACTGTAAATATTAAACCTATAGCATTCAGATCATTTTGAGGAACCATGTTGATGTGCATAAGTGCTCAGTATATAGTCTAGTTTGTAGTTTTAAAATATATTTATTATTTGGTATTCTGGTAACTAGTCTATTAATGAATTTACAAACTTTGAATGTATTTATTCATTGGTATATTGTACATTTATAGTTTGTTGATATTGTATAGGTATACTTTTGTGCATATTATTTTTTTTGGAAAAATAAATTGGATTTTAAGCATGGTTATATTTAGATCTTACTATGTTTTCTTAGCATTACAAATGATGGAATCTGGGTGCTAATATTGCTCCATTACCCGATTCTTAGAGGGTGCTATCTCAATGGAAGAGTGCTTGTCTTACAAACAGGAGGTTGGTGGTTCGATTCCTTCGTGCCCTATTGATATTACAATATTGCTATTTTTAATAAAATATATTTATGATGATTTCTTATGGATACAAGGGGGGTTTCAAACCGTCTTTATATGCTGCTATGAGGGGGGTTATAAACCTCCTTCATAGGCCGTTATGAGGGGGGTTCAAAAATGCCCTTGTATGTTACAACGAAGGGACTTCAAAACCCCCCTATAGATTTTTCCGCCCTTGTAGGATTGTAAAAGGGCGTCTACAAGGGGGGTTTAGAACTGCCACCATAAGGATCTAATGGGGGGGGTTTCGACAAATCATCCTTGTGTCTAGGGGGGGGTCAACACCTCCCCTGTAGGTATATATGGAGGGGTTTTAAAACTGCCTCCAAAGGTTTGTAGAAGCGATTTTTAGAGGGGGTTCAAAATGACCCTTGTAGGTATCTCTGGGGGGTTCTAAACCGCCCCCGTATGTATCTAGCGGGGGGGTTTCAAACCGCCCCTGTATCTTTCTACGGTGGGGGTTCCACACTGCCCCAAAGGTTTGTAAGATGGATTTTTAGGGGGGGGTTCAAACTTCCCTTGTATATCCTAATAGGAGGGTTTGCACCCGCCCCCATATGTACCTATAGGGGGGTTTGAAACCGCCCCCAAAGGTATGTAAGATGGCCTTTGGGGGAGGTTACAAAATGCCCCCAATAGTCACTTTTAGTGGCGGTTTTGTTCTCTTCTAGAACTGCTGCTAAAATTCCAAACTTTTGGTGTCAGTGCTATTGGGGGGGTTGGAAACTGCCCCCAAAGGTTCGAAAGAAAGACTTTTGGGGGGGGGTTCTGAACCCCCCCCAAAAAAAAAAGTCACTTTTGGAGGTGGTTTTGATCTCTTTTAGAACCGCCCCTAAAAGTGAAAACTTTTAACGTCGGTGTTATTGGGGGGGTTTATTAAGACCGCCTCCATATCCAAAACCGCCCCCAAAAGTGACTTTTGGGGGCAGATGACAAACCCCCCAAAAGTAAAAAATGTTGTAGTGAGTGGTAGCAGATGGGTGCAACATGACTTGTACTCAGAGGATCGGAGGGCTTATTATGATGATGGGAAACTATATGTTGACCAATGACTGATATATAGTGGATTTGGAAGATACCAACATGGCATTGGGAGTGCAATGGATGTATCACTCAAATACTTCAAAATAAATTAGTGGAATATGAGGGTAGAGTTCTTGGACAAAGGGGGTCAGTAAGTCATTTTGAACGAGTTGTTCTTAGAGGCATGGTGACAAGTGTTCCCATGATCGTGTCTAGTAGACGCATGGAGGCCATATGTAGACAAGGAGACACAGGCATGGTCTGGGATACATGTTCAGGCGGCATTAGTAGAGTGATGGATACAATAGAACATAAAATATACAGGAGGGTACATGAGGATACCGTAGTGTGCAGCAATATATGGGGATACATAGTTCACATGGTGATGGCCAGTGGAGTTTTGAAGCATTTTCCACAAGGATACCTACTAATAGAGATCTCGAGCATATCCTTGAGTTTGGTTTACCCATGATAGGTGACTAGATGGGTGAGCCTTAGAGAGTAGTAGATCCCTAGATGATCTATCTTTATCTAGGATATCAAACATAGGCTAGGGAGCATGATGCTCACATGTCTTATTCTAGACTTCATTATGGGTTTTGGGTCATGCCCTTGGCGTTGACCAACACACTAGCTACTTCCCAAATGCATAGGACAAACTTCCATTTGTGATATTCAAGATGAAGTGTGGCAATGGATTTGCAGGATGTGACTTCATCTGGGTGCTTATGCAAGCCACTATTCATGATGGTAGGCTCATCCCTTACAGGTATTTTAGCTAGGAGTTATAGGAGAAGAAGATGCAGACGGGACATGAAAATTGGTTGGTTACAATCAAAGTGGCTCAGCGTCAAAATGGTGGTCTCTTTTCGATATTATCTTGGGACCCTTGGATTTTAGTATTGGTCAGTACAATAAATGACGTAGAGTTGTGAACTAGTTTTTGCTCTCATGAGGTTGGTTTCCTAGTAAAGCATTTTCTTGAGTGGTAAATCAAGTTGTGGTATTGATTTGCTCTACTCTTCGACAATATTCGGGTGGTTTCTCATGTTAGTACCTTACTGAACCATTTATTGATTGGAGGATGTTTCGCATCTTCCTAATTAGCTTGGGACCCAAGTATCCTTACCAATTTCATCCTAGTTCATTCGATAAAGTGTCAGGTTGTGGTGGCATCGCTTGAGGACAAGCAATCTTTGGGAAGGGAGGACTGTAATGTCCCCATTTTTGGATTTTATTGCTTGGTAAGTGGATATGACCTTAGGTTTTTGCATTAGCTTGATCCGAGGAGATTAAGTAATTATTAATGTCACCATACCAAAGTAATTCATAAAGTGAATATTGAAAAATTCACTTTATTAATTTAAAGGAGGAAAAATAAAAAAAGGGGTCATAAATCAGATGGTATTGGGTGTTCCATGGCATTTCCCATGGTATGGAGCCCCAATGAAAGGATAAAAGGAGAGGCAATGCCTCACCTAGATATCATGTATTTTGGATTTGATCTCTTATGGAGTAACCTAGTGAACAAAGGTTTTTGTTAGGGTTTGGAAAAATACTTCCATCTTAGTTTGGTTTCGGTGGTGCGAAATCCACCCTAGCTAAATGACAGAAAATCCATCTAGGGTTCCTAATTGATCTTGTTTGGTGATTTGATCTTCAAATTTGTGGAGTATCGTTTTGTCTAGGTGATTTCCCAAGTGGGAAAATTTTATCTTCTTGGAACTGTGGCATTTGTGTTAGCAAATTATGGCACCAAGGATGGTCATGGAATAGTTGTGAGAGCCGAGTTATTAATTTTACAGAACGTGGGAATCTGGAGGAGTCTGTGGCAATTAGGGAGGAGAAATGAGGAACTTTTGGAGGTCGTGGGGCCTATTGAAACCTGATTTCCCTTTTGGAAGCTTCATGGGGATAAGGAAATCAAGGTGATGCTTGTTGGATCCATGGGGGGGTCAGTCACCCCATGTGTTGAACCATGGACATTTGGATAGGCCGCAAAGGCTCCTTGAGGTCGTGACCACCATTGCATCTAACCAGGTGTTTAGGATAAGTGTAGAGACCCTCTTAGACAAGGCCGAGAGCGTTGGAGGTTGACCATAATGCATGAACTCCCCCTTGGGGTTTAAACACCCTTCACTACTGACCCACGGGTTTTTTGAAGGGTCGTGAGGCCATTGTTGGACAATTGGAGGACCGATCCTCTTTCTTATAGGTTTTCAAGGAATCTCGTGATACAGAAGAATTTGAAGATGCTCGGAAATGAAAGTGCTCAATTGCCAAAAATAAAAACATCATTGTGTAGAGATTGGAGAGAGCTTTCGAACAATGCCCAAATCGCCTCAAACGAATATCGGATGAGGGAGATATCGCAGTCTGTATTTTTTAAGAAACATGAGAAAAAGGGTTGTCGGCGTGCCACATGGTATCCTCTGTACAGTGTTGACGTAAGCAAGTGACATGTGGTAGCACCAGAGGGTGCCATGTGTCACCTGAATTTTCCCTTTTTGGGGGTCCAAATGGACCAATAAAAAAGTGCCACGTGGCATATGCTGATGTGGTAGGGGCTAAGGTGGCATGATGATGTGGCAGGTGATTGGGTGTGAAGTGATCCAATGACAGGGCACTACGTGGACCAATCAAAAGGTGCCACGTTGCACTAACAGTTTGTCCAAAGTGGCTTGGATTAAAAAAATTAGGCTTCTATGAAGGGGACAGTCCAACAAATTACTATATATATATATATATATATAATTTGTTATATATGTGTAACAAAGGAAGAGAGTTATGGGATTTTAACCCATAACCTCCCCCATAATACTCCAATAACTTAACCACTGCGCCAAACAAATTACTTATTATAGTAATTTGAAGTAAATGTATTTGAATTGTTGCATGAATTTTGGTTGGGGGTTAAGCCAACCAAGCCCTATATAAAATGTGCGTTTTTCCATTTGAAAGATAGTTCATAGGCCGAGTTATGCATAGATTTCGAGCCAAATCTAGGAATGCATACCAAGGTAGTATTGCATGTTTCCCAAGGTGGTATTGGTCACAAACATCAAGGTGGTCTCACACATTCATTGGTGGCTTTTGGACACACATCCAATTGATGATGATGATGACGACGACGATGATGATGATGATGTTGGTGGTGGTAGTCATTGACATTGCTTATGAGCATGTTGAAGATTATTACTATATCCATGGTACTAGAGATGTATTCTATCTTTCATGATGATCCAAAACCATATTACATTCTTGTTGAATTGTATCGTGGATTATTGTGACATCCCACTATGAATTGTTGGATTGTTGTGACACACACGCACAAACACACGTTAAAACTTATTTCTTGTGAGTAAAGTAAAGTAAAGTAAAAAGTAAAAAGAACAAGTCATATATATATATATATTTGACTTGTTCTTTTTACTTTACTATAATGATATCCATGACCGATTATTGATTTGATGATATATTTGAATTTCACTTCTTTTGATGAAAGATGATGATGATGATGTTATCGATATTATCTTGTTAATTTCTATATATTGGAAGTTGTCTGTGTTTTTTTATGGATAATTAATAAGTATGATGATATTACTAATTTGAATGAATGTTGTTCATTTCCTTTGAACTTCTTCGTAAATATTACATGTTGTATCCCAAAATTTTGCATTGGGTCACAATGGCCTAAGCCACTTGTCCATGTTCATGATAGTTTGTCAAATTGGTGCTAAGGGTCAAATAATTGCCAAGCATGATGTCAAAGTTAGTAATAATGTAAAATTAGATCCAAATGGACAAGGTGGGTCACAAGAAGAGCAAATTCTCAATTCAAAGTTTGTAATGTCCTCATCCAAATAAACTATCGTGGAGGAAAATTTCCACTAACTTACTAGTTCCCTAGGTTGGGGGTGGAAGCATCAAAATTTGGAATAAGGGAGCTACAAGACCCAAAATGACCTTATACTTATGAATTCACATTAAATGGGTCAAATAAATAACAAAAAAAAGGAAAATAAGGTGGCATTGGATCATGAGGGCACATGATATGTTGTGGGACCCATATGTGGCAAGATTCCCCACATCCTAGGAGGATGACAAAGGAGATCAAATTTTTGTCATTTTTCATTTGCATATTTGCAATTTGGGAGAGATTAGCTTGTCCTTGCATGGTGGATGTTCATCCTCCCTGCCTTAGAACCAATTTCGTGGGTGAAAGATTCCTATCCAAGTTGGTTGGAGGAGAGGACATTCAAAACTCTCAACAAAGCTTCATGGATATGATTTGATGCAGGTTCGAGCCCCCTTTGAGTTAGAGTCATGTCCTATCTTCTTTCTCTACTATATTTCTCTCAAAACTCTCTCAATGTCCATGTATAAGTGTGATGGCACACTCATAGTGTTATAATTTTGATAATTTCATTCAAATATGATCTAGGATCCTACTAAGAGAATAACATGCACAACATAACAATCATAGACACAAGAGACACAATGTTTCCTCGGGGAAAACCATAAAGGTGAAAAACCCCGCAAATTCCTCAGAGATAGAATAAGCGCCAATACAAGGATCACAAAGATGAAACCCCAAAAGATAGATGTCTCTAGCAGCTACTCCTCCTACACGTGTGCGCACTCCTCTCTCTCAACTATGCGAGTTGGATGAATGAGTGAATGAGAAAATAGAGTGGTGCAACCACTCTATTTATACTTTAAATTGACATGCCTTTTACCCTAATTGGGATGACCCCTTAGGGGAGTCTAATAACCCTTCCACTTAACTCATACTGGGCCGACCCCTCTAAGGTGGTCTAATAACCCATCAAATACAAGTTACGACACTTACAATATAACTTACAACACTTGCAAATACAAATGACGACACTTCAGAACGGAGGGATAAGACATCTCCGCCGCGGATACAATAAAGTACAAATGAAATGCATACAATATACAGGTGAATATATTTTGAAGTTACAAATACATCAACACTCCCTCTTAACTAGGAAGGTATTCTCTTGACACAGGTCATCAATACATATAGGCACAAGTCTTCAATACTGGAGTTGGATCATCAACACTGGATCATTGGAGCATCATCATCACTGTTGTTGTACTCGTCATCTCGATCACTGGTGCTATCTATCAATTATTCTCGTCATAGGAATTTCTACAGAGCCAGCCCTTTTTCATGCTGGATGTAGGCCTAGCCTCCATGTAAGTCTTCATCATCTATAAGAGCGGGCCATCCGGTGGAATCTCAGGACTGATAATGTGCATATTGAAAAACCTTGAAAGAGCATCCCAGTAATGATTACATGCTAAGCACAACCTGTAAGATCTCCCAGGGAGCTATTCTATGCAAGCAAGCAAAACCTCGAAAGAGCATCCCAGGACTAATTACGTGCTAAGCACAACCTGCAAGATCTCCCGGGGAGCTATTATATGCCATGGAAAAAACCTCAAAAGAGAATCCCAGGACTGATTACGTGTCAAGCACAACCTACAAGATCTCCCAGGGAGCTATTATATGCCACGGACAAAACCTCGAAAGAGCATCCTAGGATTGATTACGTGCCAAGCACAACCTGCAAGATCTCCCAGGGAGCTATTATATGTCACCTCAAAGCAAAACCTTGAAAGATCATCTACCAGATCTCCCAGGGAGTTATTATATGCCATAGGAAAAACCTCGAAAGAGCATCTGCAAGATCTCCCAAGGAACTATTACATGCTACCGCACAATCTGACAAGATATCCACGGCCACAACCTCGGAGCATCACCCGAATGCTCATCATCATACGAATCATATGGAACATCATACGGATGTTCATGATCATACGGATCATCATCACATGGAGCATCATACAGATGCTCATCACACAGCACTTACATCCACAACCATGGGAAGGACCCGCCTACCACCATGCTTGGAAGGGCTCCTGCATCTATGTCCCATCACTTCCTCTTGGAAGTATCTTCGATCTGAAGAACACCAAGCCTCTCTCTAAAGTACTTGAACTTCACCCTGGCTAGTGGCTTGGTCAACACATCTGCTATCTACTCGTCCGTCGCAACATACAAGAGCTTCACTGCTCCTCTATGCACCATATCCCTGATATAGTGATACTTGATCTCAATATGCTTCGACTTGTCATGTAACACCAGTTTCTCAAACAACTTCACACAAATCTGGTTGTCACATAAGATACAAGTAGCATCCAGCTGGAGATCAAACAAATCAGACAGTAGCTTCCTTAGCCATACTGCCTCACAACTAGCCGAACAAGCTGCGACATACTCTGCTTTGACTGTACTCAATGCTATGCAGGACTACTTCCTACTAAATCAAGAGATCACCCTTGATCCCATACTGAAGCAACACCCCGAAGTGCTCTTCCTATTTGCAGCACTGCCTGCCCAATCTGAATCAACATAACTCTCCAGGTTAACCTTTTGATTCACATCATACTTGAGCCCATAATCAACCGTACCCTTCAGGTACCTCAGAATATGCTTTACAACAATCAAGTGAACATGTCTAGGATCCATCAGGAACTGGCTCAATGTGTTCACAGCAAATCAAATATCTGGTCTCATGTTCGTCAGGTACATCAAGGACCCAATCATCTGACGATACATCGTGGCATCAACCGACTCCGATGAAGCATCACACAATAGCTTCAAGTTCAATGCCATAGGTGTGGCCATGGCCTTGCAGTCCATCATCCCGAACCACTTCAGCATCTCTACTGCATACTTCCTTTGTCCAAGGAATATTCCATCTGCACTATGCCACACCTCCATGCCTAGAAAGTAATGCATCATACCCAAGTCCTTCATCTCGAACTCAATAGCGAGCTTCTTCTTCATATCAGCAATCATCCCATTCTCACCCGTCACAAACAAGTCATCTACATACAATAGGAGTATCACTGGATTTCCTTCCTCAACCTTGTAGTAAAGGTTGGAATCCGCTTTACTCTTGGTAAATCCCAAACTAGTCAGGAAGTTGTCAATCCTGCCGTACCAAGTCCTGGGTGCTTGTTTCAAACCATACAAGGTTTTCTTCAACTTGCACACATGTGACTCCCTGTCATGTGTCTCGAAACTGATTGGTTGCTCCACATACACTTCCTCTTTGACTACACCATTCAAGAAAGTTGTCTTGACATCCATCTAGTGTATCTTCCACTTCATCACTGCAGCCAGAGCAAGTATTGTTCTGATGGAAGCGTATTTGGCTACAGGTGCAAAGGTTTCTTCATAATCTATCCCTTCTTTCTGGGAGAAGCCCCGAGCCACAAACCTTGCCTTGTATTTCTCTATGCTACCATATGCAGCATGCTTGATCTTATAGATCCACTTGGAAGTCACAACAGACTTCCCTTTTGGTCTTAGGACCACATCCCAGACATTATTCTTTGTGATCAACTGGTACTCCTCGATCATGGCATCCTTCCATTATTGCATCCCTGATCCTGGGAACTTCAGATTCTTCAATATCTTCAATAGGTATTTTCTTGAACTTTGTCACTGGAACAAATGTCATTGTCCATCTTTTATAGGTGATTGTACACGATCTTTCCTACAAGTCAAATTCAATTGCATGATTAGAAACTTCTCATAGTTTTTCAGAATAAATTCTTACGCATAAAGACATATGTCATGCAGTCATGCAATTATTTTAGCCAATGCTTCAATACAACATTGATCCATATCCTGTAACTTTCTAGATGCCTTCCATCTCTACCAGAACATTGTTAAGAGTGTGCACTACTCCCAACATGTCAGCAAAGAGGTTTCAATCTAGATAAGTAGCAATGGATTATTGTACAGTACCATAGGCCACTTACCCATTACTATATTAGTAGTATCTTGTTCATTAATGCAACTTTTCTAAAATGCATAATATACATCCTAAATCTAGGAACATAAGTATGTACATGACTGAACAACATCATTTAAGTAATCATATATACAAGAAATGTCAATTCAAATACTTATCTTTGTTTGGTTGTTGGGTGGAATCCCTCTCAATCTTTGCTTCCTTGCAGGAGCTACTGGAGTCTCTGATAGTGTGCACCTTAACCATGCTGAAAATGGATGAGAGGTTCTTCCATAGATTATTTGTTTTCCGGAGTCCAACTCTGTAGTAGATTCTTCTACTCCTTTCATGTAAAACTGAAAGTCATCTTTAGCTCCACCTTATGAGGTGGGACCTTCTAAATAAACCCTTCTATCTTGTTACCTTCATTACAATACATATTCTTCATCACTTGAAGAAGCATCCTCTGCAGTGTGAGCATGATGTCTTCTCTTGTTGCTCTTCTTCTTGTGGGAGATGCTTTTGTTCCTGGGACAATCTCTGGAATAATGTCCCTTCTCATCACAAGTATAACATTGAATGTGAGAAAGATCTCTCATGGATCCTCCAAAGTTCTCCCTTTGAATCTGATAATGGTGTTTACCCTTCTTATGATGAGGATGATCCCTCTTGTTGTTCTTCCTGGTGTGTGTTATGAGAGCTTGGTCTTCATTACCCATCTTCTCTTCTCTATCTACAAGTCGCACTTCTTCCTATGAGCATTCCTCCCACAACCTACTGAATGTGATGAGCTTCTTCCTAGCACAAATTCCTTGGATGAAGGAATCCCATGCCCTAGGAATACCATTAAGGGTGTTCATCACAATTTCTCCATTCTCTATGTCTTCTCCCACAGCTTCAAGTTGTTCTTTTATCTGAGAGACCCTTGTAAAGTAAGACTGCATGGTCTCTGAATTTTGAATCTTCACATTCTTCAATTGGTTCCGCAATGTCATCTTCCGATTTATATTCTTTCCTTCAAATAGCTTGGTCAAGGAATCAAACATCTCCTTGGGTGTCTTTAGAGAAGACACATGTGGTATGAGATGGTCTTTGATAGAATCTGCAATGATTCTCTTGGCCTTGACCAAGTTATTCTTATGTAAGGCCTTAGCCTCATCTCCCTCTGGAACTGCAACCTCTTCACTTATGTAGGTGTCCAATTCATTCTCTTCTAGGATTAACCCAATCCTATACTTCCATGCTCGGAAGTTATCATCCCCTTCAAGCTTATCCTCAAGCTTGGTGTGGTGAGACATCTTTTAAAGAGTACTTCAAATGTAAATAGAAAATTTTTAGGTCTTACCACTTTGATTTGCTGAAACTGGATCTGGAGCTAGCTAGGGTTTGACAGAGAAACCCTAAAAATCCAACTTGGAATTTCAAACTTCTGTCTAAACACGGAGATGCAATTGACTGAGGCGAGCAAGCTGGTGTGCTCAGATTTTGAAAACGCCAAAAATTGACCCTCCAAAAATGACCTACGAATTTCAGATCTGCAACTTCTGTCAAATTAGGGTTTGACTTTCCCGGAGATTCACCCAACCAAAAAGTTTGATCTTGGTCTCTAAATTTTGATTTTGCTGAGGAGAAAAATCATGTGCTAAGAGCACTCCAAAATTCCACTTCTGTCAAAAGCCCTAATTTCCCACAATAGTGACAAGCCAAAAATGAAAATGCCCTGAATCCAATTCTGTTTTGACAGAAAGATATGCCATATTGTTTCTGGTGCATCTCTACAATTTCAGATCCTCAGTGTCTGAAAATTCAGCATATGGTAGACTGACCTGTCATATTTCCAACCCCACATATATGAGCTTCAATGGATTCTCCATGAGAGAGATATTCTAAGTGTCGCAACATGACCTGTTTATGGGATGAAACAACATAGCGAACTTGTACGGAGTGGCACGTGTCACTGTTTCAACTTCGGCCTCTGAAACTCAGACCTGTGAAACTACAGTCCATTCCATAACTGTCACTTTTTATGGAATTCCATTTGGAGCTTCCAATCCCGAGATGTGACCTTTTTCCCTAGGTCACTTGTTTAGGACTGCATTCTGGAAGAGGGAGAAACCCTAACTTGTACGGATCATAGCTCACAAATTAAAGCGAATATGAGGCTGAAACTTGGACACAGGTTACAAGAACATGTCTTCTTCAACCTGTCCAAGTTTTAGATCCTGAACCTTCGCCAAAATTTATTTATAGCGAAAGTTGCACGATGACTAGTTTTTGCTATACAAAGCCCTAGCTTCCACAACTGCACAATGCCTTCTTCTTAGGTTAACTCTGATACCATGTTAGAATGTTGATAATTTCATTCAAATATTATCTAGGATCCTATTAAGAGAATAACATGCACAGCATAACAATCATAGACACAAGAGACACAATGTTTCCTCGGGGAAAACCATAAAGGTGAAAAACCCCGCAACTTCCTCAGAGATAGAATAAGCACCAATACAAAGATCACAAAGATGAAACCCCAAAAGATAGATGTCTCTAGCAGCTACTCCTCCTCCACTTGTGCGCACTCATCTCTCTCAACTATGCGATTTGGATGAATGAGTGAATGAGAAAATAGAGTGGTGCAACCACTCTATTTATACTTTAACTTGACCTTCCTTTTACCCTAACTGGGTCGACCCCTTAGGGGAGTCTAATAACCCTTCCACTTAACTCATACTGGGCCGACCCCTCTAAGGTGGTCTAATAACCCATCAAATACAAGTTACGACACTTACAATATAACTTGCGACACTTGCAAATACAAATGACGACACTTCAAAACGGAGGATAAGACATCTCCGTTGGGGATACAATAAAGTACAAATGTAATGCATACAATATACAAGTGAGTATCTTCTGAAGTTACAAATACATCAACACATAGCTACACAAATATTGTGTTTTTTGATATTTTAGACCCCATTGTCATGTTATTTGATGTATATCATTGTAATGAACTGTGTATGAGAGCCACAACTCGAATTAATATACATTCCATGTAATATGTCCAAGCAAAATCCAGCTTTGAGCTAGTTTCCTCACTAGTTTTACATGGTGTTTTTGTGATGATTTTGTATATGTTTGATATCAGATATTTTCTGAGTTTTAGATTATGTTTCGAGCTACATATGAAGTAATATTAATGACCCAAATGTTGCGTATAGACCCTTGTATGCTTACTAAAAGTTTGTGCATTAAACTTTATTATCTGATTGACCATTTTCTCACTATTTCGATGTCATACGACCCGTTGTTTTTTGGGAGTTGTAGCAGACCCTAAAACCTTATCTAATGTTGAAATTGGGTTTCCCTTGAGGTCCTATGTCAGGTCCAAGTCTCATATCATAAAATAGGGAAGGTCGTACAGTGTTTGGAATGCCAAAAATTCACTAGTCTAGTGGGGTTTTCAACTATCATATTCAACTAGTTTTATTCCCCTTCCTTCCTCCTTTTTTTTGTACTAGGGGAATCGACAACTGGAGTTGGGATGGTACTCGCATGAAACGGGGTCCAGGGATCCAATATCACTACCACTATACCCCTAGGTGCATCCATAGGACCCAAACCATGGCGCACGGGTAATATTGGGGGGATTTGAACATGTGACCTTCCATTTACAACTTCTCATCTTTACCACTTGAGATGCCCCCCACGGACTTCCCGTTCCTTCCTCCTTGAGAGTTTCGAACCCTAATAATTTCTAATGAATGTATTAGTTTCTAATAGATGAATTAGGATGTTCTAAGACCTATCCAGCCCCTCCATATAGAATTCGAAATCATTTGGGCAAAATTGGGACAATTTGGGTTTCACTAGTCCAAGGTTTGAAAATTGCCCAAAATGGAGTAATTTTCCAAATTAGGGATATTACAGCGATATCAAAGCATGGTCCTTGCACCTGTGCATTGAGTCATCCATTGAAGAAGAAAATTTCAGCCATGTTCTATTATGATGATGATTTCTATGAGCAGTATGATGATGATTATGATGAGCAATATGAAGAGTACTTCAAACAATATGAAGAAGAATGTGAATGGTATGAGGAAGAGGTTTCATCATGTAGCACTTCTTACAATTTCATAACGAATGAGGGTTATTCTTATGACCTTGTGTATGATTAAGATGAATGTTTCATACCACCAAAGGCTAATCCTATGAATGAATTAGAAATATTGAGAGCAACATGTGAAACTTTGCCTCAGCAATAGCAGGCATATCTTGCTTTGATGGGAAAAACATTGAATGTCATTCCTTTTGAAGACTTTGTCAATTGGGTGTTTTGATATAGGACCACGAATGAATATGTGGAGTTAGTGAAGAAAGGTATATGCCCTTCTTGCAAAAGACCTTGGAGAGAAAATCATATATGTTTGAGTGAAAAGGAGGAGCGAATCGAGGAGACCCATGAG
Organism: Larix kaempferi; assembly: GCA_027924585.1. Lineage (NCBI taxonomy): Eukaryota > Viridiplantae > Streptophyta > Pinopsida > Pinales > Pinaceae > Larix > Larix kaempferi. The sequence continues at coordinate 40,900,432 of BSBM01000055.1, read as the reverse complement.
CCACCTAGTTCTATAGGTGGTGAAGCAGAAGAAGCATTGCATGAAGAGGATTGAAATTCACTCCCAAGTGACTCTAAAAAATATGAAGAAACATCACATGAGCATGAATAAGATTCCATTGAAACTACTGAATATCATTCCGAGACATATTCTACTTTGGACATGGATCAAAGACCATCTAATGATGGATGCTTGAACTGTGAAGGAGTACCTATTGATGGGTACTCACACCTCTATTTTGGTGACATAGAGATCACTTTTGAAGGTGTTTCTACAATCCAAAGTTCCATTGACCAAGGAGATGAATACCTTGTATTAGTTGAAGAAGAACCAAGATCAACTTCCCCATCACCACTTGAGATTCATGAAGTTGGTCCAAGCAAGAAGGAAGAAGAAGAGGAGATTCATTTGCAAGAACCTCATTTTATTGTA